>OZ004662.1:19736644-20336644 GCA_963924505.1 Agonopterix alstromeriana
GTATTGTCATTTAAATCTCGAAATAAACGATTTTTCCTTTTGGTTTTAATATACTTCATTTTACAGAATATAGATACGTTCATCCGCTTTGGTCCTCTGACTATGTTCGTATTTGGTCAACTCATTGTAATTTCATGCGTTGTTGAAATTGTTGGAACTGTGGTTAGTATTTTGTAACATAACTTTATTAAATGAAAAAAATACAAAACATTACTGATTAATATTATTATTTCAGAGCGAGAAGATAAAAGACAACGTGTATGATATACCGTGGGAATGTATGGACATAAGGAACCAGCGCACAGTGTGCATCATACTGAACAGAGTACAGACACCCATCACTGTCACCGCCATGGGGATGGTCTCGGTAGGAGTTACTACTATGGCGGCGGTAATTACCTCTACAATTTTAGTTATATATAAACCTTATAATACATTAAATATAATGTTTAGAGCACGGACCTCAACCCGGAATACGTCGGCCCAGCGGAATCTTACGTGCGGGCAGTACATCTACATATTCTTCCCTTACATCTGCATACTATAATTGACAAAATTTCATTTTAAGAAAGGTACCAAAATAAGAAAACCATTTGGAGGTTATGTAATTCAAAGCTTCTATAAAATTATCGGATTTTTCTATCCATTATTTCTGGAGTTACTTGAAAAATAGAATAGAGGTTGAATGAGATTTTATTCCTTTGCCTGCTTGGCTTTTCTCTGGCTTTTATATTGTATTTGACAGTTTTTATTTTTAATGTTATTGCGGCCAAGGTATCTTAGCCATAAATCCTATGTTTTTTCAGAACATTCAAAAGTAAATAAAAATAATAAAAATTTATTAACATAAAACAAATAAATGTAGGGTAAGTACATTAAAAATTAAAAATATAACTAACTTAACCTAAAATGTGGTGCAGGTCTGGCCGCGCAGGAGGGTAGCGAAGATGCTGGCAGCGTTTCCTCGCTGAACGGCTAAGCTGATCTGTTGAGCGAGGAAAGCGCCAGCCCTTGGATCCCCGGTCGAGTCTACCAGACGCTTTGACAGATCTTTAAAAAGCGCCTGGGCGCCGGGACCCCACGGTCCAAGGGTTTCGACACCGAATGCCATGAGAGAAAAAAAAAAGAAAAAAAATAGAATTATCGGTCAAAAATAAAATCGGAAAAATACGTATCTCTTATTTTTTAACCTATTTTTATATTTTCTATTAAAACATGTAGTTAAAAAATGTTATGTTGTCAATTATTGTTTCTCCCATTTGTAGAACAAGAAAATGTCTCAATTCTAATGGATTCAGGAAACTGCTGAGCAAATGTCTCCACTCTTCTCATACAATCCTCCCTATGCGATGCAAAACCAGGCCAACCGTTCAACAACTGATGGTTTTCAAGTCATCACTCGTCTTTTGGGTCTTCCTCGACGTCGGCAACCATCTTGTAGAACTCTTTCTGTAGCCATCTTGGTTCACCTCTCCGGATGCATTTGACAGATATGTCTTGCCCAGTCTCACTTCAACTTAGCTGTTTTTAGGCCTATGTATGCTATACCAGTTTTTGAGCGTAGATCTGTGTTTAGTACCCGATTAAATCTGCGCTCCATATGGCTCTATCAATCTTGAGACTGGATTTCTGATGTAAGTCAAAGTTATACACGACAGGACTAGTTCATCATTTCAAGGTCGCTCAGCGAGCTATGGAGAGAGCTATGCTCGATGTTTCTGTGAGATATCACATCAGAAATGATGTGATATGTCAGAGAACTAAAGTGGTTGACAAAACTCAGAACATTAACAAGCTGAAGTGGCAATGGGCTGGTCATATCTGCTGAAGAACTGACAACCGATGGGGTGTCAGAGTTCTAGAGTGGAGACCGCGAACTGGTAGGCGTAGTGTGGGACGCCCTGCTACTCGCTGGACAGACAACCTAAAAAAAGAAGTGGGGAGCGACTGGATGTGGAAGGCCGAGGACAGAGTTTTGTGGTGCGCCTTGGGAGAGGCCTATGTTCAGCAGTGGACGATGATAGGCTGATGATGAAATAAAATAATGGCGCATTTAATTAATCAATATCATTCATTACAGATACTGAAGACCACATTTACGTATTTTACTTTCCTTAAATCGACGCAGAAATAAAAACATTTTGGTACAAAAAGAAGACATACCTCACTAATGCATTGTTAATAATTAATGTACCTAAATGGAGTAGTACTTACTAATCTAAATGTTATAAACACGAAAAATATATTATTTTATAATTCTAGTCAAATGTTGTTTAACTTAAAAAATATAACGGGAAGATTTTAATTCTAAAAAATGTGTAGTGGGTGGAAATGTACACGAGTGCAAAGCTGGCCACGCGTAGTAAGAGTAATGTATAACGTCACGCGGCCAGCTTATGTTAGTTTTGCTTAGCTTGATGTGTCGCCGTGTGTACAATCATTTATCGTTTAGGAATCTTGGTTGGAGTAACGGAAGTTTTTTTCCTTTTTCATCACTTTTCTTGTAAAATATGTGGAAGAATAAAGTATTTTCGCTTTTTAGCGATAAGACCACCTATTTTTGTACCGTCTGTATTTCCTGTTTATTTACTCTCTGTATACTATGTTTTTTGGTGTAAAATAAAGTATAATTGATTGATTGATTGTATTTTTTTTATTTCTCACTAGCTAGTAGAACTGACCAAGAGCGAGCTATATACTCGCACATAGAGGGTTCCGCACCTCTGGTACTACTAAAGTAAATAAGTGATGAAAACAACTAGTGTCTTGATATAAAAGGTGTTACAAAAGTAAAAATAAATATTTAAAACTTTTAAGGAGGTTGTTTAGACCATCAACCTGAACAACTTTCACTATTGGACCAACATCGAAAACGCGAAAAAAAAATCAACTGTCGCATACATTTAGCTCGAGTAGATTTGTAGTATGGAAGATCAATTTTTTTTTCGCGCTTTCGATATTGCCCCCATAGTGAAAGTTGTTTAGTATGATGGTCTAAACCACCCCCTTAAATGTTTATTTGTTTTTTTGTAACACCTTGTAGAGTAATTTTTAAAATGTTACTGAATTGCGATTAGTTGTTGATCCTTATTAGGTACCTAGTGCTTACGTTTAACTGTTTTTTAAAACAGTTAAACGTAACGTTTTTACGTTTAAAAGAACAAAAACATCATTGTTAGGAAGCTGTAAGGTAGACACATGCGGACACACACAGTCGGGACCCATTATTGGGAAGAATTGATCCGATCTAGAAATAGGGTCCCGAGTGTTAAGTAAAGTAAAGTCGCTTCAATATTACTTAACGGAATTTTACTTTTTAAAGTCGGCCCACACGTTTGGTGTGTCACAAATGAACAAACTTACGTACATATATACAATGGCTGATAAACACATTACCCTTCCTTTGCGTCGCGCAGTCGGGTAAAAAAACGGGGATAGTGCTGAATTAACAATAATTTGATATAAGTTTAATTTGATACCATCCCAAAAATCCCGAAAATGCAAAAAACCAAAATTTCGTAACTTTATTATCATAAATGCATAATGCCAAAGTCAAGTGTCCTATAATAATATCTTATGCTGACCAAATGAAATGTATAAAGAATTTGGCCCGAAACCTTTGCCACTGGCTTTCCTCGCACCGGCCGGCCAAAGTGGCCCAAGTTGTCATCGTAGGCCAAGTATGTAGTTGGGTACTGGATTTATCAAGGCTCAAATTACTAAGTATCATTATACCGTAATGACTATATTATTATATATTTTTAGGGTTCCATACCTAAAGGGTGAAATGAAAACGGGACCCGCCTACGCCGTCTGTTCGTCGGTACGTCCGTCCATCCGTCCTAGATTCAGAGAGCTGTATTTTCTGAATCGTAATAGGTAGCTAGTTGAAATTTTGTATTGGATTAGATAACTAAAAGTAATAAATTAAGGGGTAATACAAGAAACTAGTTTTAATCAAAGTTTTTTCTTCTCGCTCTATTGTAAATACGATATACATGCAACCATCAAATTCAGTATGATAATAGTAAAAACCCTACGGTATAACAAAAAAATAAAAACTGGCCAATTGTGAGTCGGTCTCGCGCTAAGGTTCCCGGAAGAAACAAAATTTGTTGGTAAGTTAAAATATTGTGTGGTGGTATGGAACCCTCGGTGCGCGAGTACTCGCACTTGGTCGGTTTTTAATAAGAATGCAACGACATGACTACGCATTCGTAATGCTCGTGGGAGTAACCACTTAATGGAAATAATTACCTACAGCTTTCTTGCTAAGTAACCACTTAATTAAATCAGATCCTCATTTTCCTGGTTCACATTTTATTTATTACCATCGCAGTGATAGACGGTTCTTTTCAAGATCGTTTTTTTTCCATTGGCCAAGAGGATCATTTGGGCTTAGTTGCGCTGGAATTCCAACATAGAATGGCCATGATCACAGTTTCGTCAGAAAGGCAAGTCTGTTAGCATTATGTATGGTCTTGTTGATTTATGGAGCCTTAAGGAACTGCATCTAGAGGATTTTGTGACAAGTTCAAATTGTTATTGTTTGATAGATCGATCCGAAATTTAAAATTTAGTGAAGAGAGTCGCGCTGCAAGTCTGGCGGAGGGTAGACGCATGCGTGTTGGCCTCTCTTGGGCTTGCACGTGGCTCCGCCATTTTGTGAAGCTCTTTTGTTTTTTAACCGTAAAACAATCACTTGAGATTATAAACTACTTGACATTGGCAGAATTGCCGCGCTAGACGCAAGCAACCGGCCATTAAAAAGAAAAAAAATAAAAAATAATAAAAAAAAATTTAGTGAATATGATGTACACAAAATTTTACATTTCGGATCGATCACATAAATATAACGTATAGGATTTTGGACTCCAGGGAGAAGAGAGAAATCGAGTATAGCATAGCAAATGATTACGATACTAAAAAAAGGGACGGGGGAATATATTCCAAGGTAGTTAGAAATATAACATTTTATTTATTTAAATGACAAATTCAAAACATACGCATTTCCCCGGCATTGCCGAGTGCATCGCCTGTGTGGTAGAACGAGATCAATAGATCAATTAATCAAATATACTTTATTTTACACCAAAATATAAAAATTAACATACATAGAGAAAAAAACTAGAACAGAAAATGACCAGAAGATCAAAATGATCAACTTTCTATGAGACCAGCATCGAAATAGCGAAAAAAAACAGCTGTCCCATACATTTGGTTCGAGGTTTGCAGTTTTGTATGGAACAGCAGATTTATTTTTCGCTATTTCGATTTTGGTGCCATAGAGAAAGTTGTTCAATTTGACGGTCTGATCATCCCCTTAAAAAGTGTCAGCATATTAAGAAGGACCCTATATATCACTGTTTTCTTAATTAACTTTCATCATCTTCTCCGGCCATGGTCAAGAACAATGGCCGGCCATTTCAGAACAAAATCAAAATTAATAAAAAAATTAATAACATTTGAAAATTAAATAAGTATCCCTTGTCATAAAATATATATATTTATTTTTTAATTTATTCCATAGGGTGATTTAAAAAATGAAATGTCCATTCTTGTAGACAATTTTATTAATGAATGGTTTTAATTTCTCAGGGAACGAAATCCTCTATCAATAGAATATGTGAAAATTTTACGATTATGTCTGTGGTCGATCGCATCGTGGCCCGGCGAAGTGTTTGGTGAAAAGATCCATTTTGTGATCCGATGTCTTAGAATATCAGTCATAACAGAGCTCTTTGTTTTCACTCCTGGAATAGTGTATTATGTATACATATATTATAAAGAGGTAGATTTCTACGTATTGGGATATTGTTACATTACTATGTTTATGGCTTTTGTGGCAGTGGTAAGTATTTCATAATTAAAAAATTGTATGTATGTAAGCCGTGGTGGTCCAGTGGCGAGAAACCTTGCCTGCCGTGCAGGAGGCGATGTTTCGATCCCCGTCCAGGCCGACTCGTATTAATGAGTTTTTCGGAATTTATGTATGATTTGTAACACCACTGGCTTTTCGGTGAAGGAAAACATCGTGAGGAAACCTGCATGCTTCAATTTCAAAGCATGTATGTGTGTGGGCTCACTCCCCGTCACACTGGACAGAATTTCAGTACTAGTAAAACGTGGTTGTTCTGAGGTTTCAGAATATGTCTGACTACCCCCTCGGGGAATATAGTCGTGAGCATATGCTATGCTATGCTATAAACCCGCAGGGCAGCTTGTGGCAAGCTGTTGGTGAGTGGCAACACCACAGCTCTGAGTGCTCCCGGGGGAAGTCTTTGATTCTCGTCTCCGGTCGGAGTGGACCCCAAGAGCATCAGAGCATGAATCGGAGAAGTGGGGGACTTTTGTGCTTGCCTTACTTGGCCGGCCTTAGGTTGGAGTCGCAAGAGGTATATGATCGAAGAGTGGATGTGATGCCGCTCAGGAAATGTTGCCCCTTTGACCTGTAAGGAGTGGAAAGAAGGATGTCTGTACAGATGTTCAGAAACAGCATCGAAATCGATCCACCCGTCCAGCCAGGTGGAGGGGGCGTCCATTTATTACGTGAGGAGGTTTTGGCGATTTTTAGCTTTTGGTGTGATGTCGTGAGATTTGATTTCTTTCTTTTTTATCTTTCAGGTGAGAATAATCTTGACAAATCTCAATACATACAAAATGCTAACGAAAGAGTTCTTGATGTCGTTTCACTTATTGCACTACAAATCTATCGACAACCTATACTACAACAAAGTAAGCAATGTTATCAATATTAACTAACTTATTTCACATTATACACTCGATTCAACGCTAAAAAACAAAACTTTAGAGTAATACATATTTCGGATTCTTTTATTCGTGATTCTGCGTACAGCAGATGGGATTGTTTTATTTTATACCTAATTGTAATGATTTAACTTTTATCACCTTTAAAGTACTCCAATTTTTAAACTTTTGTTTTTTTTATTAAGGTCTTTATAAATGTGATGGGGACCGCTATAAAATGGCGTTACTATATTTTAGCTAAGACATGAATGTCGAAATCTGTAAAAAAATGTCTACATATCAACAGTGAAGAAACAAATGATTCTCGTTTCTTCTTCGAAATTTGAATTGGGATTTGAAATAGACTGTGTATATCGTTCATTACTATTATTTATATTCATAGAAAGTTTTTGCTTGGCGCCATTGCTTTTGCTGTGTTTCGTGTTATTTGAAATTCGTAAAAATTTGTTTTAGTGATATTTGTGACATAATTTCGTGCTGATTGTGTACCAAACAGATGCGTAAAGCGACCGACGTAACAGGAATCTCAAATACGATAACAGAAAATAAGTTTTGGTTCAAGTTAACTCGTACATGGTCATTTTGGCGGCAAAGCGCGAGCTTACGAAATCGACCACAGATTCGTCGTCATCAATCATCCCCTCATCAAAAAATAAAGAATATAAAGAAAAAAAATAACGAATGGCTCAAAAGGACTAGTATCCAGAGCCGTTAAAGAAATTATAAAAAAAAAATATTCATAGAAATAACTGACTTTGACTTTAACGGTGCACTTCCGATGCCAGCAGCCGATGCGACTGACGCGCGCGTCTGACGCGTGGTTCTGTCATAATGCCATATATCTATCGCATCGGCCGCGAGCGTCTGACGCACGCGTCAGTCGCTGGCATCGGAAGTGGCGCCATACGTTTACATAGTAACCAGTATTGTCGCATCGGCCGTCGGCCGCGAGCCGCGCGCGTCAGTCGCATCGGCCGCTGGCATCAGAAGTGCACCTTAAATCGCATACTAATCCGAATATTCTTACAGATTTATACTTTCATCAACAAAGTATCATACTTCTACACGATATATATGATGACGCTTATGATAACTGGACCTACTTTGCTCAGCTTATCGACAATGTATCATAACTACCAAATAGGCGCATTCACCGGCAACAGAGTCCCGAATTCTACACTCGCATTTGTTGTATATTATGCGTTCCCTGGATTTGATCCTACTGATTGGTTTTTATCCGTCACCTTAGCTAACATCATTATTACACATGTCTGTATAGTTTTATTTGTCGCCAATGACCTACTTCTGTCTTTAATGATATTCCAAATAATTGGTCACATACAAATATTACGAAACAATCTTCGAAATATACCTAAGCCTAAAAAACAAATGATACTTGAAGGTGTAAACACTGAAAAGGGACAAGTGAATGCTATATATGAAGTATACGATGCTGAAGAGAATAAATATGTTCACAAGATATTGACTATATGTGTCGACCATCACAAAATGATAGTCAGTTTTACAGACAAATTATCAGATATTTTTGGACTCAGTTTAGCTGTCAACTATATGTTTCAACTGTGCAGCTGTTGTTTACTACTTCTGGAGTGCTCGCAAGGAGTAAGTAGTTATTTAACATACTTAATGATTAATGGTTCTATTTTTTTTTTATTTATAATTAATGGACTTTTTGCTTGTGCGTTAGCACCGCATTTCCGCCAATGTCAAGTAGTTTGTGGGAGTATCTATCCCAATCTCAGGGATTGTTTTTGATAAAGAACAAGAAGAGATTAAGGAATGCGGAGCCTCGTGGCAGGCAAAGACGCGACGCGCGGACAACACGCGAGACAAGTTCTCGGGTCAGAACCTGCAACGTGACTCCAATGGTTCTATATTGTTCTCTACTTTTCTTAACATAAAATTGGATCCCAACGCGATATGCCTGTTCTTCCAACACGTGAACCGGTAAAGATTGTAACTCTCCTCCGTAGCGTTGTTTTTCTCAGAGTCCAATTGTCTGGACCTCCTGGACCTAGTAATAAACATAAAAACAAATGAAAGACAACCAATATCAAAGAAATGCGCTCCTTACGAAGTATGTGTGGTATTACTTTGGTTGATCGAATCAAGAACAGTGTGATATGGGATTGGTGTAAGTTGAAGGATGATATAGTAACAAGGATTGAGAGGGGTATGCTTAGATGGTTCGGTCACGTAGAGAGAATGATTGAAAGAAGACTTACGAATGAAATATATCAAGCAAAAGTGAACGGAAGTGTTGGGAGAGGCCGTCCGAGGAAAACATACCATGATCAAATCAATGATCTTTTCCGAAAAGGACAAGTGCGTAGCACCATCAATCGACGGAAGTGCATGAAAAGATGTATGAATGTGAATGAGGCTAAAGAGGTGTGTCAGAGTCGTAGCGTGCGGCGGTCCGTGGTCTCTGCCTATCCTCTCTGTCTCTGGCGTGAGCTTATGTATGTATGTATGTATGTAGAGTTTACCCGCGACTTCGTCTGCAATAATTAATTTTAAGTCAGATCAAAAGCTATCAAACAAAAAAAATTTCAATAAAATTGGTTCAGTAGTTTTGGCGTGATACTGTTACAAACATACAAACAAACTGACAGACAAAAATTCTAAAAAAACCAAATCAACCTGATTTGGAGTCCGGGATACCTAAAAACCATATCGTTATCTTTTTGAGGTAAATATCTTCAGTGTACAGTCGCCATCAAATATATCGTAGCATACGAGTTGTTCAAATATTTCTGAGCAGCGCTAATTTTCAATAAGTTCTTTACAGTAAATATTACCATTTATATATAAACGTGTATTTTTTCATAAATTTCGCAACTTATTTTCAATTATTTATTTACTATGTCATTTAAAATTGAAATGTATAACAACGGAATAAGGACTTTTTTCCTAAACTGCTCAAATGTTTATGAGCACTATGGCTGCGTAGATAAATTGGATGCTCTAGGCGTTCAGATATTTTTGATTGCTTATGTGTAAAGAAATTATTGTAGGTCCACTCAGAAATATTTGACCACCTTGTTTGCTATGATAAATCTGATTTCGACTGTACAGCCACACTTCTGTTACAGTTTTATAATAGATCAGATAAACAAATATAATATATCAATTACTCAATTGACAATTTGTTTGGTGTTGTCCATCGATCAAAAATTATATTATTAACTTTAATTGTAACACACTTCGTTTTACAGAATATAGACACGTTTATCCGCTTTGGGCCTCTCACCACATTCGTTTTTGGTCAACTCATTATGATATCTTGCGTCTTTGAGATTGTTGGAACTGTGGTTGGTATTTTGAGATATATATGTATCGTTAATAATTAGGTATACAACGTGTTAATGAATTAACGCAAAACTAGAAAGTAGTTGGTTTAGAATCGAATTAAAATGGTTTCGACGTAGGTAATGTTGGAAAGGTTATAAACACAAGTTATTATGTCAAACTGACAGCTGACGATTTAGCTGTCACTGATCACTCTCTCTGTGTGTGTGTTTCTGGCCGAGTGTCTGTATTTTTATAAAATTAAATCAAAACTAATCTAATAAGATTTTTGCTTTTGGCCAAATCCCATCAGGTAATTTCTTTTAAATTATTCTATAATTTGTTTGTAAAATTTTAAATTTTCTGAAATAGATTTCAACCCATCGCATCACTCTCACAAAATGTATCCATGAGCACGTTAGCGCTTTCAATCATTGCTGAAATGATTAATACATTATTTTTGCCTCAAAACTTAAAATGCGATAAGTTTAAATTTTAACTATCAAAATAATGAAATAATTATTTCAATCTAATTATTTTGTCATAAATCAGTTAGGGTGTATGAGGTTATGTGTTTATTCATTAACACGTTGTATAAGATGTAAAATTAAATACGTTACATATTGAATGTGTTGCTTCTGAACATCAAAGTGAACTACTTTCCCTATGGGACCAATATTTGTGTCAATCGCTGCCCGACACAAATGTATAGGGCACCTGCATTTTTTTTTCATTTCAGTGTTGATCCCATAGTGAAGGTTTTTCAGTTTGATAGTCTAAAGTCTAAAGCAAAACATCCTGTTTAATATGTGACGCATTTAATTTTACACCCTTTATTTACAAAACACTAATGATGCAATTACAATTCCAGAGCGAGAAGATAAAAGACAACGTATACGATATACCATGGGAATGTATGGACATAAGGAACCAGCGCACAGTTTGCATCATACTGAACAGAGTACAGACACCCATAACTATCACCGCTATGGGGATTGTCCCGGTAGGAGTTACTACTATGGCTGGGGTAATTACCTGTATACAGGATATAAGAAAAATACCATAATTATACTCTAACCATCAAACTGAAAAACTTTTACTATGGACGCAAACAAAAAAATATCAGCTGTCCCATGGTAAACTGCAATATGAATGATATTTTTTTGTTCTGACAGGTTTGCTTTCATAGTAAAAGTTGTTCAGTTTGATGGGTTGAATATGTAGTTTAAAGGTTAATGATACTTTTACAATCCAGATGCAGTTTCAAAATCAAAATACTCGTATGTCTTTTACCCATACATTGAATTCTAGAATGAATAGACTAATTGTACAGTTTGGCAATTATAATCTTATTATTATTGTATCTCTGGAAGGTATTTCACGGGTCGTAGCCCGGACCTTTGGAAGGCTTGCATGGGGACACAGATCCAACATTATTATTAAAGGGGGCTGGCCGTTCAGTCCGGAACACGTCGATCTAATGGAATTTTTTGTACTACCTTTTCCTCGTACACTTCCAGATAATTATATTATGTCCCATTTACCCATAGCTTTGTCCCATATTCCTGTTAAAATTATTCACTTGAATGAATTTAATGCATTCCTCGGAAGTAAACTTTATGGTCATTATCACTGAATTCAATTCCTAGATTCCGAGTTTTATTTAATTAATAAATATCTATTGATAATGACCACATTATCACTGATTTCAATTCCAAGTTTCCGAGTTTTATTTAATTAATAAATATCTTGTGATAATGACCACATTATCACTGAATTCAATTCCAAGATTCCGATTTTATTTAATTAATAAATATCTAGTGATAATGACCACATTATCACTGAATTCAATTCCAAGATTCCGAGTTGTATATTAATTAATTAATTAATATCGTTGATTCCAGATACTGAAGACTACATTCACCTATTTTACTTTCCTCAAATCGATACAGAATTAAAATAAACCCGTAAAAAGAAGAGAACTGTCTTTGTTTGTGTCTTATTTACCTAATTTAATTACTAATTTGATATTTGTTAGTTATTTATAGATTTCTTATGTTTCACTGTAAATAATATTTAAGTAGTTAGGTTTTCTTTTCAGTCAAGTTATTATATTATTTACCTATACAACGTGTTAATGAATAAGCGCGATACCTCATACGTACACCCCAACTGATTTATAACAAAATAATTCGATTGAAACAATAATTTCATTATTTTGATAGTTAAAATTTAAAGTTATTCGCATTTTAAGTTTTGAGGCAAAAATGATTTGTTATCATTTCAGCAATGAATGAAAGCCCTAGCGTGCTCGTGGATACATTTTAAAAATCTTGTTTTGGTAGTAAGTAGGGTGAGAGTGCTCTCGATTCTAAACAAACAACTTTCTAGTTTTGCGTTAATTCATTAACACGTTGTACAATATTTAAACCTTATCTAAGATTTAAATTAGTTACAAAATTCCTCACTCCCACTTTGTCAGCACAACATTATAAAATAAATAACGTTACTGTTCTAAAATGTTCTTTTCGAATATCACATGATTATTAGCAAAATTTAATATACTTAACAGTTAAAGTGAATTACTTTCTTTTTACCGCAAGATGGATTTCCTAAATGTCGGTTGTAAAATCGACGATCTCAACAAAGATGAATTATGCAAACACACACACACACATGCTCACGACTATTTTCCCCAAGGGGAGATATTCTGAAACCTCAGAACATCCACGTTTCACAGTAGTACCGAAACTCTGTCCAGTGTGACGGGGAGTTAGCGCGTCGCCACTTATAATGGACAGTAGGTACAATACATGCCTCGAAATTGAAGAATGCAGGTTTCCTCACGATTTCTTTGACCGAAAAGTCTGTGGTGTGAATTATCACATGAGCTTTTAATTAGGAAATTCCCTGTTGATACGGACTACAGTCGTGATAACCTCAGGAAACTTGTTCGGCAGACTGCTAAATTGTCTCCCAGGGGTAGTCTGAAGATCACATCTACTTTGGAGACAGTCGATCTCGCTGAAGAACTGGGTACATGTCAACCAAAGGTGAGTGAAATTGATGATCTTAATACAAACGGTGTTTCAACGTATCAGCAACCTAGGTTGATATCACGAGCGAACTATTTGTTGTGTCGATTGTCAAGTCAAAATCTACAATACATCTGTAACTGAAACAAATCTGCATACAAACAAGATACCAGCTGCTCCAGACTATAATAAGAAAGAGTATCTAGTGCTACTTACTATAATGCTAGGTAAAGTATAGGGCTGTGGAGGAACTACTGTGGAAGGTTCCTCCGGTGAAAAGGGAAGATCTTCCGCCAGGCTACGTGTGAAGCCTAGGGACCGGGCGTGGACCAACAGATCTTAGTTGGACCTTGTATTTATATCGAATCTCTGTGATTATTTCGCTTGCGTGATTCATGTCTTGTATATGATTGTGAACCTTATGTGTAGCGGCTAACGGGTTACCGATGTGACGTCGCAAGTTGTCTTACGTACACATTTTGCGAGTGCGACCGTAGCGCCATCTGTTAGTTTCGTTGCTATAACTTGTGAGTGTTGACATCTGTGGCAAGTCCCCACAGGGCAAATGAAACTACGGTACGCCTCAGAGTTGTTATTATAAAAGAAAAACGAGTTTTTAAGTAAAATGATTTTATTTTAATGAAAACAGCAGGCAGCACTAAACGGAAAATCGAAGTAGGAGAAAATTAGATTACAAGGATCCATTGTTAGTTAGTTCGACTGCTTCGATGTTGAATAAAATCGTTTAAAAATACAAAATTCTTTATATTTGTTCTTCGCACAGACAAATTCATACAGTGACAAGATCTTATAGTAAGAAGTATGAGCTCATCGATGTTTTTAACAGAGATGTGACAATTAGAGCTATTATCGAGGTACCATTCCGTAATGACTATATATTATTAGGATTCCGTACTCCAAGGTTGAAAACGGGACCCTATTTATAAGCCTACGCTGTCCGTCAGCCAATAGCCAGTTGAAATTTTTTACAGAATATTATGTATCATTGTATTATCAACATTTTTTCTTCTTGTTCTATCGTATAAACGATAATAGTGCTAACTCTACATTATAACAAATAAATAATAAAAACTGGCCAAGTGTGAGTCGGTCTCGCGCTAAGGTGCCCGGAAAATTTTTTTTTTATGGTAAGATAAAATATTGTATGGCGGTACGGAACCCTCGGCGCGCGAGTAGCCCGACTCGCATTTGGCCGGTTTTTAATAAGAACGCAACGATAGGAATATGCATTCTTAATGCTCGTGGGTACTCGATTAATAGAAATAATTATTTACAGCTTTCATGCTGAGTAGATACCCACGTCATTATAGTATAAGAGATAGACGTACTTTTTGTTATGATCAGCAGTAAGGCTGATTCAGTATTCATAGGGTGTAGAGTAGAGCATCTCTGTGATGGGGATGGACCCACTGGCGTAGCGTGGGATTCTGCCGCCCGGGGTACAGGCCGATTTTGCCGCTTCCTTATCTTATTATGTGTAGGCACAGTAACTAAAACAGAAACTTAGAGCGAGCGAAGCGAGCTCGACATTTCTCTGCTCTACGAATTGGTTATAGACAGAGCTCAATCAATCTATATTTTACCCGAATTAGCCGCCCCTAGTAAAGTGCCGCACGGGGCATATCAAAATTGATATGCTGCTGTGAATGAGTAGGTCTATAACATAATTTTCAACAAACTTGCTCGTAAAATGGCTCTTATTGCACCGCCTTTAGGTATATAATGAAGCGTATAAAACACGCAAAATAGTTGTGTTTCACGAAATGTTATTACTTTTTCCTCGCAAGTGTGTTGAAAAACGTCGAATGAAACGCGTGAACGTTGGTGATTACAGCCTCGGTTGGTTTACCGCTCTCGCCTTAGGCTCGAGCATAAAGCCTTTCATTCTCAAGCAACACATCCTAGGCCCAGTATGGCATATATCTAAGCCAGGGTGGCTCATAGGATGGTTTATGTGACATAAATCCATAACGAATGTTGTTCTATTTGATCTTGGTGAAAGCTTTTTGGATCGTAAAGTAAGCTGTGCTACTATAATGAGCGCTTTTCATTTGGTTTTCTAGGGGATCGATAGATGGCGCTACGGTCTGCGCGAATAAAAGTTTCAAAAATTGTTACTTTCAAATAATAAAGAGGGAAAAGATGATCAGAAAGATGCCAACGCTTTTTTTGGTGGAATAATTAATTATTTACGAATCATATTGATCGAAAATGTAAACTAGAGTCAAAAATGACGTCAAAAAGCTATCCATATGATATCATTTTGAATAAAACATTTTGAGTTTGGAGTTTTTTTTTCTCACATGGTAGTATAAACACGATCCATTTTGAGCGCAACGACAAGAGTATGCATGCTTAATGATCGTGGGTACTCGATTAATGTAAATAATTACTTACAACTTTGTTGCTAAAGTACACACTTAGTTGCATCAGATCCTCATTTACTTGGTACACATTTTTTTTCATTACTTGCGGAGTGAAAGACGTTCTTTACAAGATCGCAATTTTTTAAAATTTTTAATAATAATTGCATTGGACAGGACAATCATTTGGGCTAAGTTGCGCTGGCATTCCAACATAGAATGGCCATGATCACAGTTTCGTCAGAAAGGCAAGCAAGCAAGTGCAAGTGTTGTAGCATTATGTATCGTCTTTTTGATTTATGAAACCATGCGCCTTATGAAACTGCATTCTAGAAGATTTTTTGTCAAATATGATATTGTTATCGTTTGTTAGATCGATCCGCAATGTAAAATTGTGTGTCATAAATATGGACTCCAGGGAAAAGAGAGCAATCGAGTATAACGTAGTAAATGATCAAGATACTAAATGAAACTGGCCAAGAGCGTGTCGGACTCTCCCATGATAGGGTTCCGTAGTCATTAATAATAAAATCTTCGAGACCATTTTGAATCTTTCCGAAAACATATTCAAAACTCAGATCAAAAAAGTCCTCTGTAAAAAAGCATATTATAAACTGGATGATTATTTAAATGATCAAAATGCTTGGGTCTGAGGTCACTAGCTTATAGTTTATTTACTTTACTGTATAGGTTCTATTATTTTATTAAATAGACTATATATTATTGTATACATAACTTTAGCTTAAGAATTTATATTGTAATAGTTATTAAGTCGTGTTATGTTGTAGAGTTTCTGGCCGCATCTTCTCTACAGCGACAACAAGTTCCGACGCTGTGGTAGCTTTAAATAAGATTTGCCGTTTGATAAGTGTGCTTCAAGCTCCTATATTGAATAAATTATAATGACTTGATTCGACTTGACATGTTGACTGTGACTTTGAGAGCATATAGAGAGATACAAATACTGATTTTTTCCTACCCCCTTTTCTTTGTATGGGAGCGGGGTTAACTACCACATTATTTTCTGTTTTGGGTTGTTGTTATCTATCTTCATGCTAAATTTCGATTTCATAGGCTCAATAATGAGCGAGTAATTGAGACGGGGCATACAGACAGACAGAATAAACGAAAGTATTAGCCTAAAAATATAATTAAAAAAAATAGTATCGCCAATTTTTTAATATATACATTATATAGGTTATAATGTATATATTAAAAAATTGGCGATACTATATATATAGTATGGCGATATAGAAATAGGTAACCTAGAGATACATTTGACAAAATATCCAAAGACTAACTATTTAAACGAACAAACAAAGCAAGCAAACCTAACCATAAAAGTTTGAGTTACTCGGTCCTGGTGCAAAATTACTATTTTGTGCCACTGGCCTTTGACACCACGGGCTGCTAGGGATCGAGCTTTGAGCTTTATTAAAGAGCTCGGCCGTCGACTCCAGGAGACGGGGAACGAAGTTCGCTCCGGGTACTACTTGATGCAAAGGTTGACCATCGCCATCCAACGCGGAAACGCGACAAGCTATAATATGGGCCTATAATATATACCTTTGCATCTGTATGGCCCGGGGAGGGTTTTTCGACTGAGTGTAAATATTTTATTAAGTTATATTTTAGTTAGTTATATTTTAGTTAGTTATATTTTAGTAAGTTATATTTAAGTCAGTTATATTTTTTTTGTTCTTTATTAATTATACCTATTATTTAGCCATTTAATAGGTTATTTGACAACTAGTCAAATCAGCAACTAGTAATTTTATTGGCCGTCATAACGCGCGCTTTGTATGAAAAATGTCCATCCTAAGTCCAGTACTGGAGTCTCCTAATGGTTACAAAAATTCCATTTTACAAAAATTGATCTCAATTCAATTTCATTAATTAATATTTTTATTTTCTCAGGGAACGAAACCCTCTATCCTTACCATACGTGAAACTGTTACGATTATTTCTGTGGACGATCGCGGCGTGGCCCGGCGAAGTGTTTGGCGAAAAGATACATTTTCTGGTCCGATGCCTTAAAATATTTGTCATAACAACGATTATGGTTTTTACTATGGCAATCATGTATTATGTGTACAGATATTGTAAAGAGGCAGATTTCTACACTTTGGGATTTTGTTACATTTCTATGTTTATGGCTTTTGTGGCAGTGGTAAGTATTTTACAATTTAAATTGTATGTTCCTTGACTGTCACTACGAATTCTACATAATTACAAAGTAAAAAAATCCATAAACACTAACTTTACATCTTCGTTTTCTTACGTTTCAACATGAATTATAACTTCAACAAGAATTGTGGTGCGATACCACAATTACTCGTACATTACAGATTACGAGTTTGTTGTACTTTTTGGATAAAGCTATTTTGCTTTCTAGTTTTGGGTATTTATTGCTTTTTGAAAATATACGCTTTCGGAACCATATTTTTGTCATCTCTTTTAACCTGCGGCCGTTGTATGGCCGCGTGATACAGCGCTATCTTTCCTTCTATTTGCGCCTTAGATCTCTTTCTAT
Organism: Agonopterix alstromeriana; assembly: GCA_963924505.1. Classification (NCBI taxonomy): domain Eukaryota; kingdom Metazoa; phylum Arthropoda; class Insecta; order Lepidoptera; family Depressariidae; genus Agonopterix; species Agonopterix alstromeriana. Next base: position 19,754,677 of record OZ004662.1, read on the forward strand.
TTGCGTGCAAACGAACGAGATAAAAGGCGTGATATAACCTTATCGGGCGTCCTAGTACGGTCACTGGTCATCAATAGATTCTGAAGATCGTGCATATATTATGTAGAATCCCCGTAATGTTATCTACTAAACATTTAAGCCCAAACGTGATGTGATTGATTGCGATTTAGGCTGAGATCCCTTCGAAATTATTATTATGGATCCCAAAATATATCTAAATTTGAGTCCAAACTAGATTCCTAAGTGTGATATTGGTTGATATTCCTTTCAAAGTGGCAGCTGAATCGACTTTGACGAAACAAACATAGCTATGTACCATTTGGCAAAAAATTGCATTCTAATATAAAAAATGGCATCGAAATCGATTCACTCGTTTCCTCTGCTCTGCCTATTCTCAGATACAGAACATCATTGGCAAGTTGATAGTTCGTAATATTGGTTACTTTTACTTCGTAATAGTGTAAAAATTCGTAATAGTGTTATGGGACATATTAATATTAAAATCAATGACAATGTTATAAAACTTTTTTACTTGCAGGTGAGAATAATCTTAACAAATCTCAATACATACAAAATGCTAATGAAAGAGTTCTTGATGTCGTTTCATCTAATGCACTACGAATCTATCGACGACCTATACTACAACAAAGTAAGCAATGTTATCAATTTTAACTCACTTATCATTTATAAACTCGATTCAACGCTAATAAACAAAACTATAAAGTAAAAAAAAAACTGATTCTTTTATCAGATGTTTGTGATGATCTGCATACAGATGGGATTGTTTTATATTAAATATTATTTAATTTATATTAAATATTATTATATGTTTTAAAATATTAAATAAAAATATTAAATATTAAATATTGCTCTGAGATTTCAGAACATTTCTGACTCGGGGAATATAGTCGTGAGCATATACATACATAAAATTTTTTTTTTCTTTTATTAGGTCTTTATAAATACGCTGGGGACCGCTATAAAATGACGTTATTGTATTTCAGCTATAACATGAATGTCGAAATCTGTAAAAATGTTGCTACCTATCAACACTGAAGAAACAAAAAATGCTTTGAATTGGAATTTGAAATAGAATTTCCATATCATGTATCTTTCTTATTTGTTTGTTTTTTCTCGGGACATGAGTGTCCCGGACCTTTGGGAGAGGCCCGTCAGACAATTTGATCTAAATGGTAATGTCACACCAACTGGCAGCTATCCCATTATACACTAAAGAAGTGCATCCAAAACAGCCAAGCCTGGGCTATTGGGTTAAGGTGTTAATGGACTAGGGTTATGGCGCCTGCCTGACCAATGTATAAACATTTAAAAAATTACAGACGGTGACTCGCCAACTCAAAATAAAAGAGCCCCCAAAACGGCAAATAAGGGCAAGTCGGAGACGAGGATCAGGGACTTCCCCCGGGAGCACTCAAGTCCGTAGTGACACCCCTCACCAACAGCTCGCCAAAAGCTGCCCTGCGGGCTTTTTTTGTTATTCTTATTGTGTTAAAGTTTTATTATTATTTATATTTAGGTATATAAATAAGAAACTTTAACTTTAAAATGCATACTAATCCGTATAATCTTGCAGATATATACTTTCATCAACAAATTATCACATTTCTACACGATATACATGGTGACGCTGCTGGTTTTTGGACAATCTTTGTTCAACTTATCGACAGTGTACCAAAACTACAAAAAAGGCGCCTTCACCAACAGTGGGGTCCAGAATTATACACTCGAATTTGTTGTATATTTTGCGTTCCCAGGGTTTGATCCTACTGATTGGTTTTTGTCTGTTACCTTAATTAACGTCATTATTACATATATGTGTATAGTTTTATTAGTCGCGAATGACCTACTTCTGTCTTTAATGATATTCCAAATAATTGGTCACATACAAATATTACGAAATAATCTTCGAAATATACCTAAGCCTAAAAAACAAATCATACTTGAAGCTGTAGATAATGAAAAGGGACAAGTGTATGCTATATATGAAGTATACGATGCTGAAGAGAATAAATATGTTCACAAGAAATTGACTGAATGTGTCGACCATCACAGAGTGATAGTCGATTTTACAGACAAATTATCAGATATTTTTGGATTCAGTTTAGCTTTCAGCTATATGTTTCAACTGTGCAGCTGTTGTTTACTACTTCTGGAGTGCTCGCAAGGTGTAAGTAGTTGATGATTTATTTATGATTTTCCTTCATATAAAATTGGATCCCAACTATACATCGACTTGTCTTTCATTCCAACATAGTTATGGATCGCTAAAGAATGGAACTATCTCTGCGTTGCTTTTCCCAGAAAGCAATAGCATAGCGTAAAATCTAATAATAGTGAGCGCGCTCGACGGTCGCGACAGGTCTATCGTGCGCGGGGTGCAGGCCGCGAGCGGTGCGCGTCCCGGCCCCCTTTGCCTGCGCGCGATAACCCTAAGTCAACTGAGACTTGGGGTACGCGCCGGCAGCAGTGTCAAATGTTATACTCGAGAGCGCGCACGTACCATAATGGTTAGAACTGTTGTATTGTGTGCGGGTGTGATTCCACATCGTATCATAATAAAAATAATGACATTCCCACTTTGCATAGTGAGTATCCTCCCTGTTATATGAGTTTCTATCTTTTCTCGCTTTTTAAACTGAAATTATCACTTTGCATACTGAGATTCTTACTTTGCATAATGAAATAAAAATAATCTTCACTTTTATTTGGTATTCTCACTTTTCTCACTTTGCATAATGAGATTCTCACTTTGCATAGTGAGAATCCTCCTTTTTAGATGAGATTCTCACTTTTCATAGTGAGATTCTTACTTTGTATAATAAGATTCACACTTTTCATATTGAGATTCTCACTTTGCATAGTGGGAATCCTCACTTTTGTATTAGATTATCCACTTTTCTCACTTTGTAGGCGATTACATAAAAAAAACGTTCCATACAAAATGAATGAGAAAACAATTTTTTTTCTTGAATTTTTCCAATGTTTTAATATTTATTCTGCTATTCAGGGCGGAATGATCTAAAAAAAAATTATGATCATAAAAATCTGTCCAGCCGTTCTTGAGTTATAAATGGTGTAACTAACAACAAACTCGACTTTATTTTATTTACTTGTTAATGAATTAGCGAAAAACCTATACACCCCAACTGATTAGATTGAAACAATAATTTCATGATTTTGATAGTTATAATTTAAAGTTACCGCGGCCGTGTGGTACAGTGGCGAGTAACCTTGCCTGCCGTGCAGGAGGTGATGGTTCGATCCCCGTCCAGACCGACTCGTACCATTGAGTTTTTCGGAATTTATGTACGATTTGTAACACCACAGGCTTTTCGGTGAAGGAAAACATCGTGAGAAACCAGCATGCTTCAATTTCGAGGCATGTATTGTACCCATTGTCCATTACAAGTGGCGACGGGCTCACCCCCCGTCACACTGGACAGAGTTTCGGTACTACTGGTGAAACGTGGATGTTCTGAGGTTTCAGAATATATCTGACTGAGCTTTAAAGTTATTCGCAGTTTAAGTTTTGAGGCCTAAATGATCTGTTATCATTTCAGCAATGAATGAAAGCGCTAACGTGCTCATGGATACTTTTTAAGAATCTTGTTTTGGTAGTAAGTAGGTGAGTGTGCTCGTGCGGTGGGTAGAGTTCTAGTTCAGTAAATTACAAATTTACAAACAAATTATTGAAAAAAAAGTACCTATGTTGAAACCATGAAAATTTCATTCTGCTCTCGATTCTAAACCAACTACTTTCTAGTTTTGTGTTTATTCATTAACACGTTGTAGGCATATAGAAGATTCTTGATTTTCCAAAATTACCACAAGAATCTTAAAATTATATTCTTGACTTTGACTGTTGTAACACACTTCATCTTACAGAATATGGACACGTACGTCCGGTTTGGACCCCTCACCACTTTCGTTTTTGGTCAACTCATTATGATTTCTTGCGTCTTTGAAATTGTTGGAACTGTGGTTGGTATTTTGAAACATATAGAGTCCTTCTTTATATACTGACGGTTTTTCAAGGGGATGATCAGACCATCACACTGAACCAATTTCTCTATGGGATGAACATAGAAATCAGCTGTCCCTTACGTTTGGATAGAGTAGGTTTGCAGTTTAGTATATAACAGGAGCCCGATTGCGCTCAGTTAAAACATCGAAGTTCTATTCTTATCCAATTTCAGTTCTAATCACATTGTAAATCAATTACTATACAACTGTGCTGAATTTCGCATCGCGTTAAACTCTATGTAACTGACAGCCCTTAACGTCTGAGCGATCTGTCAAAACGGCTGTAGCGGCTTTCAAGATCAGTACCGCGATTAGCGCAATACCAAATGTGTCAAAAGTTATGGTTCGTAAGTAGTCCAATCACGGTTCAATCACCGAATATTTACCGCGATTGCAGCCCAGCTGATTTTTGTTCGCGATTTCATTGTTGATTTTTTTAATAGAAAAAGTTCAGTTTCATGATCTGATCATGGCATTAAAGAACTGTCAGCATATTAAGTTGGATCATGTATACAGGGTGTGAATTTTAATCCGTTACCCAGAGGACCATCAAAGTGAACCACATTCAGTATGGGGCCAATTTTGAAATAGCGAAATAAAAATCTGCTGTTTCATAAAAGTCAAAAGTCAAAATTGTTTATTCAAAATAGTATCACATAGATAACTTTCTGACGTCATGTTTTTGAATCTACCACCGCGTTGGAATATGGTCATATCGTCGAGTAGCTATTGACATTTTCTATGGAATAGCTGTTTTTTATTGCGACGTCGATGTTGGCTCCATAGTAAAATTTGTTCAGTTCAATTGTCTGATCAGCCTGTTTGGTAACACATAAAATTTTACACACTGTAAAATTAATAATTACAAAACAAAATATATTTACAAAACTCTAATGATGCAATTATAATTCTAGAGCGAGAAGATACAAGACAACGTTTACGATATACCGTGGGAATGTATGGACATAAGGAACCAGCGCACAGTTTGCATCATACTGAACAGAGTACAGACACCCATCACTATCACCGCTATGGGGATTGTCCCGGTAGGAGTTACTACTATGGCTGGGGTAAGTTTCCTTTACATCTAGCTTAACTATTATAAAACTGTAACAGAAGTAAAAAAAAACGAAAAAAAAGAAACGACAAAAAAAAAAAAAAACGAAAAAAAAAACACAAACACACACACACTAAAAAGATTACGACATGGTTTTTAGGTATCCCGGACTCCAAATCAACCTTTTTTAACATTTTTTTCTGTCTGTTTGTTTGTTTGTTTGTTTGTTTGTATGTTTGTAACATCATCACGCAAAAACTACTGAACCAATTTTGATGAAACTTTTTTTGTTTGATAGCTTATGATTTGAATTAAAATCTGGTTTATAATTTGTGCGGAGGAAGTCGCGGGTAAACTCAAGTTTAATATTTTACAAACAAATTATTTAATATTTTGAAAAAAAAATACCTATGTTGAAACCATGATAATTCGATTCTGCTCTCGATTCTAAACCAACTACTTTCTAGTTTTGCGTTTATTCATTAACACGTTGTAGGCATATAGAAGATTCTTGATTTTCCAAAATTACCACAAGAATCTTAAAATTATATTCTTGACTTTGACTGTTGTAACACACTTCATCTTACAGAATAACTAAACTCAAGTTTAATATATTTGTGTGTTGTTCATACCTATCTAAGGTTATAATTATAGGGTCTGGACTTCAGTCCAGAACACGTCGATTTAGTGACATTTTTGATGCTACCTTTTCCTACAACAGTTTGTGTCAGATTTATTCAAAATAATATCACATAGATAACTTTCTGACGTCATGTTTTTTAATCTACCACCGCGTCGGAATATAGTCATAAATGGTCGATTAGCTATTGACATTTTCTATGGAATAGCTGTTTTTTTTGCGACGTCGATGTTGGCTCCAAAGTCTCCAAAGTCAAATTCTTAATATGCTGTCACTTTTTTAAGGGGATGATGAGACCGTCAAAATGAACAACTTTCTATATAGGACCATCATCGAAATCGCGAAAAAAATATCAGCTGTCCCATACATTTGGCTCGAGTAATGTGTCTATAACACAATCCTATTGTATCTAGGGTCCTTCTTAATATGCTGACACTTTTTAAGGGGCCGGGGGAGCCGTGGTTGCCCAGTGGCGAGTAACCTTGCCTGCCGTGCAGGAGGCGATGGTTCGATCCCCATCCAGGCCGACTCGTACCAATGAGTTTTTCTGAATTTATGTACGATTTGTAAAACCACAGGCTTTTCGGTGAAGGAAAACATCGTGAGGAAACCTGCATGCTTCAATTTCGAGGCATGGATTGTACCCACTGTCCATTATAAGTGGCGACGGGCTCACCCCCCGTCACACTGGACAGGGTTTCGGTACTGCTGGTGAAACGTGAATGTTCTGAGGTTTCAGAATATCTCTGACTACCCCCTCGGGGAATATAGTCGTGGGCATATGCTATGCTATGCTATGCTTTTTTAAGGGGATGATCAGACCGTCAAACTGAACAACTTTCTCTATGGGACCAACATTGAAATCGCGAAATAAAAATCGATTGTTCCATACAAAAATGCAAACCTACTCGAGCCAAATGTATGGGACAGCTGATATTTTTTTCGCGATTTCGATGATGGTCCTATAGAGAAAGTTGTTCATTTTGACGGTCTAATCATCCCCTTAAAAAAGTGTCAGCATATTAAGAAGGACCCTATATACAATAGGATTGTATTACAGACACATTACTGTTAAAATTGCCGTGGTGGTCCAGTGGCGAGTAACCTTGCCTGCCGTGCAGGAGGCGATGGTTCGATCCCCATCCAGGCCGACTCGTACCAATGAGTTTTTCGGAATTTATGTACGATTTGTAAAACCACAGGCTTTTCGGTGAAGGAAAACATCGTGAGGAAACCTGCATGCTTCAATTTCGAGGCATGTATTGTACCCACTGTCCATTATAAGTGGCGACGGGCTCACCCCCCGTGACACTGGACAGGGTTTCGGTACTGCTGGTGAAACGTGAATGTTTCAGAATATCTCTGACTACCCCCTCGGGGAATATAGTCGTGGGCATATGCTATGCTATGCTTTTTTAAGGGGATGATCAGACCGTCAAACTGAACAACTTTCTCTATGGGACCAACATTGAAATCGCGAAATAAAAATCGGTTGTTCCATAGAAAAATGCAAACCTACTCGAGCCAAATGTATGGGACAGCTGATATTTTTTTCGCGATTTCGATGTTGGTCCTAAAGAGAAAGTTGTTCATTTTGACGGTCTAATCATCCCCTTAAAAAAGTGTCAGCATATTAAGAAGGACCCTATATACAAAAGGATTGTTTTACAGACACATTACTGTTTAATTATTCCCTTGAATTAATTGAATGCATTCTTCGGAAGTAAATTTAATGGTCATTAATACTGAATTTTATTCCGAGATTCCGAGTTGTATTCAATTAATTAATTTTCATTGATTCCAGATACTGAAGACTACATTTTCGTATTTCACCTTCCTCAAATCGATACCGAATTAATGACATTTTGGAGCAAAAGAGAATTTTCTTTCATTACGCTGGATTCGACCAAAAGCGAGTAAATTTTATTCTTAGAATAAGTCCGTCTTTGTCAATTTCACTTGTGTTGATATCTCAGAGGAAGGATCTCCATAGAGTCCGCATAAATTTACGATTGTAGTTAGTCTCTTTTGTCTTATGACGTACCTTTAATAGTAGAAGGAGATGGAACTATAGATATTTGTTTATGCGGCTGTCCACTTTTTTTTGAGCTAGTGTGTGTGAAAAGTGACCGTAAACATAAGGCCATATGTCACTTGGCGCCTTTTGTCCATACTACTTGACACTACAAACTCAAACCTAAACGTCAAAAAAAGTGGACTCTTTAAAATTGGTATGGCTCACTCTATTAGGTATAATCTCTTTGTTTGATTAAAACCAAAAGTGACTTAAAAACCGAACAAATTAAAAATGTATAACCTCACATTGCTATAAGTACGGATACAACGATCGCTTTCTTTAGGTATTATTCCTTGTATATTTACTCTCGGATAAAATCAAAAATAAAAATCAAAGTTTGGTAGAATACCGCCTAAGTGTCTTATTCACCTAGTTTAATTACCCACTTAAACTTTGTCAGCACGAAATTATAAAATAACAAATGTACCTATATAATATTATTCTACAATAAGATAACTGTTTTTACTTGTGTCTTATTTACATAATTTAATTACTCAAACTTTGTCAGCACAAAATTATAAAATAACAATAGAAAATAACATTATTGTTTGACTTAAAAATTCAATCAATCAATCAAATCAGCCCACATCAACCCACTGCATGGCATAGGCCTCCTTTTTATTGCGCCACTCCTCACGGTCCTGTGCCAATCTGATCCATGTACGTACCGCAACCCTTACAATGTCGTCTGACCATCGCATCGGTGGTCTACGCACGGACCTCCTTCCTTCTCTTGACCACCATTCCGATATTGCCTTGGTCCACCGGCCGTCATCTCTTCTAGCTAAATTTTCTGCCCATCTCCACATCAACCTTGTAATCCGGTCTCCAACGTCGTCGTCGACCTTAGTTTTTCGACTTAAAATTATGGATGTTTATTTTATTCTAGAAAATTTCGTCACCCATGAAACTATGTATCTACCTTGTATCTACCTAATAGTACTGTAGCTCCGGGACTTTTTAATTACCAAAAAGATTACCGATTGCCGTTTTTATATTGTTGTTAGGTACGAAATTACTAATATAAAAACCGATGTCTTACAGATCACAACCAGATGAAAAGTAATACGGTCTTATAGCTTTGTATGGCAACTTTAGACGTTTTTACTATTACGTATGGGTACTGAACTAAGGGCAAGAACATGAATTTCTGACAAACATTTTTTATAATTTTTTCTTACGGCGGGTTGTGATCTATAAGAGTTAGGTTTTATACTAGTAATTTCGTACACAACAACAATATCTAAACGGCAATCGGTAATCTTTTTGGTAATTAAAAGTCCCGGGGCTACAGAGCTACTAGTTGTACATAATCACATTGCCACAAAGACAGATGTCGGATTTAGGCCCAGGAGAGCACATAGAATTCGATTTAGTTAGAATTGATAAAATATTAATTCTTAATTTCTCTCATTATTCATGGAAATTGGTTGCCATAAATTATGATCAATTATTAGAGCAGAAAACACGTGCAGCTTTTCCATACGTTCATGGTCTTATAGTTTCAGTAGATAATCATTTATCTCTATGAGAACGGCGTGCTCCCGTGCTCGTAGTGCATCCACGATAGCTTTGTGATTATGACACTCATTTTAGAGATGTGACACGTCCACTTTCATAGATGTAGCTGCTAATACTAGTATGGTACTAGCTACCAATATAATAATAGGTAATGACTAGTAGCCGTGTTTGATAGGCTTATTTCCATGTCAATAAGGAAAAGCAGTCTCCGTTTTACACATAGGAAAGAATTAAGTAAATAAAATATGTATTACGGAAACAGAATTGCTAAGTCACTAAAGTCGGGCCAATTTAATAAGTCACATTTGACATCTGTCAGTTTTAGCTTCGTAGTGAGGTGACCTGCTTAAAAACATCGATTAAGGTGAATGAATCGATACGGATTTCAAACATACGTGAATCGAATTATATGTGAATCTCGCGATTTGTTGGAACTACGTTTTACTTCGATTTATTTGTGTTACATCCCTAGTGTTAAAAAAGAAAATGGGTTCACTGACGCAACATTGTAACAACGTTCAGTTCTTTAGAACAGAAATTGTTTTTTACGTTGGTTTATAAGTGAAAGTAAATCGAAATATTACCTTCTTTGGTCATTATTACAATAAATATTGTAATCATAATTAAAAAGAGTAAAGCAATTTTGCAGTTATAACTTCGAAAAAATACATATTATTCTATGCCCGCCGTTACAAGGTTACGTTCGATGAATTATCAATACATGTCAAATGTGACCTTTTAAATTGGCCCAACTTTAATATAATAATAGTTACGATTCCGCTATTTATGTCATAGACCTAGTGAAAATGCAGTCACGTTAAACCTTGCACGAGCGGCATTCATCGCAGAGCGTGTTTTTATTTACTTACTACTAGTTTTTTTTCTCAAATATATTCACTTTCTGAAAATATTTGAGCAATCAAAACATTATGTATGTATGCAATTATAAGGAATTTTAATAAAATTATTACAAATTGATATCTTATATGGAACAAAACTAGATTCACAATCAACGATCCAAAAATGGCAGAACCAAAAGAGCTCATAAGAGCTCTTTTTTGTACTAGCTGACAGTAAACATACCAAATACGACTAAGCGTATGAATCAAAAACAACATTTTAGTGACACCCAACAGCATGCATACTTGATTTGTGTGGCAAATCTTAGCAAATTAGTGTCAGAGTCGGACAAAAATTTGCTACGATTTCGTATGAGAATAGGAGTCTATCTAAGAGGAAGGATCTCCATAGAGTCCGCATAAATTTACGATTGTAGTTAGTCTCTTTTGTCTTATGACGTACCTTTAATAGTAAAAGGAGATGGAACTATAGATATTTGTTTGTGCGGCTGTCCACATTTTTTTGAGCTAGTGTGTGTGAAAAGTGACCGTAAACATAAGTCCATATGTCACTTGGTGCCTTTTGTCCATACCACTTGACACCACACACTCAAACCTAAACGTCAAAAAAAGTGGAAACTTTACAATTGGTATGGCTCACTCTAGTCTTAAAGAGATATCCTTCCTCTTAGGAGTCTATACTATTTATGACATTATTTAGACGCCGTTTCCGACCAAATCTCATGTGTCAAAATCACCAAGCTATGTTGGACGGACCATACAAGGTGTAAGTGACAGCCTAACAAATACTGAAACGGTGAACTAGGAACATCAAACTGAATAACTTTCACTATGGAGCCTAACTCAGGAAACGCGAAAAAAAATCAGCTGTCCCATACGAAACTGCTGTACCTACCCGACTCAAATGTATGGTCGTGTTTCCTGAGGTAGGCTCCATAGTGAAAGTTGTTCCATAGTGAGTATTGTTTGATGGTCTGAGTTCACCGTTTCAGTATTTGCTAGGTTGTCACTTACACCATGTATGTGTTGTGTGCTGGGATCTTCTCAAAGAAGATTGAATTATGTAAGTCACATGAGAGCTCATCAACGCCAACAACGGAGTTGAAGCATAGCATAGCATATGCTCACGACTATATTTCCCGAGGGGGTAGTCAGAGACATTCTGAAACCTCAGAACATCCACGTTTCACCAATAGTACCGAAACTCTGTCCAGTGTGACGGGGGGTGAGCCCGTCGCCACATAATGGACAGTGGGTACAATACATGCCTCGAAATTGAAGCATGCAGGTTTCCTCACGATGTTGTCCTTCACCGAAAAGCCAGTGGTGTTACAAATCGTACATAAATTCCGAAAAACTCAGTCGGCCTGGACGGGGATCGAACCATCGCTTCCACGGAGTTGAAACAGTAGTAAAAATCGGTAAGGAGCAATACACACACAGACACAAGCACAAAGCGTTTAGTTCGGTGCATACATAGAAGTATACACAAGGTGCAGTGACAGCAAAACTTGAAAACTATTTGCAAACATACATACATATACTCACGCCTGTGTCCCATTGGGTTAGGCAGAAACAATTGATCGCCATCGGCTACGATCCTGATACACCTCTTTTGCCTCTTCCACAGTTAGTTCCAGTCGTTTCATAAACGCTCGTCGGTTTCAGGTACATTTGATCTGGCCCTTCTTAAGTATGCTGCCAATTTGGTCGGCATACGTGTGTGTTGCGTTGTGGCGCGGCCACTTTAACTTCACGAGGTCAGAGTTAGGTCATTAAATTGTACCATAATAGTACTAATAGTACGCAAAATAAAAAAATTTTACTTCAATACATGACGAATTATATAGCATATCTTTGGTGGCCGCGCCAGAACGCATCCGTCCCAGCGCGGCCGCTCCGACACCTTTCGACTGTTCCATTCACACTATCTCTACTATTAAAAAACTGTAACTGAAGGGTGTCTGTGAATTGCAAATATTAAAAAAATAAATGATACGATATGGTGCCGTGCCGTGGTGGTCCAGTGCGAGTAACCTTGCCTGCCGTGCAGGAGGCGATGGTTCGATCCCCGTCCAGGCCGACTCGTACCAATGAGTTTTTCGGAATTTATGTACGATTTGTAACACCACTGGCTTTTCGGTGAAGGAAAACATCGTGAGGAAACCTGCATGCTTCAATTTCGAGGCATGTATTGTACCCGCTGTCCATTATAAGTGACGACGGGCTCACCCCCCATCACACTGGACAGAGTTTCGGTACTACTGGTGAAACGTGGATGTTCTGAGGTTTCAGAATATCTCTGACTACCCCCTCGGGGAATATAGTCGTGAGCATATGCTTAAATGATACGATATGGTTTTTAGGTTTCCATGACTCTAAATAACTAATTTTTGGTTAATTTGTCTGTCTGTTTTTTCGAGCATCACGCAAAAAACTAGTGAACCGATTTTGACGAAACTTTTTTGTTTTTTGTTTAGACTCATAATCTGGTAATATCACTTATCTCGCTATGGTGACGTGAACCTGTGCGGACGAAGTCACAGGTAAACTCTAGTAACAAAAAAAATATTATTAGAAAATACATAAATAATCATAAAAAGAAATCATCGACGAAATAATTTTTTTTAATCATTCATACTCTGAACCGGTTGCAGCCGATGCATTATGTAGGTTTTTTTATGAAAATGAATCGATGTTCCATTATAAATTAAAGACTCGAGCAAGCATTAATAGCAGAAACTTGATTACTGGAAATAATAACAGCTTTATCTTAAGGGGAATATACCGGGAGATTTTTTAAACCCTTGGATTTTCAGTGGTGGTTGAGTTTGATTTTGACACTTAAATATCGCAGTGGCCTAGATCAAGAATAATACTTTGTTCTGTCGAAACAATATAAAAATCGTCTACGACGTTCCTATCTAATCCATATCGTTGATGAAGACTGAAAAAAATAATGTAATATTAATTTTGCGAGAGATATCGGAAGGATTTTTTTTTTCCTTTCTTACACACCAAAACATAAATATTCTTTTCACACCACCCGCTCAAAAATGGCCAATTATATCGGTAAATGTCCTGTAAATCTAACCTAAAGCAAGTTCCTAGCCGGGCAATAAGGCAATAATTTATTTCATTATAACCCGCTGATCAATAATGTGATTTGAATTTGGAACCACATCCACAGACTATTTAATAGTTACTAACCTACGTTCGCAACTCAAATTCGTATGAAAACGTATCATAGAGACCTGCACCAAAAAGACCTTACTCGAAAATTTAACTGTCTACCACGAGTAACAAGCAAAAAGGGAAAAAAGGTGCGAATACGTTTCTTTCTGTCTCAGTCTTTGACTAATTATTATAAGAACTAGCCTTGCGGTAGCATTTCCCCTCTGCCACGGTATAAGCACAATTGATCTTGTGCATTTACATTCAATTTTACACCTTATCACTAAGCGAGCCAGCCTATAATTGCGAAATAATAACTTCGAACTTAGAACGTTTGGGGTTCACACAAGACTATTTTTCATGATTTTTAACATTCAAAATTAGAATCTAAAGTTATGGGGAATAAAATCCAAAGTTGCGGATTTCATGTTACCTCGCCCCCCGCAAAAAGTGGCAGAAATGTTTGTTAGTAGAATTACACGCGTAACCAGTCCACATATAAATAGTCAAAGGTCTCAGTATGATCCTCCTATAAATGTGTTTTCGTCTTGGGCTATCTTGAACCCTTTGCTTTACTCAGGAGTCCCTCGCTCCGCTCGAGTGTTAACCCTAGAGTCCTTCCTTACGCTCGGGATTCAATATGACGATGCCCGTGACGAAAGGCACTGCTTTGCATAATATACTATTATTTGCACACCAAAAACATATAGCAACAAAAACAGAATAAAAAAAGAACGTATGGGTTACAAATGGGTGATACATCATTATGTCATCTCTCGCATAAACCATCTTCTTACCTTTGGTCTTCCTCTTCTTATACAATCATCCACATTTTGGTTATGTAGTGGTGATGTGACACCGTTGCTTTGGTTGTAACGATTGCGTAATAAAAAAAAAATGTTGGTTGGACCGTTTTATTTAAATGAGTAACTAAAAAAATTAGTAAAATAAATTAAAGAAAATATAGATTATTTATATTTATTTCACTAGTTTAATCGAGAACTATAATTTTATTTACTAGATCGTGATCGTATCATAGTTATATTACGATACATAGCTATATCTCTAGAGATATAACTATATCGGCTTTAACCATCTTACTGCGACATATTATCTTTTAATAAGTACCGATACATTCATAATAGGCACTTGTTGGCCATAACTACAGGTTAGCTGCTTATTTTTTTTAAATCTGATTCTCATTATGTAGCTCCAAGCTTTATGCCTCCATTCGTCCGTGATAGGATATCACAGAGTACTGTGATAGACTGATAAAGGAACCTTTAGAAACACTTTTATTTTACTTTAGATAATTTTTTGAAACTTTCTAGTGATAGTGAAGGACTTATAAAGACCTACATTAAAGTAAATAAATGAATTATGATAATAACCATTCAATAAATTGATAAAATAATCGCGTTTTAGGATTTAAAAATACACTAAGTGTAAACTGTACTTGGTTGCTTTGTGTTCCGTTTTTGTTTTCAACCTCTCGATGTATAAAAGAAACTATCAAAGGTAACCTTTGACTAATTATTATAAGGACTAGCCTTGCGGTAGCATTTCCCCTCTGCCACGGTATAAGAACAATTGATCTTGTGCATTTACATTCAATTTTACACCTCATCACTAAACGAGACAGCCTATAATTGCGAAATAATAACTTCGAACTTAGAACGTTTGGGGTTCACACGAGACTACTTTTCATGATTTTTAACATTCAAAATTAGAATCTAAAGTTATGGGGAATAAAATCCAAAGTTGCGGATTTCATGTTACCTCGCCCCCCGCAAAAAGTGACATAAATGTTTGTTAGTAGAATTACACGCGTAACCAGTCCACATATAAATAGTCAAAGAAGGTAACACATTCCGTGATCACTAAATCTTTACCTTAGAGATAACAGCATACAATATTTTGTCAAATGGTTACGTAGTTATACAAGGTATTACAAAAGTAAAAAATTTAAGGGGGTTGTTTAGACCATCAAATTGAACAACTTTCACTATGGAACTAACATCGAATTGGGTCCCATAGTGAACTATGGGACCCAAATCGAAATCGTGAAAAAAAAAATCTGTTGTACATTTAGCTCGAGTAGATTTTTAGTTAAGTATGGAACATCCGATTTTTTTCTCGCGAATTCGATGTTGGTTCTATAGTGAAAGTTGTTCAATTTGATGGTCTAAACCACCCTTAAATGTTTATTTGTATTTTTGTAACACCTTTTAGAATACTGGTAGGTACTATTTTTTGTTTTGTGGTTGGCGACCAGACCTAGAGGTACTATTTTTAATTGTTCACTTTCTGATTCGTTTACGAATATGACATAAACTCTATGAGACATTCACTCATAAATGTGAATTAAGGTGAATGAAAGCTAAAAATAGCGCCCGGAATCTAGTGGAATCTTTTGTGCTTTCCCCTTCTTCCTTGTTTGTGCAAAATATTTCACTCATCAACAGTCTGTATTCTTCTGGGTTCTGGTGGAGTGAATACAGGCAACTTTTTAGAAAAACCCTCTTTATACAACGTGTTAATGAATACACGCAAAACTAGAAAATAGTTTGTTTAGAATCGAGAGCAAAATCGAATTATCAAGGTTTCAACATAGGTTATATTTTTTCATAATATTAAATAATTTGTTCGTATAGTTTAAAATTTACTGAAATCGATGCCAAGCTACCGCACAGCCGCGCAAAATTTAAAATGCGAATAACTTTAAATTTTAAATAATGAAATTATTGTTTCAATGCAATTATTTTGTACTAAATCAGTTGGGGTATATGAGGTTCTGTGCTTATTTATTAACACGTTGTATAAACAGTTTTATTAACTTTTGCAAATATGATTGTATTGTTTTAGAAAACCAAGTCCTCTATCCTTAAACTATGTCAAGATTTTACGCATATGTCTTTGGACGATCGCGGCGTGGCCCGGCGAAGTGTTTGGTGAAAAGATACACTTTCTAGTCCGATGCTTCAGAAAATATATCATAATACAAGTGGCTATTTTAACCTATGCAATAATATATTATTTGTATAAATATCATACAGTGGTTAGTTTCTTCGTTTTGGGACATTGTTACATTATGATGTTTCTGGGTTTTGTGACACTGGTAAGAGCTGATAATTTAAAAATGATGGCTATATTATTTTCTAATATTAACTAGATTGGTCGATATAAAGGGAACATAATATATTTTCAGATAAGACTAATTTTGACAAATTTAAAAACATACAAAATGATAGTGAAAGAGTTTTTAATGTCATTTCATTTAATGAATTTCAAAAATTCTGGGATATACTACAAAAAGGTAATAACGTGTATTGATTCTTTACAAATAATTCTTTAATAATAGTACATTATGGTACAAGTGTGTAATGTTGGTGAATACCGCTGAGGCGCCATTGAGACCCGAGCCGTGAGGCGAGGGTCTTAAGAGAGCCGAGGACGGTAATCATCAATACAAACGTCGTATTAACGACGTTTTTCAACACACTTGTCAAGAAAATAATACTAAAAAATCATTTTATTTAGTAGATAAAAAGTTTATTTTGTACTATTGAACACGATCTTTTTTATATCGTTACTTTTTTAAGAACAAAGCAACTCAACCAATAAAATGAAAAAATTAAAAAGGCATAGTTTGATTACAGGTGTCATTATGTGCCTAATTGCGGTGAAATTAGAGCCATTTTATGAGCAAGCGTGTTGAAAAATAGCTATTCTCTCGAATAAATGACTAATATATTTCTTATTTTCTATTTCTTTTATGTATACAACTTGTTAATGAATTAACGCAAAACTAGTTTTTTTAGAATCGATAGCAGAATCGAATTATCATGGTTTCAACATAGATATATTTATCAAATTATTAAGTAATTTGTTTGTAAAATATAAAATTTACTGAATTAGATCTCAACCCACCGCTCGGGTACGCTCACCCTACTTACTTCCAGAACAAGATTCTTAAAATGTATCCATGAACACTTTAGCGCTTTCATTCATTTCTTAAATGATAACAAATCATTTTTGCCTCAAAACTTAAAATGCGAATAACTTAAAATTTTAACAATCAAAATAATTAAATTTTTGTTTCAATCGAATTATTTTGTTATAAATCAGTTGGGGTGTATGAGGTTTTGCGCTTATTCATTAACACGTTATAGTTTTTGATATTTTTAATGGTTTCCTAAATCTACAGTACAGCATCAAACTAAAAATTAAAATGAGCTGTTCCATACTAAATTGAAATTTTTACTCGAGTCAACTGCATGAAACAGCAGATTTTTTTGCTTCTAACGGTTTGCTCCCATAGTAAAAGTTGTTCACTTTGATGAATAGACTCTTAGTTTAAAAGGATGCCATTGATATCAATTTCACCCTGTATACGCAAGTGATGCGATTTGATATTTTATTTATCTCAATGTTACGGGCAAAGTCTGTAGTGTGGGCCAAATTATGGTGATAATTCCGGGCGAGGTAACGCAGGATTATGTCCAGCAGTGGAGTGGAGTATAGCCTGATGATAATTATTACCTCTCATCTCATTCATATAAGCCTAGTTTGAAGATGTAGATAAGATGAAGATGTAAGGTTCCAACAATCACCGACTACTTTTACAAAATGACAATTATTAAAAATCATGTCTTTAGTAATCCTAAAGCAAAAGTAGTCCGATTTGATGACCTGAACTAAGTAAGTTATATGTAGAATCCCACTGCTGGGCAAAGGCCTCCTCGCACGAATAAGGATGAGACACTGCACTAAATACTCTTTGATATTTCGTTAAAACCAGATTTTTTTCGTTCAATATTGCAGATGTACGACTTCGTCAACAAAGTATCATATTACTACACGATATCTGTAGTTACAGTAATGCTGGTTGGTGTGTTTTTCTTCAACTTATTCCCCTGGTACCATAACTATAAAATTGGCGTCTTCAGCGGAAACAGGATTGAGAATTCTACTATCGATTTTGCAATATACTTTACTTTACCCGGAATTGATAATTCTCATTGGGTTTTGCCCATGACTTTAATGAACATTATAATAACATTTGTCGCTTCAACTTTGTATGTCGGTAATGAATTACTTCTTTCTGTTATGATATTTCAAGTAATTGGTCACTTACAAATATTGAGAAATAATCTCCAAAATATACTTAAACCAAAAAAACAAACGATACTCGAAGACACTAAAAAGGGACAAGTGTTTGCTGTTTATGAAATTTATGATGCTGAAGAGAATATATATATTCACACGAAATTGACTGAATGTGTCGATCATTACAGATTTATAGTTAGCTTTACAGAGAAATTATCGGATTGTTTTGGGTTCATGTTGGCTGCCAACTATATGTTTCATTTGGTCAGCTGTTGTTTGTTACTTCTGGAATGCTCACAAGGAGTAAGTAAATCTTTATATGCTTCTCAATCAATAAATCAAGCCGTGGTCACACCGCCTACACTCCATACAACATGAAATATGAGTTACTATATTAACCTGGTTAACAAGTAATAAATAATAATTATATTGTTAAAGAAAGCATTTTAGTTAAATCTAATTTAGACTAATAACAACAAAAGTGACTAGATATTTCTCGCAGTGAATGGCCTAGAATAAAAGAGGGCACGTATTATACATTCGCTTTGACGTTTGAGAGAAAAATAAATATTCATTGAAAATAAAAGATGGCTGCAATCGAAAGAAAAACCGGTGCTTTGTGGTCAACGCAGCTGTGGTAGACAAACTGAAAACACAATATATTAGACTAATATACAGGGTGATACATTTCAATTCAAAGTAGCGGCTAAAAATTAATGTCTTCTAAAACATCAATAAAATTATATGACTAATATGCGGGGAGCTGAGTGTCATATCTTTACGGAATAATAGTATTATTCGCCGTGGTGGTCTAGTGGTTAGTAGCCTCCTATCCGTACAGTGGGTGGTGTGATTCAATTAAGTTCAAGAAACAATTCGTACAAAGTTTTTGGTAGCGAAAATCGTATGTAATATATAAACCCATTGTTTTAATCTAAATCTTGCTTACCAGGACTTCGAAGCATTGAGCCGCTTTGGACCATTGACAGTCGTCATATTTGGGCAACTCATTTTGATTTCTTGCGTCTTTGAAAAAGTCGGAACTGTGGTTGGTATTATTATACACAAATAAACTCACGACCGTAATCCCTTTCGGATGGTCAGAAACATTGCTGCTACTACCAATTGGTTGGTATTTTTAAACATATTATAGAAAAAATTCACAGATCTTGTGTCTTACATGACCTTCGGGTACACACGGCGACTCATCAAGCTATACAAAACCAAAATAAGCTGGCCTCGCGTAGGTAAAATAACGTATAGTGTCGCGGGGCCAGCTTATGTTTGCTTTGTGTAGCTTGATGTGTCGCCGTGTGTACATTGAAAATAAATCTGCAAAATGAACTAAATTGAATTTTTTTCCTCGTCACAAAGGTACAACTTCTCAATAAACTATCATTATCTATCCGTGATTTTTTAATATACTCCAAAGTCATATCTCTAGGGTTTTTTTTTTCGATTTCTCATTTCGTTTTCGACATATAAATTTTTTTCTGAGCGAAACCTGGCGAAAAACGAACGCAATTAGCACATTTTTTCAAAATATCTTTTAATTTTTAACCCTTTTTGAGACGCGTCTTTTGACACCCCCCATTCAGCCACGTAGTCCCAAAACCCACGATACCAGGGCGTGTCATACTTTCGCTGAAAATCGGACCTATACCAAGGCGACAAAATATAATTTTCTATGTTAAAACATGTTATACAAAACACCAATGATACAATGGTTTCAGAGTGAGAAGATAAAAGACAACGTGTACGATATACCGTGGGAATGTATGGACATAAGGAACCAGCGCACAGTGTCCATCATACTGAACAGAGTACAGACACCCATCACTGTCACCGCCATGGGGATGGTCTCGGTAGGAGTTACTACTATGGCTGGGGTAACTATATTTATGATAATTATGGCCCTATTTTGTATCGGGGGGAGTGGTTTGCGTCTAAAGAAACGTCAGCCTCGTACGATGTTGCCCTATTTCAACCAAAATTTTGGAAAACATTGTTTATTAAATTCCCAAACCCTTTATTTCCAACCCGACCCGTCCACCCACTGGACTTTCCCACTGGTGGGTGGACGGGTATTTCAAGATTACACCTCCATCCACTGCGCTAGTGTAAATTAAGTACTTTATAGTTAACACACACAATTGTCAGGCCAAGAGTGGTCAAGAAAATGAAATATTACTGGATACTCTCCTTTTTCCAACGATTGATGATTCGAAAATTACACCTGATAAACCGTTTTGTTTGATTGCAGATTCTGAAGACTACATTTACGTATTTTGCATTCCTTAAATCAATTAACGAATAAACATTATTATTGTTGATAGTGTATTACTAACATAAAAGGAAATATGTTTTGGAGTTTTCTGCAAAGTATTGATCATACACATCATAGGACTCTGGATCTGATATGGAGACTCTTGGTAGATAATCATCTTAAGGATAATATCTTTTCTTTGAAACGGATGCCTTTACTACTTGACTTTTTTAATTATAAATGACGTATACAGCGTTGCTCAGGGAGCATTTACTGCTTTTTACTGCGGACTATTGGAGGGACCAGAAGGGTCACCAAGCCAATTGAATGAACTTAAGCAACCGACCTAGGGGCACCCCAGGGGGTACGGACCTCGGCATAGGACGTTGCTGGGGCTACGCGGCGGATTGGGTAGCTGGGATCGGTGAGAGACTACTTGACTACATTAACGCCAATCATGGGTGTTCCTCAGGGAGCTAGTTTAGGTACTTTTCTCTTTCTATTCCTTCTATTTCTATAATTTCTTTTATCAACTATTTTGCCCTATAATTGGTATAAATAAATTATAAAAAATAGAGTTATTTACTGTTATCAGATTATTTTCAAACCTTGTATGTTACATAGCACCAACATGCTAGTTTGTGTAATAAACTTATTAAGTTACTGTATTTACAAACTCAATTTTTCAGCACATAAAATTTGTCAGTACTACTGCTTGTTTATATATTGTGACTAAGGCTGATTTGGAATTTTATATTTATAAAAATAAAGAAAATTAACTATGTCAATGGTGTCATGATTGTTTTGTCAATATATTGACGTAAATTCCATTAGTGCCGACGGAAAAATCTAACTTAGAACTACTTATATTCAATCTAGAATTAAACATTTTAACTTGCGGTAAGAACCCGTTAAAATGTTTAATTCTAGATTGAATATAAGTAGTTGGAATATAATGTTTAATTCTAGATTAAATAATAACCACGTAACTCTCAAAAACTTTATTACTTAGATTCAATTTAGTAGATATAATTATTTGCAGATACAATTTTCATCGTTACCAAATCTCTTGTGTCAAACCAATAGTGGTTTATATCACCACTGAAAATCGTAAAATTACATCACAAACATCACAAACAAACATCTTATTAAGAACTCTCTCTCTCTCTCTCTCTTTTATCGCAAGCCCTGGCGTCAGAGTTTTTTCAGACCGCCTTACGGGGTCTGACATGGTTTTTATGTAACGACTACTACCACCAGAGATAGTAGCCGAGACCAACGGCTTAACGTGCAATCCGAAGCACGAAATCATCTTTCTTTTCAGACATTCATGTGATTCAGCCTGCAATGTCTTAATTCAGCTCAGTCAGCTTAACCAGCTGGGGAAAAACGCACAGTGACATATCACTAGGTGTCCCCCATGTGAATCGAACCCACAACCTCCGTGTCAAGAGCACAATACTCTTAACCATTAGACCACGGAGGCAGTTATCAAGAACTAAAAGCACTGATAAACCCGATATCAGGTTACGATGGTCGTGAGTTTATGTGTCGTGTGTACATCATCAACAGAACCCTATCTAAATCGTTCTCGCACGTAAATACGTTCACAGAACCCGTCACTCGCAGCTCCTCTACCCTTTCTTATTCATCCCATAAATTTCATACCATAGCTTGAGTTTGAAATCCGTGACGTCAGATGCTGAAAATTCATCGCTTTTTGAATCTATTGTACTTAATAATAAATGCTATAACTGCCTTCGTGGTCCAATGGTAAAGATGATTGGGCTCTTGACACGGAGGTCGTGGGTTCGATTCCCATGGGGAACACTAGTGATATGTCACTTTGTGCGTTTTTCCCCAGTTGGTTAGGACATTGCAGGCCGAGTCACCTGATTGTCTGAAAAGAAAGATGATTCCGTGCTTCGGATGGCACGTTGAGCCGTTGGTCACGGCTACTATCTCTCGCGGTAGTAGTAGCATAGCATATGCTCACGACTATATTCCCCGAGGGGGTAGTCAGAGATATTCTGAAAACTCAGAACATCCACGTTTCACTAGTAGTACCGAATCTCTGTCCAGTGTGACATGCCTCGAAATTGAAGCATGCAGGTTTCCTCACGATGTCTTGACCGAATGACCGAACTCGATGACCGAAAAGCCAGTGGTGGTACAAATCGTACATAAATTCCGAAAAACTCATTGGTACGAGTCGGCCTAGACGGGGATCGAAACATCGCCTCCTGCACGGCAGGCAAGGTTACTCGCTACTGGACCACCACGGATTTGTAGTAGTAGTTACATAAAAACCACGTCAGAGGCCGTAAGGCGGTCTGAAAAAGCTCTGACACCAGGGCTTGCTGCCCACACGATAAGAAGAATAATAAATGCTTTATTTGCACTGAAAGCCACGGAACGTACCATACTGGGTATATCACTAGTGGACCGAGTACCTAACGTAAAAATTTTGTGCCACAAAGGAACACATTTACATACAAACATACATACGCTGATAAACACATTGCCCTTCCTTTGCGTCGCGCTGTCGGGTAAAGAGCCCTGCGGCGTAAAAAGGGTCACACTGCGTAGAAAGTAAAATCGCTCTAAAACGATGTGCAAAATCATGAAGCTATCTTGGACGCACTATAGAACAAAACTTACTGGACCGACCCAGAAGGAGTGACTCTTAGTTGGGCGAACAACGATTTCAATCTGGCTTCATGTTCCCTCAAAAGAGCAGTACCCACCCTATTTTACGGGTTTCCTGGATTTAACTGTAAAAGTTTGTCGAAAACGAAATAGATAATATGCTCAAACAATTTCAATTAAACAAAATAACTTAAAACTTCATCAAGCCAATCTCCATCAGCGAGAGGAAATCCTGAATATTTCAACTTATTTCAAGTTTACTCTTAAAATTCGCACTACTGAGTAACATTGAAATCATTGGCGTCCTTCAAAACTGAGACTACCCATAAAAGTGAACAACTTTTACTTACAATGAGAGCAAATGGGTATGAGTAAGGTTGTAGGAGAAAAATTTGGATTTTTTTTATTGGCCCAGTAATAAAACATACATAGGTTTTTAGAAGACCTTTCAAAATACATTAAAAACATCACATTCATTGCTTGGCTGCATCGGGCTGTGCTATTAAGGTACAAATAACTTCTACGTTTGTTTAAGAGAAATCGGTTTTTCGCTAAGACCACCTTGTTTTGTATCTTTTTTATTTCTTTACGGTATATTTTGCTGAGTAGGTAATTTGTTTCGATTGATTGATTGAAAATGAGTTTATTCTTAAAGGTTTTGGTTACTTTTTCATGAACCTTTAGAGTCAAGTATCTCAGCTCCGATGCGAGCTACGCCATAAGTGTTTATAACAATATGTTTGTTTTTTATAGTAGTACTATAATTATACAATGCTTTGATTGATGGCCACGACTGTTAAAAAAATTATAACACCTTTACTCATATCCATTTATATGAAATCGCGAATAAAAAAGCAACTATTTCATACATTTGAGTCTAGTATGCAACGGCAGATTTTTTTGCGATATTAGGTTTTCTCATATACTAAAAGTTGTTCAGTTTCATGGGTAGTGTAGTTTAAAAGGATGCACTCAATTTATTCCAATATTGCAAATTAGAAAGTAATTGATGTGGGGCATACGGACAAACAGAAACTGTAAGGGTTCCTTGCACAGAACATTATAAGAGGGGTTAGAAATGCAAAGTAGCGCCTGTCTTCCCGCTCACGCTGCTACAATTACTCATGCCCTCTCGCGCGCACCACGCCGCGCGCCTTATGGTGTTATGCAATCTGTGGCGACACGTTCCACGCCTGCAATTCTAACCCCTCTTATAATGTTCTGTTCTTCCTTGTTTGTCCACGGATCCCCAAAAAGGACCACGGTCGTGACATTACGCTAATAAACAAAGTTAATCACAAAAGCATAGCTTCAATTATGACGTATTTAAATTGAAAACATTATCTTGTGACAAAGATGTCGCCATTTGGACTCCATCTTGAGTTCGTCTAAATTTTATTACGTTAATAAGGCTCGGCGTTAATTAAAGCTCAAGACAAAACGTTGGAATTTACCTACACTGCGTGTACAAAGTCCTCTAAGTCAAGCCGTTTTTATCTTTATTACGTAAGCATAGAGATTTGTTAGGAGGCTTCTTGTGTGGAATTTGCCTGACACTACGCTAAGACAAATAATACGTGATTGTCGTTCGGTAGATTGATGTGAGCTTATTGGTTTTGAGTGGGTTTTTTCCACCAAAGTGGTCGATAAGGCTTTGCGTTTTTCAGCTTAGAAAATATACTATTCCATTTCTTTCTTATGTAGTCGATACGTAAGTTCCATGCGTAGTCGATATTCCTACAATCCGCTCAAAAAGGTTCGCATCCTCTTTTATAATGAGAACCGGAAACTCTCTCCCTGCGTTCGTCTTTCCAAGCAAATCCCAATCAGCATATTTAAAAAAAAGAGTTAAAAGGCTTTTTCTGGGTGAGCGCGCTACATACTCGGCTTCATCTACACTTTCCATCAGGTGAGCTGAAGCCAAGTGCAAACCCATTGTGAATAAAAAAAAGACAGTGAATAACGTTCTTGTGTGGTGTTTCTTTCTGTGCGAATGGCTAGCTACCTTACTATTCGTAAGTGTTACTCCACAATTCTAAATCCGTACCATTAGAAATAAGGCTCTTTTTGCTAAATGCAAAACATGGGTACTGCGGTTTGACTTCTGTTATGACATGTATTCTTGAGGTCACAAGGATGTACAGTTTGGATGTTCCAAAATAATGTTATAACGTCATCAATTATTCTATAACCTAAACTTGTCTAAAAACAAGGTAATGTTCAAAACGTTTAATGTGCATATTTAGTATGAAATAACATAGGTATCATAATAATAATAATTCGCTATCTTTTCGTCCATAAAAAAACTTCCAAAGTAACGGTGGCTGTGCGTGGGTGTAAAATGTATGAAATAGCTTTCATTTACGTTACAGCACTCCCTTGTGGGTAGTAGTACAATAACTAATTTACAACTACCAGGGAAGCAGCGTCTGGATGGAGGAATTTTAGTTAAATTCACGCTTCGCGATTTGTACAGCTTTTTGGTGATTTAGTGGCGATTTGGGAATTAATTGTTTGGTTAGATACTGGAATGGTAGTTTTGATAAAATAGAAGATAAGCATTGCTGAATAGATTATTCAGCTCAGGGAATCAGTCGGTTAAAGTCAGCATAGCGTCATGGTGGCGCGTTGCGAAGAGGTATGGATACTCGGACGACATGCCATGCCATGTATCCACCTAACAATAGGTTGTCTAACTTGTGTAACTGCTCTCAATCGGTGAAAGAATACATCCTTTGAAATAGTTGAAGATGAAATCTTCTTCTTATCGTGTGGCCAGCAAGCCCTGGTGTCGACAGTTTTTTTCAGACCGACTTACGGCATCTGACGTGGTTTTTATGTAACGACATACACCAGAGTAGCCGGGACCAACGTCTATCTGTCTATATATAACGTGTTATCCGAAGCACGGAATCATCTTTCTTTTCAGGCAATCAGGTGATTCAGCCTGCAATGTCCTAGCCAATGGGGGAAAAATGCACAAAGTGACATATCACTAGGTGTCCCCCGTCGGATACAAACTCACGACCTCCGTATCAAGAGCCCAATGCTCTTAACCATTAGACCACGGATGCAGTTCAGTAATTCTGATAATGAAACTGAACAACTTTCCCTAGGAACATGGGTCGAAAAACGAGAAAATGTTGTGGACGTTCCATATAAAAGTGCGGATCAGCCGATTAATTGTATAGGAAATATCGGTGAACAAAAATGCCATTATCTATATACAACGTGTTAATGAATTAACACAAAACTAGAAAGTAGTGTTTTTTAGAATCGTGAGCAGAATCAAATTATCATGGTTTCAACATAGGTAATTTTTTTCAAAATATTAAATAATTTGTTTGTAAAATTTAATATTTACTGAACTTGATCTCAACCCACCGCTTGGGCACTCTCACCCTACTTCCTACCAAAACAAGATTCTTAAAATGTATCCATGAGTACGTTAGCGCTATCATTAATTGCCGAAATGATAACAAACCATATTTGCCTCAAAGCTTAAAATGCGAATAACTTTAAATTTTAACTATCAAAATAATGAAATTATTGTTTCAACCTAATTATTTTGTTAAAAACCAGTTGGGGTGTATGAGGTTGTGCGCTTATTCATTAACACGTTGTATACACCCTAAAAAAATTCCAGTAATAAAAATTTGGTGTGAATGCTGATGATGAAACTATGGTTGCACACATGTTCCTCATACGGGGTGTACAGACGTCTTAATCCTCATATTTATCCGGCGACCGCACCCTCCCCACCCCCCTTCGCTTCTCGCGAGCTGCTAATTATTCCTCTCTGACAGACAGAGCCACGGGCCAAGACTTTATGTAACAGTGGATATGCCATATGGAGATCTTCTACGGTAAAATGACTTGAAAACGTTTCGACGCATTTGTACAGAGAAACAATTCTGTCATCAATTTCTGTTAGTTAACAGAAAAGTAAATTGGTTTTATCCTGTAGAAGTTGAGGGAAAGGTATTTCGCCTTTTGAATCAAGTGAGTGAACCTCATAATCTTTCTTATAAGATAGTTCACTCCATCTTCTATGCATTAATTGTTTTTTCAACATACTTGCTCATAAAGTGGCTCTTGTTGCACCGCTTTTAGGTACATAATGCAGCTTATAGAACACGCCTGCGAAAATGATTATATTATCGCACTAGTGCGGTAATGTTACTTTTTTTCTATAGTTTGTTTTTAAATCTCAGCAAAGAGTTTTATGTAAAATAAAATTTTTTCTAAATAAATTATTCTGTTTCAGTTAAAACATTATAAATAAACGCTTCGTTTCATCAAACAATTTGTTTTAGCTAATAAATTAATAAGTTGTGTTATAAATACACAAAATAATAGTTTATAACGTATATAAATATTTTTAATATTAGATCGTTTGCAACAAAATGTCGTTGGTTGAAAGTTGGCTAAAGTCATCGCCTCTTCGTCGACCTGCACCGCGCATAGCTATCTCAACCAAAGGCACGGCAGGCAAAAAAAGAAGCCCAGCGCCATTTTCCACAAATATTTTTCTAAAGTTGTAGTATTTTACGAAATTGTATTACTTTTTCCTCGCAAGTATGTTGATCTCTGAAAAAAAAAATCTTTTCTGACTTCCAAACTTTATTGTAGGTTACATTTAACTAAATATTTTTTCAGTGCAAATATTCTCTCCATCCATAATTATAGAGATACAATCATTAATGATTTGGGTAAAAACATTCGCGACAACCAACAAACAAACCATGAAACAATTAATTATACGTATCAATTATCTCTCTAATTGAGTGCCCCTTACAAGAGTTGAACCCGCAACCTTCGGCTCAGCAGGCACAAACCACAAGTAGATATTTCTTAAAATCAACCAGATTCCTTTGATACTAACACAAAGAGTAAAATTAACAAAGAGCTAGGTTAATAAAACTAAGAAGGTAATATTTCTTAGTTCACAAGCCGCATCAAAGTTTAATGAATTTCCTTCCCAACTCGACGTTGTTAAGAAACGGATGGTGGTTTGAGCTTGCTTTGGCAAATACAAAGTTCGCACCAAACTGTACTCCTTAGTACCCAGTAGATAGAAGATAGTGGACTAGATAGTACAAACATAGTATAATTATATCAGTACAAGATCTGTTTCTCGTTAATATCGTGAGGAAACCTGAATGCTTCAATTTCGAAGCATATATTGTACCCTCCGTCGGGCTACTAGTGAAACGTGGATGTTACGAGTTTTCAGAATATCTCTGACTACGCCCTCGGGAAATATAGTCGCGATCATATTATCGCACATAGACGTTTCGCTGAGGTCTAATTAGATAAGCAAGCCATCTGCAAAAATACTTATTATAAACTTGTTGAATGATGACTATATGAGGGACCAAAATTTTCTGGTTCGATCCCCGTCCAGACCAACTCGTACCAACGAGTTTTTCGGAATTTATGTACGATTTGTAACACCACTGGCTTTTCGGTGAATGAAAACATCGTGAGGAAACATGCATGCTTCAATTTCGACACACGTATTGTACCCATTATGTGGCGACGGGCTCACCCCCCGTCACACTGGACAGAGTTTCGGTACTACTGGTGAAACGTGGATATTCTGAGGTTTCAGAATATACAGCCCTAACATGTTACTAAATTAAGTGTTTTTATTTATAAGTTCAAGGTTTGTTTAAGTTTATAAGTTCAACCGGTAGAGACGACGATCGAGACAAATTAAGAATCACCTAGGACCGTCATAAACATATTACGAGTTATTGATGATTGGCAAGTAACAAACAAAATAGCATTTTCTCGCACCCTAAAATACACTCCATAAATAATAGACCACCTACCGTTCTCATTCTACTGTGGACTCTGTTGTTCAGAGGACAGTTGTTCGTAACTAAAATATTGTCTAGTGCTCTCGTAATGTTCTGTAGTTAATCTTTATAAAAGTGTTGCTTTGTGTAAGAGATTTAAACTTAATGAGACTTGTCTTAGATTGTTGGAGATGTATGGAAGTTGATGTAGCAGATTATTGTGTTAGACCAGGCACATAGATTTATTTGACGACGATAAAATACCATTGTTATTTTTAGAGTGGTTTGAAATTTTGCTACAACTGCTAATCTTTCGAAATGACCAATACATCATTACTACATTTTTTTTTGATTGACTAATACAGCGTTGCTTACTGATTTTGACTGCGGACTATTGGAGGGACCACGAAGGTTTTACCGAGCCAAATGAATGAACTTAAGCAACCGACCTAGGGGCACTCAGAGGGTACGGACCTCGGCATAGGACGTTGCTGGGGCTACGCGGCGGATTGGGTAGCTGGGATCGGTGAGAATCATTACTCAGGGACCATCGACTGCATACTAATGGGGAGACCACACAAGTGACAACGAATCACACTGGTGGATCAACCGTGAAAGAACTTAAGTCACCTGCCCAAGGGTGGACCTCGGCTTTGGGCTGCGCGGCGTAGTAGCGGGTATCCATGTAATTGTTACATAATGTAAAAAAATAAGCGATACACCTTTTCATATCTATAGGGTCCTGACACACCTGACACCAGAGGCCCTTCGATGGCTTGAGACGCTGGATGTAGACTTATGACTTGTAGCCTACAAACCAAATTCGCCATACGCATAAATAAATAAATCTATAGGGTCCAACTTAACATACTGACACTTTTTTAAGGGGAAGATTAGACCGTCAAACTGAACAACTTTCTTTATGGGACCAACATCAAAATCGCGAAAAAAAATCAGCTGTCCCATACATTTGGCTCAAGTAGGTTTGCAGTTTTGTATGGAAGAGGTGATTTTTGTCCGCGATTTCGACGTTTTTACCATAGAGAAAGTGGTTCAGTTTCACGGTCTGATCTTCCCGTTAAAAAAGTGTCACCATATTAAAAAGAACCCTATATAGTAAACATGTATTTCGGACAAAAACTTGCAAAGATTGTACACAGCGACACATCAAGCTTTAAAAAACCAAAATAATGTAGCCGCGCGTATTTCGAGTAACGTATAACGTCCCGCGGCCAGCTTATGTTGGTTTTGTACAGCTTGATGTGTCGCCGTGTGTACATGGAACTTTGCATTTTTTTTATTGACGACAATGCATAGGTGCAAGTAAAAAATCATTATCATCATGAATATCAGTCTATGGACGTCCACTATTAGCCTCCCCGGTGGATCGCCACAACGACCGGTGGTGTGTTACTTCAATGGGTACATTGCAATGAAATGAAATACACACCAGAAAGCGCAGCGTCGGTAATCTTCTACAAGGTGGACCGATGACCTGGTGAAGGCGGCGGGAACCCATTGGATAAGGAAACCGCAGCGTCGGTAGTCCTTTACAAGGTGGACCGATGACCTGGTGAAGGCGGCGGGAACCCGTTGGATAAGGAAAGCGCAGCGTCGGTAGTCCTCTACAAGGTGGACCGATGACCTGGTGAAGGCGGCGGGAACCCGTTGGATAAGGAAAGCGCAGCGTCGGTAGTCCTCTACAAGGTGGACCGATGACCTGGTGATGGCGGTGGGAACCCGTTGGATAAGGAAAGCGCAGCGTCGGTAGTCCTCTACAAGGTGAACCGATGACCTGGTGAAGGCGGCGGGAACCCGTTGGATAAGGAAAGCGCAGCGTCGGTAGTCCTCCACAAGGTGGACCGATGACCTGGTGAAGGCGGCGGGAACCCGTTGGATAAGGAAAGCGCAGCGTCGGTAGTCCTCTACAAGGTGGACCGATGACCTCGTGAAGGCGGCGGAAACCCGTTGGATGAGGAAAGCGTAAGTAAAAATAAAAACAAAAAAATAAAAATACCTTTTAAATAAAAGTCGTCAAAGACGTCTCGCGTCGTCTACAAATTCAAAGAAGGCGCACGTCAAAGCTGAATGAAAGGAATGCCCCATTGTCTGGGGCTCTAATAACAACGGCTCCCGCGAAATATTTTATTTTTATCATTCCTTATTATAATGTGGGTGCGAAGACGAAAAATTCACATCATTTTAACATGAGTAGAATGAAAATGATCAAACATTTCAGATCTGCCAGGTGAAACGTCTGAGAAAATATTTGAATTTGTTTACGTAAACTATATACAACGTGTTACTGAATAAGCGCAAAACCTCATACACCCCTACTGATTTATTACAAAATAAATTGATTGAAACAATAATTTCATTAATTTGATGGTTAAAATTTAACGGTATGCGCATTTTAAGTTTTGAGGCAAACATTTTTTGTTACCATTTCAGCAATTAATGAAAGCGCTATCGTGCTCATGGATACATTTTAAGAATCTTGTTTTGGTAGTAAGTGGGGTGAGTGTGTCCTTGCGGTGGGTTGAGATCGAGTTCAGTAAATTTTAAATTTCACTAACAAATTATTTAATATTTTGAAAAAAATTACCTATGTTGAAACCATGATAATTCGATTCTGTTCTCGATTCTAAACAAACGACTTTCTAGTTTTGCGTTAATTCATTAACAAGTTGAATATTATAATTTCCACCTTTTAGTAACCGAATAAAAAAATATTTACCTATAAATCACTATGTCAATTTACTATATTCCCTGATATTTTTTTACTGCTCGATAGGTCTTGGATCTACTTGCTGAACCGAGGGTCGCGAATTCGAATTCCGCGAGTGACAAATATTTTTATTTTGAATTATCATACGAATTGTTCGAGTGATGTCATGGACGATAATGTACCTATTCTGTATCATTTTCTAGTCATCAAAATACAAGACTGGGCTTATTTGGGCTTATTTGGGCATTTTGAGTGCCATAAGGCGGTTGCGTAAGAGATTTTTATTCCGAATGCGTAAATGCGCGCTGCCTACAAACGAAGCCAGAAACTTTTTCAGAAACAATCTAGAAACTAATCTCTATGTTTTTCTAGGTAATCTAGATAGGTTTCATCCCCGAGAACATCAATGTTAACTCAAAAACATTATTTAAGGATATTTTGAGTTACAGAAACAGAGATTTGAGAAACTTGCTCTTAATTATTCTTAGAACAGCTTTACAAGATATTGAGGATAATAGATCTTTCTGACAAATAAATTATATTTACTTATCAGAATTCGTCAGAAGGTTAAGCAGGAATCGGAAAATCTTTTCATCGTTATATGAAATGAAGTATAGATTAACTTGAAAACCTGAAACCTTACCAGTAGTCGATGATGACAACACAAAAAGATGCCTATTATCTTCTGATCTTATAGAGCACCAAGCAAATCTAAGCTTAAAAAGTTGCATCAAAGAACAGAAGATTTTATCAAAGATCATTAATACGGCACGTGACGACAGTCGCGTCGCGTCGCGTCGTGAGTGTAATGCGTCCTTCTCGATGGAGCCATGTAATAAGCCACGGAACCATATCACGAGCACATCGCGAGGGCCGTGGAACTCATCAGAGATCATTGTTACGGAAAAGTGCGCGTTTTCACTTTTAGTGCGATGACGACATGTTTATAAACCCTTTATCCATCTTCTATGCTAACAGTTCTATACCCTCTTCTTATTATCGTATGGGCAGCAAGCCCTCCTGGTGTCAGATTTTTTTCAGACCGCCTAGTGGCCTCTGACGTGGTTTTTATGTAAGGACTACAATCATCAGGGATAGTAGCCGGGACCAACAGCTTAACGTGCCATCCGAAGCACGGAATCATCTTTCTTTTCAGACAATCAGGTGATTCGGCCTGCAATGTCACATATAACTAGGTGACTAAAGTGACATATCACTAGGTGCCCCCAGGGGGAATCGAACCCACGACCTCCGTGTCAAGAGCCCAATGCTCTTAACCTTTAGACCACGGAGGCAGTGAAATAGGGGATGATCAGACTATAAACATTAATCAATTTTCTCTATTCATTAAGTTGTTTTTTTCGCTGTTAGTAGATAAAGTTCTTTAGTTGATGCAGTATACAGTAATACAAACACCCTAGTAATTCTTAAGGGGTTGGTTTAGACCATCAAACTGAACAACTTTAACTATGGAGCCAACATCGAGAAAAAATAAAAAAATTTGCATATTTCGGGCAGCTGATTTTTTTATCTTTTCTCGATGTTAGCTCCATAGTAAAAGTTGTTCAGTTTGATGGTCTTAACCACCCTCTTAAATTTTTATTTTTGTAATTCCCTTTGTCTTATAATGTCGTCTGTTTAAAACTCTTGTGGCTCAAGAAGGAAATGGAAACGCGAAATATTCCAATAAGGTTGCTATGTGAATGTGACTTTCTATTATGATTGCGATCGTCGGCCGACTCACACAGTTCGCCCAATTGATTGTATTATTGAATTCGTCTAGAGCGCTCGTGTCTCCATCTAGCTCGTTCAAGTGCCATTTATGTTTTTGGAGTGTCTTTTACAAAGGTTAAGTTCTAAGAACTTACTTTATAACTTTTATTTTCTGAAACAAAGTTACTTTAAACTAAGTGCTTATTGAAGTAGAATTAAGTGCTTTAAAATATAAAGAATTTTGAAGGCTTTTCAAACTAAGGCAATTTTGTTGTAATTTCGTTTTTAATATCTACTTGCATGATAGAAAAGTCAATGTATTCATAGGCCTAAAAATAGATTATGAAGTGAAGACATAAAATGTGAATTTATCTACAGGGGTGGGCTGAAAATCTGCGCTGATTCACGTACATCATATCAGTACTTTTAAATTGTTACCTGCTTTATTAAAATTGCACGAGTGTTTTAATTTACGTTGTGTTTTTATTGGAACAAGCATAGAATATGCTCACGACTATATTCCCCGAGGGGGTAGTCAGTGATATTCTGAAACCTCAGAACATCCACGTTTCACTAGTAGTACCGATACTCTGTCCAGTGTGACGGGGGGTGAGCCCGTCGCCACTTATAATGGACAGTGGGTACAACAAATGCCTCGAAATTGAAGCAAGCAGGTTTCCTCACAATGTTTTCCTTCACCGAAAAGCCAGTGGTGTTACAAATCGTATATAAATTCCGAAAAATTCATTGGTATGAGTCGGTCTGGACGGGGATCGAACCATCGCCTCCTGCACGGCGGGCAAGGTTACTCGCCACTGGACCACCATGGCTTTTTTATTGGAATAGATGCAATAGAATGTATTTTATCCTTTCTTTCTTTCTATTTCACGGTTGAAATATTGTCACGAGGTTTATTTTTAGCATATTTACCTACACTTAGTACTTAGGCGACCTATCCCTCTATTTAAAAATTCTAAAACCGATAAAGTGCGAGTCGGACTCGTGCACCGAGGTTTCCGTATCATAACACAATATATGAGTATTATGTATTTACCAAAAATAATGTGTTTTCTTTCATTCAGCTCGAGATACTTAGCGTGAGCTCGACTTAGCCTGTTTGTATTATTTTTGTATTATTTCAGATTATACCGTTTTTACGATTGCAAAAAAACAATAAACGTTGTTAAAAAAAAAAATTCTTGTGTATTTTCCTATTACATTTTATTATTTGTGATTAGCTCCGCCATAATAAAACCTTTGACTAATTATTATAAGGACTAGCCTTGCGGTAGCATTTCCCCTCTGCCACGGTATAAGCACAATTGATCTTGTGCATTTACATTCAATTTTACACATTATCACTAAACGAGACAGCCTATAATTGCGAAATAATAACTTCGAACTTAGAATGTTTGGGGTTCACACGAGACTACTTTTCATGATTTTTAACATTCAAAATTAGAATCTAAAGTTATGGGGAATAAAATGCATAGTTGCGGATTTCATGTTACCTCGCCCCCCGCAAAAAGTGGCAGAAATGTTTATTAGTAGAATTACACGCGTAACCAGTCCACATATAAATAGTCAAAGAATAAAACAGCCTGAAAATGTAAACTGCCTACCTATTACGGTTCAAAAGATACAGTCCTTTAGGGTTCATGAATAAGATCCCATTGGCATCCTTTAGGTACGGAACCTTAAAATTAAAGTGCTTCACACATTTATACAGGATGAAACTGCAATCTTTGGTACACTATATACTTCATTAAACTGAACAAATTTGACTGTTGGATCGAACCTAAAATAACAAAAAAGTAATCGGTTGTTCTATACATTTGAGTCGAGAGGGCAATATAGTTTTGTATAGGATTGTGAGGCGGGCAAGCGTAAGTTAGGTGGGAAACTTCTTCGATACAAACGCCACATAAACGGTGCCACATTGATCCCGCGCAATGGGAAAAGCTCGCGTCCCAACGCCAGGAGTGGAGGTCCCTTATCAGAGACAACATTTTTGACTTTGAGGCACTTCGGCGTTCTGAACTTGATGCCAAGCGCAATGAATTGAGGACCCGACCACCAGCGGCCAATTATAATTATGAGAATGGTGTCCTGACGTGCTCTCATTGTGCAATACAATACAAGAAATAAAAATAAATTCGTATTCCCACATTTTCGACTTAGTAAGGTCAACACATCTTTCATGAGGCACTGTATACGTTATTATAATAAGATACCAGAGAATATTCTTAACTTGACGGACAAAAAGTTTAAGTCCCATGTTAAACAAGTCCTCTGTAAAAAAGGTTACTATAAACTCGATGATTATTTGAATGACCAAAATGTCTGGTCTTGACAATGTTACTCTATGTTATTTAATATTGAATTTATGTAATTGTACTTTGTATATTTTGTTTTGTTTAAAAGAAGTGTGTTGTAGAGTTTCTGGCCGCATCTTCTCTACAGCGAAACACCTTCCGACGCGGTGGTAGATTCAAAAACACAAAAAACAATTTTGACTTTGACTTGACTTGTGCACGTACATTCTAGAGAAAAATCTGCTATGAGCTACATAAGGCCCACGAGCCCCAACATCGAAGGGATCACAGGCAGTCGCCGTAGCCGAAATCGGCTAGCATCATCAATCAAAATAGTTTTGTATAAACAGCAAATGATTTTTTTGTGATTTCAGGTTTTCTCCCATGTACCTAGTCATAGTGTCGTAGTCGTATGTTGAGATGGATGTGTGGTGTAACTAGAATGGATAAGATAAGGAATGAGTATATTAGAGGAAGTTTGATAGTAGCACCTATGACGGAAAAATTGCAGGGTAATAGATTATCGTGGTATGGTCATGTAATGCGAAGAGACGAGTGTCATATTGCGAGACGAGTGTTAAGTATGAATGTGGATGACTGCGGTAGGAGAGGAAGGCCGAATAAAAGATGGATGGATTGTGTGAAAGATGATATTCGTAAGAAAGGAGTGAGTGCTGAAATGACGGCTAAGAGATGAATGGAAGAGGATGACATATTGCGCCGACCCCAAATAATGGGAAATGGGCAAGAGAATGATGACCTAGTCGTAGTGTCAATGGATGCCAATGACTTCAGTTTCACCCTGTATAGCCCCAAAACAAATTTTAGTAACCAATAAAACTAAATAGTTGTTTGATTGTTTAGAAAACAAAACTTTGGTTTTAACCTCGAGGGGGTAATTACCCCCTCGAGTTCTCCTCTTTATAATGAAGGGTTTACCCGGTAAACATTATAAATAACTTTTTCCCACGCAGCGCTTTCAGCGTCGCGATGGCAACGCGGCACTTTGTCCTTCCATACTAATCACTCAAAACATGGAACATGGTGTTATTCTAAAGTAAGAGCTCTTGACAATGTTACGCTACGTAATTTTCGTTTTTAGCGTTGGGGGTTTTATAAATTTGTAATTGAATGTTATTTCGTAATTTTTTATGTTTTCAAGTAGAAAACTTCGGAACCGATTTTCATGAAACAAAGCTAAGAACACTATCGCACACATTAGCTTTCCATTTTAGAAACCGCATCGAAATCGGTCCACTCGTTTGGGAGCTACGATGCCACAGACAGACCGACAGACAGATAGACATACAGACGGACCGACATAGGCGTCAAACCTATAACACCCCTCTTTTTGCGTCGGGGGTTAAAAATAGTTTCTGACAAAGCAACACGTTGCTAACGCGACGCTAAAAGCGCTATGTGGGAAAAGGCTCACATTATTTGTTTGATTTAATTCACCTACATATCTGTCAAATTTTGAGAAACTTTTGATTAATTTTCACGAGTAGGTACCTACTTTATTTGTTTCGTAAATTGGAAACTATTCAAATAGGCGCGAAATAATTAATTTTGTTTAGGGCTGTCGAAAATTATTACAGATTTATTAATAATAATTAGTTATTAATAATTTTCTATGGCCCACCAAGAGTTTAACACGCCTGGT
The DNA here is from genome assembly GCA_963924505.1 of Agonopterix alstromeriana. NCBI lineage: Eukaryota > Metazoa > Arthropoda > Insecta > Lepidoptera > Depressariidae > Agonopterix > Agonopterix alstromeriana. Next base: position 19,792,297 of record OZ004662.1, read on the forward strand.
TTAGACTATCAAAACTGAACAACTTTCACTGTGGAGCAAACATCGAGGAAAAAAATAAGATTTTTTTCCCTACAATTTTTCACACCATTACTCAAAATGGTGGTGGTACATAAATATGAGTAGGTAACTAAGTACTTGTAAAATCAGCACGCTTGCGGGTCGCATCGGGAAGCAGTTCTTGTTCTTGATCGGGCCGCAAAAAGACGCAGTGAGGGCCGCCGGGACGCAGGTTTGACATGCATGGTCTAAACTAAATCACCCATATAAATATTGTCTCGCAAAATAGCACTCCGAATCTACACCCTTGCTTGTGTCAGATCAGAACAAATCACCGCTACACAGATTAAAAATCCAATAATCCACAAATTCTTCGGTTTCCAGGCTAACAAAAAAACATTTTAACCACGGGTCGATTCAATCTGTCATTGAATCCGAGCATTGTGCCCGGGCGATAATTTAATACTCTGCTTTAAACCAGTACGTTCCGGTTATAACCGGTTATGTCGGGTCGTAATAACCGGAATGATCCGGATTATGGCTCTCAATATCTGTGTTGCACTAAGCTGCATCGACTTTTGTAATTAAAGCTTAATGCTCTCTACAATGTTCCGTTTTAAAACTTTTTTACTGGTATTTTTTAATAGTTATACTTACAGTGTTAATGTTTATTAATTTTTACATTGTACTTACTCATTTTACTAATGCATTTATAATAATGTCATTTTTCTAAAAACTTTTACTATGGGAGAAATATTGAAATCGTCAACAAAATCTGATTACCATAGAAAACGCAAATAGAGACTCGACCGAAATCTAGGAAACGGCAAATTGTTTATTGTGATTCCATAGTGAATATTGTTCACTTTGATGGTCTGAAGCACACCCCCTTAAATATGTAACGCATTTCAGTTTACACCCTTTGTATACGTGGTGAAACTGATATCATTATCGCACAACTTTTACGATGTGAGCGATCGGTGCAAATGTATCCTACAGCTGTTTTTTTTGCGCTCCAATCGGTTTGCTCCCATAGTAAAAGTTGTTCAATTTGATGGGTAGACTCTTAGTTTAAAAGGATGTTAATGATACCAATTTCACCCTGTATACCCCATCTTCCTCTTGGTTCAGGCAGTCCATCTCCTGAGACCTTGCTTCTCCAATATTCCATCATCTTTGGCATCTTCTAGGGCCATGCCAGAAAACTTTTTCTTCGACTTTCCTCATCCAGTCGCTCCCCGCTGACTTTCTCGGAGCTCATTTGTTTTTTTTACGACTCTTACGACGTAGTTATTAAAGAAACATATTTTTAGGTTTCCGTACACAAAGGGTGAAAACGGAACCCTATTACTAAGCTTACGTTGTCCGTCCGACCGTCCTACCTATTTAGGGCTGTAACTTTTAAACCGTAATAGCTATAATTATAGTTGAAATTTTCACACAATATGCGTTATTACGGCGGATGTGTTAAAAATAATAAAAATGACAAAAAGTTAAAATTGAAGGGAGGACCTCGTACAAGAAAGTTTTTATCGTCGTTTTTTCTTCTCGCTCTATCGTAAAAACGATAATACATAAAAACGACAAACTTGGTGTGATTATAGAGTGAACTCTACAGTACTAATAACAAATAATAAAAACCGGCCAAGTGTGAGTCGGTCTTGTGTTAAAGGTCCAGGACAAAAACAATTTGCTTACTTATTATTTTGTGTGGTGGTGTGGTACGGAACCCTCGGTGCACGAGTAGCCCGACTCGCACTTGACCGGTTTTATTTCGTTTTTAGAAACGATTTAAATTATTAGTCCAACAAAACAAAATGAAGTGTGCGACACGACGGCTTTAGCAGACCGCTGACAGTTTGAATTTAGTCGGTCATCCTGAAAATAACTGCATCACAATTTGACAACTGAAGATTTAAAAATACAGTCGGTTTGCAACTGAAAAACAGCTCCTGAGACTACGTATTAAGCAGGACAACTTTTAATTATGAATTTAATTGGCTCGCGACGGATGAAAATAAGCGGGATTGACCTAATTAGCAGCATCAGGCCATCTATGCATCAGGCATTGAACGCTTTGACTAATTATTATAAGAACTAGCCCTGCGGTAGCATTTCCCCTCTGCCACGGTATAAGCACAGTTGATCTTGTGCATTTACATTCAATTTTACACCTTATCACTAAACGAGACAGCCTATAATTGCGAAATAATAACTTCGAACTTAGAACGTTTGGGGTTCACACGAGACTACTTTTCATGATTTTTAACATTCAAAATTAGAATCTAAAGTTATGGGGAATAAAATCCAAAGTTGCGAATTTCATGTTACCTCGCCCCCCGCAAACAGTGGCAGAAATGTTTGTTAGTAGAATTACACGCGTAACCAGTCCACATATAAATAGTCAAAGATTGAACATAACGTCCTCTTTGAGCACGGCTGTATACCTCGTAATTATTTAGTACTAGTGTCGATGTAGCCTGCAACTTGATACGTGCACTAGCCACACAAATGTGCACTTTAAAACTTTAATTCTCATAACTGTTGATTGAATGAGCCGGTTGGTATATAATATATTTGGAATGATACTCCCAAGCTCTACGCTTTTCACCCGACTGCGCGACGCAAAGGAGGGTAATGTGTTTTTGAAACCTTTGTTCTACCTTTCTTCTTTGTATAGTAAACTAGGTGTACTAGTCGGTCAGGAATCGCGAAAAAAATCTGCTGTCCCATACAAATCTGTTGCATCTACCCAACTCAAATGTATGGGACAGCTGATTTTTTTTTCGCGTTTCCTGAGGTAGGCTCCATAGTGAAAGTTGTTCAGTTTAATGATCTGAGTTCACCGTTTCATTATTTGCTAGGCTGTCACTTACACCCTGTATAGTTCAGTAGAGTTTACTTGATGCGTGCACAAACAAGCAGACCTTGGTACCGACACAAACATTTATGACTTTTTTTTCATTATATTTTCAGTGTACAGACTAGTGCACATAGTTTACTATACAGGGTGTAAGTGACAGCCTAGCAAATACTGAAACGGTGAATTCAGACTATCAAACTGAACAACTTTCACTATGGAGCCTACCTTAGGAAACGCGAAAAAATCAGCTGTCCCATACAAAACTGCTGTACGTATCCGACTCCAATGTATTTTTTTTCGCGTTTCCTAAGGTAGGTAGGTTCCATAGTGACAGTTGTTCAGTTTGATGGTCTGAGTTGACCGTTTCTGTATTTGTTAGGCTGTCACTTACACCCTGTATATCTTTTCAAACTAAGACTCAGTTTGACGAGTAGAGTATTAGTTTAAATAGATCCTAATGATTTCAATTTCACCCTGTATAATGTCTATACACTTACTGGTGGGACTAATGCTGGAGTTAAAACTGATTATTCCCAAAGAAAACAAAATAATATTAAGAAAAAAACAATTACATTTTCAAATACAATTGATTTTAAAAAAGCCATGTTGTGCTAAATCGAATCAAATTAAAGATTGAAAAACGCAACGCACTCCCCCGCAACGCAACGCGCACATCCCCAACGCCAACCCCGACACAATTCCCCCCGGTTTGGAATAGTGCGGATTCAAATCCCACCCGAGACTTTATTTTTCAATCCTTAATTTGAAACAATTACATGTTGTAAATGTAAATAAATAGAAAAGAAGAGGTCGATTCCACGAATAGTTCTCATTCGATACGAAGGAAATGTTTTACAGATCGGTAGTCAGCGCTATGCGGCTAACAAAATTGAATATTTTCAGGCATTGTTCCGTTTGGTATGTTATTAAATTGTTTCCGTGACTTTTAGAATTTCGTTCCATTGAGCTTTCAGTTTGAAAGGGTATGACTCAATATTATGATGCAGTCAAAGCTTTGTGTGAAAGGCTAGAGTTCAATCTAAATAAGAGAGTATACACTGCACTTAAAGCACAGGTCCGGCACTTCAAACATCGTTTTAGATTTGACATGATGACATTCGCACATGCGCACTTTGCGCAAATTGTGCATGACATATGTGTAGGGTTAAATTACCACACGTCGTATGAACATCATTATACATTTCATTACTTTTATTAAAAATAGTATTTAAGATAAAGAATCACTGAAAATGTGAATTTAGCGTTATTTTCCGACGTTTGTTTTCACTGAGAGGGTAAAAATTTACTCTAACACAAATTTTCACTTTAAAGCTTAATATTTCGCTAACGGATCCCTAAATCGAAAAATTGGTTTCCCACACCCACAATGTTTTTAAAAGACCTATCCAACGATACCCCACACCATGGGATAGACGAGAAAAAAAATTGCATCCCCACTTTTCGTGTAGGGGAGGTACACTAAAAAAAATATTTTTCAAGATTTTATTTTACCACGTTGACGGCGTGATAAATATGTATACCCATGTAAAATTACAGCTTTCTAGTACTAAGCGTCCCGTCCGCGGACAGACGGACAGACGGACAGACGGACAGACGGACAGACGGACAGACGGACAGACGGACAGACGGACATCCCACACACACTTAGTCGGTTTTTGTTATTTGTTGTTTTACTTAAGAGTATGCTCTATTATCACAGCAAGTTTTACGCTTTTATGATTGTATTGCCGCTTTTACGATAGAGCAAGAGTAAAAAAAATCTTGAAAAAAAATGCGTTTCTTGCATGGGGACCATTAATTTTTTACATTTTGTGTGACAAATCTAAAATAATATCACATATTCTTGAAACATTTCAACTTGCTACCTCTTACGGTTTAAAAGATACAACCCTTTACAGTTTAGGACGGACAGCGTAGGCAGAAGGCTTAGGAATAGGGTCCCGTTGGCACCTCTACTCTAGGTACGGAACTCTAAAAACTGACTTAGTAGCTTCTGCCCTGAAGTGTTATTTTTGAATGGTGAGATTCAAAATTTGATCGAATGAATGCACAAAATACATACAGTTTAGTTCATTTTCTACTGCCGATTTGAACGTGTGACTTTCAAAAATCAAACTCCTGGGAGAAAAACCACATTACATCGCAACAAAACAGACTTAGAATCAAAAAGCATTAAATTACCGTATTTACAGAGCACAAAGTTATGCGCGTTCCTACACGATCACCACAAAGCTTATCCAGGAAAATTCGTTTTATATAAAAGAATTCCCATTAGAATTGAGTTCCGAAGAAATTTATTCATGGCCGTCATGCATTAAATGGGTTCTGTACCTATTGTTTTGGAAAATAACTTACCTAGCAACCCTAGTTTTTAATAAATAACAAAATTTTCAGACATGGGTCGAAAACCGAAAACATTTTTCTCCCATAGAAAATCGATCGGCTGATCCGCAGTTTTGCATGGAAGGTCCAAAAAGTCTTATTGTTTGAAATAAAAAAAAAATATTTTTTTGTTAGGAATTAAAAACTAGTAGTGTACTTATAGAATAAAATAGAAAACGTTATTTTCGACCAACTGAGATCACAATTTATCAATCTTATACAAGGTCAAACAAAATTAGCTGAAATAATATTAAGGGGATCATCAGACCATCAAACTGAACAACTTTCTCTATGGAACCAATGTCGAAATCGCGATAAAAAAATCAGCTGGGTCCTACAAAATTGCAATCCGAATGTATGGTACAGCTGATTTTTTTTCGCGATTTCGATATTGGTCCTATAAAGAAAGTTGTTCAGTTTGATGGTCTAATTTTACACTTAAAATAGTATTTACCGACACTTCCATTCATATTAGCACTATATCGTAGATACAGAGGTAAAACATACTAAGTGCCATAAGGCACCGTTTGTAGAGTTTCTAGCCGCATCTTCTCTACAGCGACAACACGTTCCGACGTAGTGGTAGCTTTAAAAAGATTTGACGTTTGATAAGTGTGCTTCAAGCTCCTATATTGTATAAATTATATTGACTTTGACTTTGACTATGAGTTTTACGTCCAAACCAAAGAGATTATACCTAATAGAGTGAGCCATACCAATTGTAAAGTGTCCACTTTTTTTGACGTTTAGGTTTGAGTGTGTGGTGTCAAGTAGTATGGACAAAAGGCACCAAGTGACATATGGCCTTATGTTTACGGTCACTTTTCACACACACTTGCTCAAAAAAAAGTGGACAGCCGCATAAACAAATATCTATAGTTCCATCTCCTTCTACTATCAAAGGTACGTCATAAGACAAAAGAGACTAACTACAATCGTAAATTTATGCGGACTCTATGGAAATCCTTCCTCTGAGGTCCAAACCGAAGATATTATTTCTTTTGTACGCCTACTGTCATAACTACTAGTAATTTATAACTTGTACGATCCCACTGCTGGACAAAGCCCTCTCGCATTAATAAAAGTAAGAAGGAAAGGGCTATACTTGTACCTAATAGTACAGTCGGCAACGAAAAGTGATTAATGCTTTTAAGATTTTTTTCACAGTAGTAAAGTGTGGAGCTCACTGGCGCCAAAAATGGACGAGGGCGTGCTCTATTCCGTGCCAGCGCTGGCATGCGGATATGTACTGGCACGGAAAGTGTTTACACGGTGCTTTTTTCCTTGCTAACGCTTGAAAATTGGTGCCGTAAAATTGTCATCGTATAAACCTGAAATTCGTATAAACGTATTTCTTATATAACCAAACCATCTAAACATACCTCTCTTAATCCTGGTTACTATCATCCTTCAACTTACACCAATCCCTTATTACACTGTTCTTGATGAGAAACTACTGAGAATGATCGTCAATTTATAAGTCATCGGGCTAGGGAACCTTAAAATTAATTCCTGGCAGGTTAGGGAAGTCACGCACGGAAGCCACGGTCGATTTCATTCGAATTAACAATTCAAATTGAGAAAATTTTCTTCTTTCTTGTAATGCGATACTGTTAACGTTTCTCCGCGTAAGGTACTCTCAGAAAAATCTCTTAATGCTAAGCCTTAAAGAAGGAAGTGCCTTGGTTTAGAGGAATTCTTAAGTGGAATTATTTGGAGTTTCGACTTCAAAGGAATGTTGGGATATCAAACGTGGATTTTGTAACAAGGTCAGTTGGAAAGAAAGAGAATGAGTGAAATACTTCTTTAGTTTGAAGAACCAAATAACCAATCCAGAAAAAATAGCAATGAGGTTCATTATGATACATATTAGTCATAAAGGATTTACAATGGGATGATAGTTGCATAGCATAGCATTTGCTCACCACTATATTCAGAGACTGTAGTCAGAGATATTCTGAAATCTAAGAACACTCACTCACAGTTTCAGTACACCTAAAAAGGTGTATGTTCTCAGGTTTCAGAATATCTCTGACTACCCCCTCGAGAAATATAGTCGTGAGCATATGTATGCATGCAAGAACACTCACGTTTCTCTAGTCGATAATCGTCACGACGTCGCGTCGTCGAAGTTTTGTTGATAATCATTATACCTAGACTATGAGAAATAAAACTGGTCAAGTGCGAGTCGGGCTACACGCGCACCAAGGGTTCCGTACCACACCACCACACAACATATTAACTTACAAAAAAGTTTTGTTTTCTCAGAGACCTTTAGCGCGAGACCGACTCACACATGGCCGGTTTGTTGTTATACTGTAGAGTTTGCTCTATAATCACACTAAGTTTGACGCTTGTATGTATGACAGTTTTTACGATAGAGCGAGAAGAAAAAACGTTGATGAAAACAAGTTTCTTGTATGATTTTTTACTTTTTGACATTTTTATTTGTTAGCAAATGCGCCATAATAACACAGGTTCTGTGAAAATTTCAAAAGTTACAGCCCTAAATATGTAGGATGGACAGACAGACGGACAACGTATGCTTTGTAATAGGGTCCCGTTTTCACCCTAATAACAACTTACCTAACTATAATACAAGAACACGCTTTTAACATACTCGTAATTATGAGGTTTAATTTAATCTGTACAGAATCTTCATAAAAATAAAGTCAATAAAGTCTTATTTATAAGCATAGCATATGCTCACGACTATATTCCCCGAGGGGGTAGTCAGAGACATTGTGAAATCTCAGAACATCCACGTTTCACCAGTAGTACCGAAACTCTGTCCAGTGTGTCGGGGGGTTATTTATATAAATTATTTAATTAAGAAATGCATACAACTAAGACAATTAACCTTTTCGATTTGGATTCGGAGACATTATCATAATTTGTTAACTTTTAGGAAAACAAGGAAAACATCGTGAGGAAACCTGTATGCTTCAATTTCGAGGCATGTATTGTACCCACTGTCCATTATAAGTGGCGATGGGCTCACCCCCCGTCACACTGGACAGAGTTTCGGTACTACTGGTGAAACGTGGATGTTCTGAGGTTTCAGAATATCTCTGACTACCCCCTCGGGGAATATAGTCGTGAGCATATGCTTATGCTTATGCTTATGTTAACTTTTCTATAATTAGCTCGGCTTACAAGACATTGAGCTTTAAATTGTTTAATCTGCTATATGCATCTGATGAAGAAAACAGAAAGAAATCTAGACGACAGATTATTGACCAGCACGTTGGTCTGACGACTTTATTAGGGTTAGAAATGGATCAGAATTGGACCGTGAATAACCGTGAATGGTGCAATAAAAGGCAGACCTATGCCCAGGACTGGCCAGATGTAGGCTGATTCGTGATTCGATTGATTAAGAAATAAATCCAATTCGTAGTGAGGCACTATCACAACTAAGCAATTAGTCGAGACGTTTCATTACTAGCACTCTCTCATCCAAACAATATAAAGCTTAATTGTGTATCTCACTCACGCACGTTTTCATTATCTCTTGTTTTCCAATTATTACGGTTGGTTAATTAAACAATCTTGTTGCCAAACCTACCCGTTTACCACTTTAACTGACGATTATGTAACGTAGACGCGGCAAGATAGTTTCGGTCCGTATTATGCCTACGCCGCCGGATTCCCTGTTCCTTAAAGTCATTCAGATTGTATCTTCATTGAATACTGTTCATCGACTGTCAATGCCTGTTCGAAATGATTTGTCAATTAAAATTAGTTGATGCATGAATTGCATCTTTTGTAATTTTCGTGAACTCTACCAATACTGTGAACCATCATAATACTCATTACTATATCCTCTGTAGTATTTTCATGTGAGATCGGATCAGAAATGAAGAGATTTGCAGGCCAACCAAGATAAGATACATATTTTTTATTTGCACACCAAGAGTAGACAAAAGTAGATCACAGTCCGAAGAATTGCTAAACTCTCATGGAAATGCGCTGGGTACATTGCTTACATGGACCGAAGAGTTATCTACTGGTAAGGCACTACGGCGTACTAGAAGGCAGGGTGTGCGTTGACTGAAAACCTGGTGAAGGTGGCGAGAACCCGTTGGTTGAAGAAGGAACCAGAGCAGTTACTGTCAGATGCAGACCAGTCGTGGTGGCGATTTTTTAGGGTGGCCATGTCCAGACTGAGATATTGAAGATCGACAGCGTTGGGGCGATCTTTGGGGGTGGCCTTGTCCAGACTGAGATATTGACGATCTACAGATATCAAGATATCATACAATAAAATAAGTAATTCATATTTTATGTCTATGAAATATACAGCGTCCTTCTTAATAAGCTGACACTTTTTTAAGGGAATGATCAGACCATCAAACTGAACAACTTTCTCTATTGGACCAACATCGAAATCGAGAAAAAAAAATCTGCTGTCCCATACATTTGGCTCGAGTAAGTTGGCAGTTTTGTACGGAAGAGCAGATTTTTTATTCATGTTTTCGATGTTGGTGCCATAGAGAAAGTTGTTCAGTTTGTCGGTCTTATCATGGCCTTAAAATTGTCAGTATATTATATATGCATAAATGTGCAAATTAGAACTGCTTGTTAGATAAATACACAACGAAGCGCAACTTTATATTTACCGTTTCAAAAGATGAATAAACAACGCAGAAGCGCCATGCAATTTTCATGAGCGACATCATGCCTACGCGTCAAAGTAATGTGTTTGCTTCCGACAGGTTTCAAGAAACCTTGAAAAGACTTTGCGTTACACCTGAGCTTCCATTACGGAACATTGCAACTTTTAGCACCTCTTAAGAAGGGGACACCAGGTTATAATAAAGTTACGTGTTTTTATTACAAATTATATTTAAAGAGATGAGAATTTTGTGGGAATATTTTTACTGCTTTTAAAAAAATATTTTTTCGGTGACGCTCGGCGGTGTAACAACTCTGTTTCGAAGGTTCGTCGGTCTAACTCCTGAGGATGCTTCTTGGTGGAGCGAAACACGTGTAGAGTAGAAATTATTTGGTGGGCAGGTTGTATTGCATAACGTAATACAACTTTGTCTACAAGGTATTTAGCAATTCAATTAAATTTTTTGTTTAGTGGCATCCGATGTGTTATCACAATTCAGCCAATGTCTCGTTATGTGGAGAGTATACGAAGGAAAATGATCAGTAGTATTAAGTAAGTCTAGCGTGGCAGTTTTGCCAATGTAAGTAGTTTATAATCTCAAGTGATTGTTTTAAGGTTAAAACAAAAAAGAGTTCACAAAATGGTGGAGCCACGTGCAAGCCCAACGCGCCGATACGCACGCGCGTCCGTACTCCGCCAGACTTGCAGCGCGACTCCTAGGTATTTAGCAGCGGAGGTCTCGACACAATCGTGTCATCTACCAATTTTTTTTTTGTAATGAGGCGTTTTCCAGTGTTGTCATGAACACGTATCAATAGATGACGTTAGAAGTATTGCTCATATACAGGGTGTAAGAAAACACCCTATTTATGTTTAAAGAGGTGGTTTCGAAACTTTCACTATAATTTGGAGACAAAGCTGAAAAAATACGTGAGAATTCAGCTGTCTGCATATGGGACAGCAGAACTTTTTTGTTTTTTCCCCTACAACCGCACAATCAGCTTTTTCATACAAAACTGCATTATTTTTTTTTAAGCTAAGATTAATTTAAGATTTGTATGGAAATCTATAGACCACACTAACTTTGAAACTATACATATTAACAAAAAAAAAAACACAGGCACAGAGATTAGTTTAGAGACAGTGTTTATAATTTAATAGATTTTAATTGGTGAATATCTAAAATATTAAACTATGTTTGTATGGAGCACGCTAGCGGGCATATCCTCTAAAAACAACGTCAGCATATGACGTCTCGCACTGGCATGGCAACAAAAAGCTCAAAATATTGCACAAACGATCTGTCCCCTTTGGCCATTTCCTTTGATACTTTGTTCAAAGAAACTTGCGTTTTGCGAGACACTATGAAGTGACGTTGTTTAGTATGATTATTGTTATTGTTGTTTAGAGAAGTTTATTCCGAATGCGTAAATTCGCGCTGCATACAAACGAAGTCTGGTGATATTTTCAATACTAACCATTTAAAGTCAATGACATTTTTCTGAAACAATCTAGAAACTAATCTCTATGTTTGTGTGAAGTCAGATTTTCGTTATAATATACAGTTTTAGAGCTAGGATTTATTTAATATTTTATGGAAATCTGTGAGGCATTGTAACTTTAAAACTATATAGGTACTAAACAGAGATTAGTTTCTAGATTGTTTCTGAAAAATGTCGTTGATTTTAATTGAAAACTCAGTATAAATATTAGTAGGTACTACCCGTACAGAAGAATCATTTCGACAAAAGATTTAAATAAATAGCGACTCTCTCTGCACGGCAATAAGGTGCAAAGTTATTCGCACCCGTACTATTGTACAATTCGCGAATAACCTACCAACCTACGAAACAGCGCGCGTGCAAACAAAAATGAACCGAGTCATTAGACATGAAAGCTTCCTTAAAATAGTCGCTTTAGTAGCTAGAAATCTAATGAGATATGACCAATAACTTTACACGGTATACCTAACCTGTTGTCATTGCAAATTGGTGAGCAAAAGAGAATTGGCTATGTGCGAAGTGGTGATGGAAACTGACAAATCGATCACAGCGCCCGGGGTGGCAGAAATGTATACTTTTGTTGGTCAAGCTGTGTAAAATAGGCTTGAATCTATGCAAATCCATACACTAACTCAACACGAAATCTCCATAACTGTAAAGACTACAAACTTAAAATTTGGCATGGAAGTTTCTATTAGCATCTAGGTGCTCACTAAAAAGTGTTTTTGTGATATTTTATCTTGAAAGGTGTGAAAACCGGAATAAAAGTTTGTTCGCAAATTGGCATTGCAAATATAGTGGATTCTAGCAAATAGGTATTTTAAAAATTTTGATATTATTTATGTTGCTAATTTCTTTAGTTTTTAAATTATTTTATTAAAAAAATAACAAACTTTTAACTAACATGTTACTTGATATAATTCACGACGGTCCGACACCGCTAGGGGCGCTAGTGTCGAGCACATAGCCACCAGTCATTTATAATAAATCTTTTCCTGACGTAACGAGAGCGACACGATTAATAATAATTATCGTATCCAGTAAACCGCCTACATTCGCAATGCGGTGCAAACAGCTTGCGTACATTCCGGAACACCGCAAATTTGATTGAATTCCACAAATTCAAATTCGGCTTCAATCAGTCGCTAACCGTGTTAGACGAGAAAGTAAACATACTGACAAAGCAAACATGGATTCGTAATCATTAAAATCGAGTGCTATTTCCAGCGGTTGATAAAAATTGGGATGGCAAGATAAAACTTCAAAGGAAAACGAAAATAAAACCGGCCAAGAGTGTGTCGGACTGGCGCACCTAGGGTTCTTTACCACCAGAAAACATTAACAAAAAAAAAAAGTGTTTTTATCCTTAGCGCAAGCCCGACGCAGACTTGACCAGTTATTAATATGTTTTTTACCTTAGAGTATTCACTACCTATATAATCACACCAAGTTTCAGGCTTGTATGTGTTACCGTTTACACGATAAAACAAAAACGATGAAAAAACACGTTTATTGTACCGGGTCCCTTAATTTTATTTATGTTTTTTGTTTGTTAGCAAATCCGCATTATAACGCATAAAATGTCAACCGTCTAGCTATTATTAAAGATACACCCACTTATACGTAGGACAGATAGTCGGACGGCGTAGGCTTTTGAATAGGGTCCCGTTGGAACCCTTTGGTTATGGAACCCTAAAATTTTGCTTGCAATATTTTTCCTTGTATTATGCTTCAAATTACACATTCTAAAGCCAATTTATTTGCAAGTTAATTTTAGCTTATTTCAAAAAGTTGCATATTCTAAAAGCTTTTTCTGTTGTACAGTATAAAAATGAGTATGGGACTGAAACTAAACGTTTTAAAAAAAAAGACAAACCACAGACACGATCGTGTTTAAATTACATTGAATTAAATGGGTTGATAATAAAAATATAATAAAACTTCTTTTGTATGGAGTGCTCTTATCGTCCCGGACTCGGCGCTGATGTGTGTGGATAGACCTTTATTTCCCAAATCAGTTTTCTTATGGTGCGTTCATACGCTTTCGTTCAAAGTGAAATTCAGCGGGCACGAACACGAGCACAAGCGTGTGTGTACGCCTCTGACTTGTTTGTGAATAGCATACCGAGCTGCGTACCGGGGTGCTACCCTGACTGCTTGCCCGGCTCGGCTGCGTGGCGCGCCTCTGAACGCACCATTATCTAACGCTACCAGACGCGACACGATTTTTCACAACGGAAAGAATTTCCAGTTCTCATTTTACACAGACGAAGTCTCAACAGCAAAAGCTAATATGCGACATGTAAAAGCACACAAAACCTTTAATTAAAAGCTTCAGCAGTACAGTATACCACTAATGAACTAATTGACTCGAGATGCTTTACAAAAGCCACTTTTTCTTTCACTTTTGACTCGTTCGCAATTAAAGCTTTTGAGGTTTTGCCTTTTGCTACCGCACTTGTGTGAGGACAAAATTGCTGTGACGTTACAACCATCGACAAAATCCAATTTAATTGAAACTGAACTGTACCGTATATTGGAATTGAAATGAATTTGTAGTTGGCATTCAGATTGTAGGAAATTGTCGTTGTGCGAATGCACAAACTATATACGCAGGGTGCCAATTTAATGCGTTACATATAAAGGGGGAAGCCAACATTGAAATAGCAAAACAAAGTCAGATTTTCCATACATTAGGGTTGAGCCGCCATTGACGTTTTCTATGTAACAAAATTTTTTACCACGATTTCGTTATTGGCTTTATAGTGAAAGTTTGAGGTCTGAAGCACCCCATTTAATATTTGTAACGCATTTAAATCATCCCTCAAATGCATGAAAACATTTGCATTCATTTATTTGTTCCCAACATCATCCTCATTTATTGATGGACACGTTCTTTTATCTACCCAAAAAAGCACATACCCAGACGTGTGTCGTACGAGTCAATACTTAATCTCTTCAGGCTTCAACAGCTTTGATGTCCACACTCTGTGGCTACCAGTTAGGCCTCGTTCAGGGAGACTCGGGGCATCAGGCGCCGCGGTGCGCGGAGCGGGCTGCCAGAAAACATACGGCGATGTATCCGAGCGTTCAAGGAGAAGCGTTTTTGCACGCGTCAAATCGTCATAGATTTATTGTCCGCGCTACGCGCCGCTCGACGCGCCGCGCGACGCCTCGTGTCTCCCTGAACGTGGCCTAAGAGTCACAACATCTGACCGTAATGATTCCCTATCCCATCTGATTCAGGAAAACAAGGACGAGAGTGCATCTAAATTGCACAATTAATTGCTAAAATTAATTGCGATTTCTGATGAGGCGGAAGAGGTCTCGATTAGCGACCGCGTATCAGAAAGTGAAGCGTATGTAGATTGGACACCCCCACAAGGTGGACCTACGACCTGGTGAAGGCAAAGGGAACCCGTTGGATGAGGGCAGCGCAGGACCGGTCATTGTGGCGATCCATAAGGGACGTCTATCGGCTGAGATGATGATGAAGAATCCCATGTCTCAGATAGATGGAGATAGGTAGTGGATGATCCTTCCTGTTCCTTGGTAAACAATTGGACGATTCGTCCGATGTAGGCGTCATTCGACTGAAATGATGATAATGAATTTGTGGCCACTAACAGCCACGCAACATTAGAAAGTATAAACACGCTCGTGGCTGGAGCACTAGTGGTTACTGCCGTTAGCCCGTATACAGCAATTAGCCCAGTCATTTTAGGGTTTGAGCCGGGACTAATTAAGAATTTATATTTTTTTCTGTGTATCATTTAAGAGCCAATTTGGGCCTAGAAATATAAAAAAAATCTCGTCAGCAGCAGCCCCAAATTTAAAATTTAGCATTTTTCTTGTTCTAAAAACCAGACGGTAAAATTTTTTTTACTTTTTAAGGCTTTACCATTATACACCCTACAAACAACGAGTAAATATTTGTGTCTACTTAGAAAGCTTTGAAAATTACATTTGTGTTTTCTAATTATTAACTCTTATTTTAAATTTCGACGACTATTTTATTGCTCAAAAGTCATTTATGTTGTTGAATCTAATTAAAATGAGTGCATTGGTATTAAAATTATTAAGTTCAAGGCCTTCTGGGAGGTACAATTTGGATTTCTATGTTGCGTAGTGAAATTTGTTTTAATATCTTTTCAGGTAGTCTTTTATAACCATAAGTAAGTACCATTCATAACTACTCCCCACACCTCCTAACGAAACTCCGTAAAATGACTGGGCTAGACGCTAGCCGACGCTAATATGAGTGTACAACGTTCACTGCCGATACAAAACTAATATGTTTCAGCTTTAGAGTTTAAGAAGCTGTTCCTGATAAAGCGTTCCGTACAAAATGAAGTTATGTCCTAGTTTGGACATTTTAGTATTTAAAGTTAAAAAAACAGTGTCGATAACTTGTCAGATTTCCGTTTAACTGTTCAGTTCCAAAGTTCCCGTTGCTCAAATATTTAAATATTTACTATCGACACATATATTGGTTTCTAGAATGTGTTAACAACATTTTTTTACGTTAAGTGGTTTAAATTGAAATAGGATGAAACTTCGTTTGTATGCAGTGCGCTCGGGCTCTCTGACGAGTGTATTTTCGTACTATCAATGCCACTCTCACGTCCGTTCAATGTCGAAAATCTTGACTTATTTGTAATCAAGAGACAGCTAGACAAGATCCATAACATTAATAAATTTTAATTAAGAAACAAGTTGAATAATTAACAAAGCTTCTAAAACTAGTATAATTAAATTAGTCTGCAAATATTATTCACTATAACAGTCATTGAAACCTTCTCGATCAAAATACATTACAAATTATGTTATTAAATGTTTATTTTTACAAATTCCTTCACACTTTAATACAATAATATCCTTGCTTTCTTTATAATATAAAAAAAAATAGTTTTTATAGCACGTTGTGGAGAGGTACACTGGGAAAAAAATGCTACGTAAGGTATACGTAGCCTGAGCCCGTCGCTGCTTTTACGTAGCCCGTCGCAGCTTACGTACCACGTACTCGTAGCATACGACGCGATACTGATTACGAGTGTTGCATCACTATTTAAGTTGTCTCGTACTTCATAATGAAGCTTCATTGTGAAGTACGAGACAACTTAAATACTGATGCAACACTCGTAATCAGTATCTACGTGGCTGCGTCGTAAGCTACGTGGCACGTAACCTGCGACGGGCTACGTATACGTAGCTTTTTTCTCAGTGTACGCACACTCAATCATGAGGGTCCGCGTCGAATCCAAACAGACGACATGCCATGCACTAATGAGTTTTTCTAACTTATGTACGTAATACCGACTGCTCTCAAACGGTGAATGAAAACATCGTCAGGAAACCTGCATGCGCTGAAGAAGAAATTCTCATGCGTATGTCAAGTGTACCAATCGGCATTGTGCACGCGTGGTGGACTAACGCCCATAATGCTCCTTGAGGGTAGGCCTATACCCTGCAGTGGGTGGGACGTATACAGGGTGTAACAAAACACCCTAGTAATACTTAAGGGGATATAATTCGGAGCGCGCTCCATACAAACGTACTATGGTGATATTTTCAATACTAACCAATTAAACTCAATAAAATTTTGCTGAAACAATCTTGAAACAAATATCTATGCTTGTATGGAGTCAGATTTTCGTTAAAATATACAGTTTCAATGCTAGGATTAATTTAAGATGTGTATGGAAATCTTTGAGGCACTGTAACTTTATATACTTTTTAACGAAAATCTGACTCAATACAAGCATAGAAATTTGTTATTAGATTGATTCTGAAAAATTTCATTGAGTTTAATCGGTTAGTATTGAAAATATCACCATAGTACGTTTGTATGGAGCGCGCTCCGAATTATATCCTCTTAAGGGGGTGCTTCAGACCATCAAACTGAATAACTTTCACTATGGAGCCAACAAAGAAATCGCGAAAAAAAATCCGCTCTTTCATACAGCAGTACCATCTCAACTCAAATGTATGGGACTGCAGAATTTTTTTTTTTCGATTTTGGCTCCATAGTGAAAGATGTTCAGTTTGATGGTCTGAATCACCCCCTTAAGTATAACTAGGATGTTTTTTTACACCTTCAGAGCATATAGGTTTTCTCACGATGTTCACCTTCAATTTTGGACTTTCCATACTAAATGCAATCCGGAGATCGAACATTTGTATGAAAAGTCAAATTTTTTTTTAATTTCCTATAGGTTTCTTAGGGAATGTTGTTTAGTATCATGGGTACAATCACCCCTTAAAGTAGTGCAACTGTTTACCATAACACCCTTTAAAGGCTGCTTAGCTTAAACCCCCGACGTCGCCTGCATGGATTTCGGATTTCCAAAAAATTCCTTCTTAGTGCACCCTTATTTGCTCTGTAGAATACGTATTTCATTATTGTATCTTCAGTGGTTTTGGCTGTCAGTCTGTCACGGAACTGTTTTATACATATAGATGACGATGATGATACAAAGGAAGACTTTATTTCCTTTAAACCGAAAGTCTAATAAAACAGGGGTGTATATAAAGTTGTCAAATGTAGACAAAATGTGTGAGAAAATAATATTTTCTCGCAAAGCCTTTGATGGAGCGGCCGTCGCGGGTTAATCTTGAATCATGTCCATCATACATCGCGGGTGTAACACAGGTTAGGGGCTTTGATATTTTGTAGGGTTGTCACTATCTTTTAAAGAGAAACGTGGTTACTGTTGGCAACAACAACATAAAATTTTGTAATTAAAAAAGTTGTATTTCCGGCCTTCTATATTGGTACGGTGCTTGTGCGTGTAATTAACTCTGATGTAAAAATCACTAAAATAAACCTCCAGTGCTGCAAACAAGACTTTTCTTTACATCGAACTCCTCCTGCCACCAGAAAAAATTACAGTACACTAAACCTCTCCAGCGGAGCCGAATAAAACACCGGTAGGCCACGTGCCCTACAGTTACTTATAAGTGAGGTTGCACCTTGTATCTGTTGTGTTAACTTTGTTAGTAATACTAAATCTGAATAATTAAATAAATAAATAAGAAAATCTATTTATTTGTAATTAAATACAGAAGAAAGAACAATCATCAAATCTGCTTGCTTCTGCATGCTTCGTCAAAAATAAAAAAAATCAACAGGATTCCAAAGTCCCACGGTTTCCAGTTAGTAGTCGTAGCGATGTTTCTGGCCACCCCGGAAGGCCGTATCGTTGAGGTAATGGCACATATTATTTACGGTTCTCAAATAATATTATTAGCCAGAAAACGAATGACAACCCTGATCTTGGAGCACGATGTAAAAAAGGTCCAAATAAAATTGGTTGGAGGCAAATATTAGTCGCGCTTTAAAAACTTGTATCAAATTCAATTCGTTTTTTATTCCTTCTCTGGTGCATACTGCATTTCTGCTAATAGTATCAGGTAGTTTGAGGGAGCATCTATCCCAACCTTAAGGATTGTTATTGAGAAAAAACAGGCGGGGCCTCGTGGCAAACTTAAACGCTGAACACGCGTACACCACGCGAATGACACCGGTTGTGCCACTAGCGGCAAAACTTGCAACGTGACTTAAAATTAGTTGTCTTAATGGTAATACTAATTATAGTACTCTGTGGTAATAACCTGCTACTCTGTAAAACTCTGGAGGCATTGAAATTGTATTATATTAGGTAACAGCATACAACCCTAATTGAGGTCGATAGGCTTTCAAGCTGTAAAAGTCGCAAGTGCAAGTGTATCAAAATCGGTTCAGTAGTTTAGTCTAGATATGTGATGTGCAAACAAACACACATTTACTTTTGTAATATTCGTGGGCAAACAGACAAACATTTGACAGGTTTATTAATTTAGTAGTGTTCGCCCCGCGGCTTTCCCCTATACACTGTACAAGGTCTTGGCCGGGCGTTATACAATTTGTAAACGTCTCCTTTTAGTCGGGGAAATCTACGGATTTTTGTATGGAGAAGGTTGCATTAATTGCACTTTAGGTGATAATTTGGAATATAGTAGATAAATACCTGAAAAACATAAATTCTCAATAATCCCCAATTTTTTAATTGTGTATTATTGAATAATTAAGACATTTACAAAACATTCAATTTAGGTATGAACATTAAATGTAAAACTGGTGATTTTGTACAGGTGTCTTCATTCAATATGTTTTACTTATAACAATTGTATACATTAAATTTGCCTTGTGATAATTAACTGTCTCTTTTGCTAGTATGCTGGAAGAAATATCTATCGAAATAAGCCTTCCCTTTGTACATTTATATCGATTTTAAGGTATTTCTCAGATTCCTGAGCCAATATTACCACGAAATCTCGACAAAAGTGTTATAAACAGTAATATTATTTGAAACACAATTTACTTAAGTGTCTCTAATGCAATCTCAAACCTTATTTTTCCTAGACTATTTGTAGGAATGCAATGTATCGGTCGTGAGCGAGTCCTTAGTCCGACTCGTACTTGGCCGATTTTCGAGTGGCCGTGACCACAACCTTTTTTGAGAGTTGGATCCGCGCCTGGGTATCAGACCAGACAAAATCTCGTTCGATAAAAAGCATAGTATGCTCACGACTATATTCCCCGAGGGCAGTCAGAGATGTTCTAAATAAACCATATTCGGAACATCTACATTTCACAAGCAGTGCCCATGCAACCTTTACCCTGTGTGAACGGTAGTGAGCCCATAACAAAGAACGTATGTATGTACAACAAAGAACTGGGTTTATTGACTGCACTGACAAAAGAATTGACTGTAAGCTAAATTTTATTAAACAGACCAACACTTTTATAATACAAATTACATATTACTTACATGTAATTACCTCTAATAACAAGGTAATGGTTGCTGGTCGTACATGGATCAGATTGGCACAGGACCGTGAGGAGTGGCGCAATAAAAAGGAGGCCTATGCCCAGCAGTGGGTTAATGTGGGCTGATTTGATTGATTGATTGAACAAGAAAATAGTGAAAACGAAATAATTATTATGCGGTCACTTATAAGTAGGTGCTTTCAGGGTTTCGTACCCAAAGGGTGCCAGACCCCGTTACTAAGCTGTTTTTGCTATATTCAGCCTTTTTTACAGTTTGTTAAAAGATTTGAATTTACAAGTTCAGAATGTTCTATAATTTTTATGTATCAAAAAACAACCCAACAACATCATGATCTGTTCAGAATATCATCAAAGTAAGATTTAAGTTACTAATCCAATATGAAAAATAGGACGAAAAACTAACAAGTGACCCAATCTATCTTATTACAATTTATAAAGTAAAGGCAACGAGCTCGGACACGTAACGTAAACAAACAAATTTCAAATGCTTATGGTCCCGCGCAAGTAGTAAAGTCGTCTGATGGAATGGACCATATAGGTTCTAAACTTTGACTAATTATTATAAGGACTAGCCTTGCGGTAGCATTTCCCCTCTGCCACGGTATAAGCACAATTGATCTTGTGCATTTACATTCAATTTTACACCTTATCACTAAACGAGACAGCCTATAATTGCGAAATAATAACTTCGAACTTAGAACGTTTGGGGTTCACACGAGACTACTTTTCATGATTTTTAACATTCAAAATTAGAATCTAAAGTTATGGGGAATAAAATCCAAAGTTGTGGATTTCATGTTACCTCGCCCCCCGCAAAAAGTGGCAGAAATGTTTGTTAGTAGAATTACACGCGTCCATTACAACCAGTCCACATATAAATAGTCAAAGGTTCTAAGTTATAAACGACTGACTGTGTGGTATTTAAAAACACTCAGTCGGAGTGTTTTTAAATGTAAGTACGAAAAACGTTTCACATAATTATTAAAATCGAATCTATAAACTAACAAATCAGGTCACATGAACCCTCTATTTTACTTAAATACTCCTTTGCCGAAAAAGCAGTGGCGAGTAACCTTGCCTGCCGTGCAGGAGGCGCTTTTTCGATCCCCATCCAGAGCGACTCATAGCAATGAGTTTTTCTGAATTTGTGTACGATTTGTAGCACCACTGGCTTTTCGGTGAAGGAAAACATCGTTAGGAAACCTGCATGCTTCAATTTCGAGGCATGTATTGTTGTTCATTATAAGTGGCGATGGGCTCGCTCCCCGCCTCACTGGGCAGAGTTTCCGTACTACTAGTGAAACGTGGATGTTCGGAGTTTTCAGAATATATCTGACTCTGACTAATTCGGGCATGCTTCCTTTGTCTTTTCCTCCCATACAATTATACTCTGTAAGACATACGTAAATATAGATTATTCCAAGAAATATCCTCGGGATGCGGTAGGACTAATACATTTTGTCTGTTTGTTCGACTATCACGGAAAACAATTAAATCGAATTTGATGATGCCACTGTTCGATAAAAACGTAAGCAAAATTTGTCCGAAATGACATGCATGCATGCATGCATGCATATGCTCACGACTATATTCCCCGAGGGGGTAGTCAGAGGTATTCTGAAACCTCAGAACATCCACGTTTCACCAGTAGTACCGAAACTCTGTCCAGTGTGACGGGGGGTGAGCCCGTCGCCACGTCCGAAATGACATTCAGATAGTTTTCGCACTTCTGAATATGCCATTTTTGAAGTGTTGATTATTATTGGTTTTATACTTGATCTGAGTTGAAAAGCTACGATTTTCAAATTTATTTCTTAGGTAATTTGAGATACATTTCTTCAGACATTCGTAAGGTATGGTCTCTATAATGTAGTTATTTATTTACATTTTTGTTTTGTCTCGTTGACAATAACTTTAGTCTAATCCAATTCTCGGAAACCGCCCCTTGAATCTTTCAGAAGGGCACTTTGATAAATGAAAATTTCTCATAGTATCCCTTTCAGTCGTTTTTTCAGTCTAAAAGGAATAAATATTATAAAATGGAGCAGAAAAATAAAAACTATTCGTGACAGTTTGATTTAAAAGCATCACTTAGCCTTATTTATGTAATCCTCTTTACCAAAATTTATTGAATAAATTGAAAAATGTTTTTTGAGGTAAAGTTTTACCTACCTCTTCAATAATTTAACGACCCGATAGCACAGTCGGCAGTAAACCTGCCTGCTGTGCTGAGGGTCGAATCCTGTAAGGGACAAATATTTGTATGATGAATATGAATATTTGTAACCGAGTCATGGATGTTTGTATCTACATGGTGTTAGGGAAAACAGTTGCATTACTTTAAAGGGTGATTGTACCCATGATACCGAGCAACCAATGCTACCTGCATGATTATGTCGTATGTAGTCTGAAGCCACATGCGTAAATACCTCACACAGACAAAGCTTCTAAACTTGACCATTCTCCGACGAAATCACCTATTCCCCGCCCGTGGTCAACCCGCATTGGCCAGTGGACAATCTAATGGCGAGCTAGATACATGATCATTTTGTGCACTCTTAAGAAGCTTTGTCTATGTGGGGTATATACTCAGATGCTGAAGCCAAGTGCATGTCCATTGTAAGCTTATAATAATTTAGTCTAAGAGCCATATCACACAAGTGATTTTTGAGCGTAGGCGATATCGCGACTGCACCACTACAACGTCACCACTGCACCGTAACAACGTCGCCACTGTACCGCCGCGACTGCCCGCGACATACTACCGAATCGTCGCGATTTTTACTGAGCGTTATCGATTTGTCAGCGCTTACGCTCATAAATTGCATATGCTCACGACTATATTCCCCGGGAGTCAGAGATATTCTGAAACCTCAGAATATCCACAATTCACCAGTACCGAAACTCTGTCCAGTGTGACGGGGGGTGAGCCTGTCGCCACTTATAATGGACAGTGGGTACAATACATGCCTCGGAATTGAAGCATGCAGGTTTGCTCACGATGTTGCTCATAAATAGCTTGTTTGATAAACGTCTAAAGTATGTTTCGTCAGTTTTTTACGTTAAACGGAACGTCAACAAACACATTTCAAACCGGTTTCACGTAGTCAGGTTAAATGTAAATTTTCTAAAGGTTTGCGTTCCATTTATACTTCCTCTTCTCATTTATACACTTTATTGATGGACTTTGTAGTATTTAGTATTTTTGTGTACACGCGCCACTGTCATACACGACAAGATGCGCACTCATTGACCAAGAAAATATTTTCGGTTGCTGCACATTACAGTTTTTTTTAGCATAGGCCTACCATTCATTCTTACCACTGTAACTCCTGTAAAAAAGGATCAACAGTGGCGACTATTCACAACACCAGATAATGAAGTACAGCGAACCCGGGGGATGACTCTAATCTGTCTTGGGACTCGAAATAAATTCAATCAAAGATAGGAAAAGTAGGAAAAATAAATATCAGACTTCCCTCCATTGCAAATGGGAGACAGCAAAAAGAAAAGTATGGCAATTGCTGAGTTGAAGACCCTACCTCAACACCATGTCTCATACTACCAGTTCTCATACATTTTGTATGGACTCGCCGCACACGTGAATTTGACGCATTGGCAGTTGCACTATAGAATGGTGAACGCCCTTCGCTTCTTTAAAAAAAAAGGTCACGAAATGGATAATAGAATATAGTTCTACATACACGGCCACTCCCTGCCCCTCTCTAACTTCAGCACCTCAACCCACACTTCAAGGGTAACTTTGGGGAAACGAGAACTCTAGACCGGCGCGTGCGTGTAAGTGGGACTATTTACGTATCGTGAGATGGGTGTATTTCATACCGATCGGTGGGCAACGATCGCAACGATCGCGACCCAATGGGAGTCCGACGATGGATGCCGGGGCCGGGGCAGACCAAGAAAAAGATGGCGCGACGACCTGGATGCCTACGAAGCAGAATGGTAACTGTTGGCACGGGAGGATGGAAATTGGTTTAAAAGCAGCAACCAGTGGCTATCACGCGCCACCACTGCTGCTGGACCAGCGTCTGGTTTCAGGTGGTTAGACGCTGTCGCTGGTGGCCCGTGTGTGGCGCGGCTAATTGATACAAGTCTTCGTAATGAAGGACTCAATCGGAAAACGGACATAAGCCGATTGCAGGAAACATTAAATATTTAGGTATACGTTGCGATTCGCAGCGAAAGCGACCTTAGCTTCCGCAATATAAGAGCCACTTTGAATTTACATTTCTTTTCATTTTAGGTTTATTTTAAAGCTTTACTGAAATACCAATATTAAATTAATGACCTACGAAAAGTACGAATACTTAGAACCCTAATGTGTTTGAAGCACTGAGGTATATTGGAGAAGAAATTTTCCATACATTACCAGTAAATTTTTAATAAATAATAAGAAAACGTTCTTCTATCTAGAAACCTTAGACTAGCTGCCATTATCTGTTAAATATTTTTGCTACATACAAAACTTACCTACTATATTCAAATGTATGGAACAGCTAATTATGTTTTCTTTATTTCGATTTATACTACTCTGTGTTGCGATGTTGCCTCGATAGTGAAATATTATGTTCAATTTGATAATCTGAAGCACCCTTAAATATGACCGCACCTTTCTGTACCACTCTGTATAACTCCATAGAAAATTCCACTGTTAACCCACCGAAAACACAGCCAAAAGGTCAAAAATAAGTAATTCATAATTTTTAGCGAAAGGTAAAGGAAATTGCTTACCCCTGGTCGACCTTTTGATGGCCGTTTTAATATTGAAACGGTCATGTAAAGGTTTCTTATTCCTGCTACCATTCGCTTCACTTTTAATGGTCCTATAAATAATATATAAGACTGGCGGGTTAAACATGCGGCTTTTGAAACATTTATCTTTCAAAGAGATAGCATGAGAGCGGTTGATCGATTTGTTCTGAAATTTAAAGTGAGAAGAATGAGGAAAAAGGATAATGATACTAAAACGTTTGGAAATGTTAAGTGATTTTATACAATAAGTCTAGTATGGAGAGGCAATACGACGTGTATAAGCCGCAAACATCGTCGCTGCAATGCTGTAAGCGCTGCATTGGAAAAGGGTAAATATGTCTAATTAATTTTATACTCATAACTCAGTCTATGAAAGCTCTCATTTATTTATAGAAAAAATACAAAGTGCGTATCCACAACAGCCTACGTCAAAGGTAATACTCACATCCGAAACAGGTTGTGTCAATGGTAATAAATCATTCACATCCACAACAGGCTTCGTCAAAGAAAATATACCACTCTGATCCACAACTCGATTCGTCAATAAATACATCCCGCATATTTGCAACAAGCGTCGTAAAATCCCAACACAAACATAAAAAGAGGAGAACCTACAATCTATAAACCTCTTCCAAAGCCTCTCCCTGAGGGACTGTTCCAAGAACGCTGGTAGCATTCCCCCTCTGAATCGCCAAGCTTATGCGCTGACGTAGGTAACTGCCAGCCCTCTTATCACCAGTGGTCTCTATAAGGCTATGTAAGCTCTACTATTCTACTGCAGCGACTGCTTGTTTTAAAAGGTATCTGAGTGTGTGCACTGAGAAATAAAAGCTACGTATACGTAGCCCGTCGCAGCTTATACGTAGACCGTCGCAGCTTCGAATGACTTCATTGTGAAGTACGAGACTACTTAAACACTGATGCCACATTCGTAATCAGTATCGCGTCGTAAGCTACGTGGTACGTAAGCTGCGACGGGCTACGTATACGTAGCATTTTTTTCTCAGTGTGCGCTCAACAAAGATGCGCTCTCGTCTTTACCGTCCTGAATTATATGGAACAGAAAACAGCTACGATCAGAGGTACCTTTGGGTCTGATGCAATCCCCCGTCGCTGAAAAGGAAGCCAAATGGTATAGGCATAAGAGATGTTGACAAATTGACAGTGCCTGTAGGACTCACATGCCATGCGCGACAAAGCGAAACATTTGCAAAATCCGTCATGCGCGCTAACTTTGGAATACGCGAAATAACAAAGATCTAGATTTTTGTCGTTTTCTCGGGCGGTGGCATGTCAAAGTCAAAGTTGTTTATTCAAAATAATATCACATAGATAACTTTTTGACGTCATGTTTCTGAATCTACCACCGCGTTGGAAGGTGTTCCGTTGTAGAGAAGATGCGGCCAGAAACTCTACAACACACTTCTTTTAAACAAAGCAAAATATACAAAGTACAATTACATAAAATCAATATTAAATTACATAGAGTAACATTGTCAAGACCAGACATTTTGGTCATTCAAATAATCATCGAGTTTATAGTAACCTTTTTTGCAGAGTTCATCTCCTGCGACATCTTTAGGCCAACCCCGAAAAAACTACGAAATATTTTACGTGTGCTAGGCTGTCTGGATTACTGCAGTGTGTGCTTCACAAAGGTTTTACTTCGCTGTCCCTTTGACTAATTATTATAAGGACTTGCCTTGCGGTAGCATTTCCCCTCTGCCACGTTATAAGCACAATTGATCTTGTGCAATTACATTCAATTTTACACCTTATCACTAAACGAGACAGCCTATACTCGTAATTGCGAAATAATAACTTCGAACTTAGAATGTTTGGGGTTCACACGAGACTACTTTCCATGATTTTCAACATTCAAAATTAGAATCTAAAGTTATGGGGAATAAAAACCAAAGTTGCGGATTTCATGTTACCTCGCCCCCCGCAAAAAGTGACAGAAAGCGCTGTCCTCTTAACCTTGCTGATTATTACAAACATCCAAGCTGGAAGCTCCGAAAATAGCAAGCGGTTTATGTTTGTTAAATCGTTTTAATTTTCAAAACAATTTAAATTTTACATCGCCTTATTTTAATAATTACCAAGAAACTTAAGAAGCTTAAGACAAAGGGAAATAACAACATTTTCTTCTCTCACTTTATGAATAACAAAGTACTTAAGTTTGTGTGACAGTCGACTAAAATTATTGATTTCATTTTGAAGCAATAAAATAACTGCCTATAACAAGTTGAAATTGTAAAACTTTTAATACTATTATTTTGGAAGATTTTTCATTAAAGATTGTATGAAATAAGTTTTGAAAAGCTTTTAATAAAACAATTTAATTTGACAATGTAGCTCTGGGCGTAACATTAATGAAAGTGAAGAATGTTTTTGCTATTAAGAAAAATGATTAAAAATGTTCGACCATTATACCTAACTCTGTCTGTGGCGACATCTATCACTTGGATTCTGGAGTGAACGATCCTCGTAATACTAACTCTCGGTACTCGAAACCGGTGGGCATTTGTATGAAGAGATGTATGGATGTACGAGAGTAATCGAGATCGTAGCGAATGGCGCTCCTTGGTCTCTGCTTACCCCTCAGGGAAAGAGGCGTGACTTTATAGATGAAGAGAAAAACAATTTTTTTGACGAAAGTATGTAGGTAGATTAAACGAAAATAATCCGCAACGTAGATTTCGTCAAACCAGAATCAAACTTCGTCAAAGGCAAAACACAAAATAAAATCCGCATGCAAGCATCGTCAAACTATACTAAAAACCTTACCTTACGAAACTCTAGCTCAAAAGTCCCAAAAATGTTGGACACATTGTCCCTCCGGAATCCTTTTATGTAAAACTATTATTCTATTCTACACTCTAGAACATTTACCTCCTACCGACCTAGCCATAAATTGCGTGGACACAATAAAACTGCACAATAAATTGCTTTGAAAGTGTTTTTAAGTCTCTTTAAATCGATATAGTTCACCACAATGGATAGGGACTATTTAAAAAAGCTAACTTTATAAATCTTGGTTATACCTCAAAAGTGCCATAGAATTTTGAACAGAGTCAGGACATTCAAGGTCAAACAAAAGAAAATAAGTCTAAAGATCATAGAGCAAACTGTAGCCTGGGCCCTATTCATAAGCCTACATTGTCCGTCCGTCCGTCTGTCGTACCTATTTAGGGCTGTAAATGTTGAACCGTAATAGCTAGACAGTTGAAATTTTCACAGAATGTGCTTTATTGTGGCAGATTTGCTAACAAATAATAAAATGTCAAAAAGTTCTAAATTAAGGGGGTCCTCATACAAGAAACTAGTTTTTATTACCGTTTTTTCTTCTCGCTCTATCGTTAAACGGTAATACATACAAGCGTCAATCTCGGTGTGATTATAGAGCAAACTCTACAGTATATAAAAAAAAAAACCGGTTAAGTGTGAGTCGGTCTCGTGTTAAAGGTCCAGGAAAATAAAAATCTTTTAGTTATTATATTGTGTGGTGGTGTGGTACGGACGGAACCCACGGTGCGCGAGTAGCCCGACTCGTAATTGACCGGTTTTATTTGAATAGTCGCGGCCACCAATCAAAGTATTGTATAATTATAGTACTATAAAACAAACATTATAATGGCCTAGCTCGCATCGGAGCCGAGATATTTGACTTCAAATCAATTGATGAACATTCGAAGCCGGAACTGCACCTTTTCGAAAGGAAATAAACTATAAATAAAGCAAAACTTAAAAGTGGTGCAAGTCAAGCCCTCGTGAGATAGAACTCGAGAGGCGGCATTCCCTCACTGAATGGCTAAGCTAATCCTTTGAGAGAGGAAAGCTCTTGCCTTTGAGTTCCCGATTGAGTATCAGCTTGGGAGAGGTCTTTAATATTAAATTAATATCTACAATTCTCAGGTTAGATGTCTGGATTAAGATTCATTGTTGATATACGGACTTAAGAGTTAGAGAACAACTAATGGCTCCGCAAAACGAGTTCCCCATCAAATTTTTCAATCAAATCATCATCATTATTCCGGGTGTAACTTAAATAAGCCGTGGTGGTCCAGTGGCAAGTAACCTTGCCTCCCGTGCAGGGGGCGATGGTTCGATCCCCGTACAGGCCGACTCGTGCCAATGAGTTTTTCGGAATTTATGTACGATTTGTAACACCACTGGCTTTTCGGTGAAGGAAAACATCGTGATGAAACCTGCATGCTTCTATTTCGAGGCACGTATTGTACCCACTGTCCATTATAAGTGGCGACAGGCTCACCCCCCGTCACACTGGACAGAGTTTCGGTACTACTGGTGAAACGTGGTTGCTCTGAGGTTTCAGAACATCTCTGACTACCCCCTCGGGGAATATAGTCTTGAGCATATACATACATACAACTTAAATGCGTTACTCACTTTAGTGGATACTCCAGTCCAGATCATCAAACTGAGCAAATTTCACTATGGGACAAAATATATATTCGAGAAATAATATCTTCCATAATTTTGGGACGAGCAGCATAACTAGAATTGACCTTTTTGCGGTATCAACGTTTGAAAATATAATTCATAATTATACATTCCGAAAGTACAGACATTTTTACATCAAAAACTTACATAGGAAGAGAATTCGAAACCTAAACAAAAGAGCGGCGAATTCTTATTCTGCGATTCATATTTTACCCCAGGCCACAGCACTAAAGCCGGCACTGTAAATAAGTATTTATTGCCGTGGCAATAAACACTATTTTGCTATGAAACCAAAGACAATCTTTCTACATTAGCGCACGGTTGGCGACTTGTCTTTGTCGAGAATATTAGCCGTTGTCAATGGGTAGAAATGTAAGACATACAGTTTGTTTAAAAGTAAATTTAAAAAACCCCCAACGCCAAAAACAAACATTTAAAAAGTGAAAAATAATTCGGTCACCTATTATTTTTGATGTAAGCAAATGTATGTTTTACTTTTTAACTCTCTTTCAAGATGTTTTAGGTCAATTAATGTGTCGGGGACCGCAAGTGGGGGTCATTTTTATGCAGCGAAGGCGCCTCGCGTACGAGTAGAAAAATTATACTAGCCCTACTGGTTTGCAAAAAATGAGCGAGTAATTGAGGCGGGGCATACAGACAGACATACAGAATGGATGAAAGTATAAGAGTTGAGTTGAGACCGACGGCCGACCCATACAAAAATGTCATTTAGCCGTCTCAACCCTGATGGTCTCTTGTTTGATCACAAATTAATCAATAGTTACTACTGTAACAGATTTCTCGATTCCGCGCGCTTTTTCGAATTTCGAAAAGACATCATCGGCCTTTCTTACATTTTTGGTCCAAATGTGAAAATGCCGGCCAACTAATACTATATTCTGTTAGAACTTGTCCATCTGAATATTTATTATTACGGCATGAAAGCCGTAGCTGTAAGTTTTATTACATCAAAAATGTATGAAAAAGGGCATTTTTCAAACCTTAATAAAACCAAGGAAAATGGTCCTACATATTTGGTGCGATACTAAAAATTCCTGAGATGGACAAGAACTAACAGAATATCTTAGCTACTTTCATCGAAAATGTATGAAAAGTCAGATTGATCGAACCCAAATAAAAACAAAGATAAAATGGACCTACAGCTTTGGTGCCATAATAAATAATTTTTAGATGGAGAAGTTCTAACAGAATATCCCATTCATTTTTTTTTGGCCAGCACTTTCACATTTTGTACCAAACCTGATGATGTCTTTTGGATTCAAGAAAGAT
This sequence comes from Agonopterix alstromeriana, assembly GCA_963924505.1. Lineage (NCBI taxonomy): Eukaryota > Metazoa > Arthropoda > Insecta > Lepidoptera > Depressariidae > Agonopterix > Agonopterix alstromeriana. Next base: position 19,823,043 of record OZ004662.1, read on the forward strand.
GAACTAAAATGCGCCCTATGTCAATGCGCGACAGGTATCTCATGAGATACGCGGCGCCGTAGGTACTAATTACAGCTGTCCAACGCGAGCGACGGAGGACTTGTTTGACGGCGGAACTCTAAAAAAACCTCAAAGTCAAAAACAGTCAAAATCACAACAAAAGAAAATGGTTTCATTTGTGATAATTAGATAAACCCCCTTTTCCTGTTTTAGACGATAATAACAGCCCTCAGACGATAAGGGGCGTGCGTGTCACATGCAAAAACAAACTTATGGTGCACGTACAAAGGAAATTAAACTTTATGGCCCAGAGTTTATGGTCTACGTAAACGCTTCAATAAGTTAGCGAGACAACATAATTTTGTTGTAGGCTTGTAATTTATGTGAAATGAATGAATTTGGACTTGAGCATGCAAGAGTTGTTTTGTTTCAATTATTAAATTAATGCTTTGTTTTGAGATGTGGGTAGAGAAAAACATGACGAGTGGATATTGAACTTCCGCAAGGGTTTTAATTGCTTAGCGGAAATATGGTTTTTGGTGGACCCCTCTGCTTGCTCTATGGATCGCCCCTTTGGCTGCACTCGGAAGCTGTTAATACTGACGTCTGTCACTTCCTCCCCGCTCCCCGCGCGACGTCCATACCAAAGAGATTATACCTAATAGAGTGAGCCATACCAATTGTAAAATGTCTTTTTTTGACGTTTAGGTTTGAGTGTGTGGTGTCAAGTAGTATGGACAAAAGGCACCAAGTGACATATGGCCTTATGTTTACGGTGACTTTTAACACACACTAGCTCAAAAAAAAAGTGGACAGCCGCATAAACAAATATCTATAGTTCCATCTCCTTCTACTATTAAATGTACGTCATAAGACAAAAGAGACTAACTACAATCTTAAATTTATTCGGACTCTATGGAGATCCTTCCTCTGAGGTGCATACGCAATAGAGGAGATTTTAAGTCACATCACAAGCTATCAAAAAAAAAAGTTTCATCAAAATCGGTTGAGTCGTTTTATCTTCAATATCTTCAATGCAGAGACAGACACACTTCGTTTGTAGTTTTATAATGAGCATAGATTAGATTTTTTAATTTTTTTATTATAGATTGGTTTGCTCTTGACCTCAATCCAGTCCTCAGGACAAAGATGCGGTCTAAGATTCACTCATTGTCACTCGTACTTTAAAAAATTCGGGTTACGGTTACGGGGAGATTAGATTAGATTGAGGAAAAGTCTAGTGTATTTAACAGTAGGTACACCAAGAGTTTCAGTCCTTATACAAAGTGTTAATGAATTAACGCAAAACTAGAAAGTAGTTTGTTTGGAATCGAGAGCAGAATTGTATTATCATGTTTTCAACATAGGTAATTTTTTTCAAAATATGAAATAACTTGTTTGTAAAATATTAAATTTACTGAACTCGATCTCAACCCACCGCACGGGCACATTCACCTACTTACTACCAAAACAAGATTCTTAAAATGAATCCACGAGCACGCTAGAGCTTTCATTCATTGCTGAAATGATAACAAATCAATTTTGCCTGAAAACTTAAAATGCGAATAACTTTAAATGTTAACTATTAAAATAATTAAATTATTGTTACAATCTAATTATTTTGTCGTAAATCTGTTGGGGTGTATGAGGTTATTCATTAACACGTTATAGTCGTAAATATACAGGGTGTAATTGACAGCCTGGCAAATAATGAAACGGTGAATTCAGTTAGGCCTACCATGAGTTTTCACTGTAAGTTACTACTGTAGTTACGTCACTAAATCGTGTGGCAGAAATTAGTTCACAACGTAACCACTAGGAGCGCTGTACTAAATTCAATACAAAATCAGCGACGCAGTTTGATAGTCTGAAGCACTATGTTCGATATGCAATGCATTTAGTTTTACACCCTGTATATTACATACTAGAAAAAACATGACAACGAAACTTCGTGCGCCACATGAGATAGCGATAGCGATTTACTTACTAAGAATGTGAGGTAATATTGCCTCTATAATTAGGTCGTTACGAATGTAAAGTTTGGGCCATACATCATTATTATCGAACCTCTCGCTCGCACGTATGGGCTGACGGTGCACTGTGAATATTTATACTTGTGTTGCCCATCCTTGTTAAAAGAATGGGTTATGGCCCAAACTGTACATTCGTAACGTCCTAACTATAAGAATATGCCGTTTCCAAAGTGAAGGTTTAGATATCGTAGCAAGTTACTACGTCGTAGCACTGCTACGTTGAAATGTTAATCAGTTGGCCTACGCTACGGTTTGTACAGAAGAGACGTGTGGCGGTGGCGGATAATCTAGTAACACAATGTAAACCTTATAGTACATAGCATAGCGTCGTTTTGTCGTAAAGGAGAATCGCGTGACGTTGCCTGGAGGCGCGGGCGTAATTCTAAAACTTTGGAGTATTTTATTTCTGCATTCACAGATTTAGAAAAAAAATATACAGTTACCGAGAAAAATTGAAATATTCACAAAACCTTTTTCATTCCATTCGACCCTCTTACTTAAACTCGATTCTCGATCGATCCTCTTACTAATAAAGAACATAAAGTCTCTATAGGGTCACCCGAGGTGAAGTTATTAGAACTATGAGATAACTCACAATTAAATTCCTTTACATTTATTTATTTATCCCATATAGATTTTTAAAAACCAATTCTTTAAATGTCTTGCATATAGCGATTACTCTTTACTATTGAAATATATATCAGCCTCGACAGACTTTAAATAAATAATTAAAAAAATATATATATTTCAGGATACAAGGTCCCATATACACAAGATTTCAATACAATGTTAATATAAATTATAGGATATCATATTAAAATGTTCGTCAAAAATATAAAATTGTCAAAGATCTTTCTTATTATTGAGTTCGGAGACGCACGCGCGCGCTGCTCGAAGGAGGCTCTCGCGGTCCTCATCACTGCAAAGAAATCTTTAGTAAGGAATTATAAAGCCTAAACATTCTGGCAATGGGAGAATTCTTATTTAGGAATATGTCTATCTACCCAAAAAAATTGTCACCAACATGGTTACAGCAAAAAAAATCGTTTAGGTAAACAAAATCCACTTCTCGGATCACATCGTCAAAGGGAAAAGCTAACGTCAAACGATACCAGATCGTATTTTATTTTGTTTGACTGTACCGGTCCGAAGGCCGGCTGTAATTAGAAACGGACTGTACGTTTAGTTGGGAGGGATGTTTTTACAGTCTACGAGCAGAAGTTAAGATTAAATACGGTTTTCTACGATTTTCAATATAAAGGGGGAAAATAGAGTGGAGGAGAGGCAGAGGAAGACATAGACAGAGCTATCTAGGATAGGTGAAAGAAGAGGCTGATGTCGTGTCGTATCAGGAAATCAAGACACTAGCGGAAAAGAGAATAGATTGGCGAATACTCCACCGTCAAGAGCATGCATTCATGCATATGCTCACGACTGTATTCCCCGAGGGGGTAGTCAGAGATATTCCGAATTCCATGAGATAAGCGAGTGATTAGTTATGTGGTAGTGTATAGTATTCGTAAGTGCTTTGAATTAGTATAAAATTAGACTAATACGGCAGCATAGCGAAGAAAATAATTAAAACAGCAAGTTTAGAAAAATAAATATTCTAAGGTACAGGTATAGTAAAGTACCAAAAAAATACCGGTGAATGCGTTTTTGTAGGCTTACCAAATTATATTAAAAATCTCATGAATTTATAGATAATTACCTATTTCCAGCTTCCTGAAAAATCTTCTGTATGTATGTACGATACTTTTTGAACTAGAATTTTTTTACTGATGTACGCGCAAAAAAAACGTTACCTTTGAAAATAAATTGGAACTCTTGCATTTCTAATAACACTCAGTTGCCGTCGATTCCGGCCAAAAAAGAGGATGTGCAGTTAGCTCGACCTGACCCAGATAATGCGGTCAGGATTATTTTTAGAGGGGTGCATGTGGCTAGATTACATTACACCTACCTAATAAAATGCTTATAATTAAAGAGCACCTCAGTCTCAGACTCTTTCAGGCCCCACTTGTAGAGGTGAGGGTCCTTCCGTGGTTAGTTCTGAACCGGTTCAACTTTGCCCAGGTCTTCCGGTCCTTTTCAAAACCAGCCGGTTTGTGCGACTGCAGGGCCCACCTGTCCAAACCCTCACCCATGTAGTAAATGAGTGCACTCTGCGCCGATTCCCCGGTGGAATTGAAGAACTCCATAGGTTAACTCCGGCAGCGGAAGACTGGCTAAAACATCTAGACCTCGAAATTTAAACCTCGGATCCAAGCAGGAAGACAAAAAATGCCATACGATATAATGATGATTAAAGAGCAACTGATATAAATTAGTTAAACGTTATCTTTAAGTAGCGAGGTTTTCGTGTATTTGCTTTCAAGAAAGGGTGGTGAACGTGCACAATTGTGCAGCCCTATCCTGCCTGACATGCCGATCCTCGCCCATTCTTATCCCCTTCCTATCGTGTGGGCAGCAATCCCTGGTGTCAGAGTTTTTCAGACCGCCTTACTGCATCTGACCTGGTTTTTATGTAACGACTACTAACCAAGAGAGATATAGTAGCCGGGACCAACAGCTTGATATGTATCCGAAGCACGTAATCATCTTTCTTTTCAGACAGTCAGGTGACTCGGCCTGCAATGTTCTAACCAACTGGGGAAAAACGCATAGTGACATTTCGCGTCACTGTGCGTGGGCGTGGCCTCCTTGTCAAGACCCCAATGCTCTTAACTGTTAGACCACGAAGGCCGTTGAACCTTCTTATAAGGATATTATACGCACAGTCATTATTAAAAGATAAACAAATAACAAAACATTGTTATCAAGTAAACATTAAAACACAAATCGTAACAGTGTCGTGAGGTATGAAGTATCAAAAGTTGCGGGAAAGCTTTAGGCACAAAACACGTTAATTTGGTCGGTCGAAGTGTGCCGCGGCTTTTAGTGGCGAAAGTGGTAACGGAAGTGACGTAAGTGTGCGCCAACATCACGGCAAGAGGAAAAGGTTACTTTGTAAATTGTATGCAAGTTTGAGATGTGAATTGAAATTTTAATGAGATACCTAAGATCATTTTTATATAAATTAGTAAGTATACGGGTTGTAAAATTAAATGCTTTACATATTTCAAAGTACGAGTGATTAGGCTTCTTCTGGGAAAGCTCGCTACATCTTCGACTCAATCTTTGTCCTGAGGACTGAATTGAGGTCAAGAGCAAACCCATCTGTAATAAAAAAAAGGGTACTTCAGATCATCAAACTGATCAACTTTCAATATGAAGCCAACATCGGAATCGCAAATGAAACCAAAATGTATGAAACAGCTTATTATTTCGCGTTTTCAATGTTGGTCCTATAGTAAAATTTGTTCATATTGATGGGAACTTTCACGCCTTTGAGTTTTCGGGAGCGCTAGCTTTACACCCTGTATTCAGAATGCAATTTGTTTTACAAACAATGCGATAACTCTGTCTAATGTGACAGGTAGTAACTCCGTCGCTACATAAGTATAAAACCTATAGAAAGCATCAATGATTACTCGACCCAAATGTATGGAATAGGAAGCAAATTTGTTTTGCTATTAAAATTTTCGCTCCATTTTTTAGTGAAACATGTTCAGTTTGATGGTCTGAAGTACCACTTTAAAAATGAACGCATTAAAGATTACACCCTATATAAACCGAACATAATCCCTACTGGAGTGGTCTACAACTTTGCTACATCCAACTTTTTTTAAGCTGCAGGTAGCAAGACTTGAAATTGATGCATCATGGTTTCCTCAAGATGTTTTCTTTCACAGAAAAACCATATGGTGCTAAGCCTAGGTACTTAAAACTCGTTGGTTCTAAGAACTCCATTCAATTCTCGAACCTCTACAAAAATCCGTAAGGTACCTATATTATTCTTTACGAAACAAAACGATCAGATTCTTGTGGATGTGGAATTAGAACGACCCTATATAAGCTGATCCTTATTCTACAAGGCATATTGTTTTACATAACACCCGAACCTTTTCAGGTATCAGAGAGGGTATCATAATCTAGCGTGAGGCAACAATACTATTCCCGCCTGGAGGATTTTTGAACGAGAAAAACTGGTATAGCGGACGTAGGCCTTAAAACAGCTCAGCTGAAGTGGGACATATCTGCCGCATGAATCCGGGGAAGTGTACCAAGATGGCTACAGAATGGGTTCCACAAGATGGTTGCCAACGTCGGGGAATGCCCAGGGAGCGATGACTTAAGGGAATATAATTCGGAGCGTGCTCCATACAAACGAAGTCTGGTGATATTTTCAATACTAAACAATCTAGAAACTAATCTCTATGCTTGTATGAAGTTAGATTTTCGTTAAAATGTATAGTTTTAAAGTTACAGTGCCTCAAAGATTTCCATATACAAATCTTAAATTAATCCTAGCATTAAAACTTTATATTTGAACGAAAATCTGACTTCATAGAAGAACAATCTGGAAACTAATCTCTATGAGATTAGTTTCCAGATTGTTTCTGAAAAATGTCATTGACTTTAATTGGTTAGTATTGAAAATATCACCAGACTTCATTTGTATGCAGCGCGCATTTACGTATTCGGAATAAACTTCTCTTGAATACCTTCCGTTGCATTGCATAGGCAGGATTGGAGGAGAAGAGGCCTTTGCTCAGCAGTGGTAAACAGAACAGGCTAAGTAAAAAACATATAATTATTTTTGTTTACACGAGTACATTGAAACAAATCACATATAAATGGCAAACTTATCTCTGAAGAGAATCCTTTCACTAGACCCGCAACAGTCATGTTCCATCATAACCTTTGATAAAACAAAAGAAATCCTCCCAAATTACACGAGTAACGAACCACCATTATGAGGCTATCTCCCAACCTTCACATTCAAAAACGGCCTCATATCGTATCTCAGGCCATAAACATTTATAACATAACATTTCGTATGTGAACAAAAGTTACCTTTTATAAAAATTCACCTATTCTTTTATAAATGGGGGACATCGTTATCACAATTTGCAGGGTAAGTATCTGACTGGTAAGTAGAGTGGGAAAGGCTAATAGACATGCCATGATATGACATGCGTGAATTTATACTGAGTCAGGCCTCTGTCACTCGGCCGTATGTAAGCTACTTAAATAAGCACACATCGAATACGTCGCGCGTTGTACGAACATAGAATAACTAATACTTTATATAATGTAATCTCCTTTGTGAGTGCCCCAAACGCCCCGTTATAAACACCTACTTCCCCCTCAGCCCGCAACGCCTCGCCATCGCCCGCGGAGGCCGCCAGGACTGTTACATAAAATCACTAATTTCCTAGGCTGTTAATTACTTTTTTTTTATTTATTTAGGATAAAGGCTTCAGATTGGGATAACGTGTGGCTGGTGATAGGCTGGCCTTTTTTCCACAAAAACACTGCATAACAAATCGTTTTGCTCGCGCCTCATAAATGGTCAGCTTTTAACGACCGACAATGACCAAAATGATTTAGATTTCTCCATTACCTACCTATTTTGACAACAGCGACAGCTCATTTACAAAAATAGTCAAAAACAGTTTTTAAAAAATACATAATTAATGTTTGTAAGTTAATAATAATGTTCATGTTGTCGTCAAAATAAAGTCATGTCTGTCAAATTTAAGTTCTATGGTCTGTCGAGTCAGGGATTTCGGCCATTTCTGTCGGAATTTGGCGCGAAACAAGGTGTTTTTACATGTGAGAGGCTGAATTTGCGTTATTTTAAAAAGAAACAGATTTTTGGTCTAAGAGAAGAGGTAGCACATTTTGTATTTTAAATGAAATTGAATATGAACATTTTTGCAAGCTGTAAGTAATGGTAACATTTTTGGCATACTATCACGACCTTTCCCCAAGGTGGAGATGTTCTAAATACCGAATAGGCATACATAAAATAAACTTTTACTTAGCCCGGCTCGCACCAACACGTATTTAGACCTTTGACTATTTATATGTGGACTGGTTACGCGTGTAATTCTACTAACAAACATTTCTGCCACTTTTTGCGGGGGGCGAAGTAACATGAAATCCGCAACTTTGAATTTTATTCCACATACACTTTAGATTCTAATTTTGAATGTCAAAAATCATGAAAAGTAGTCTCGTGTGAACCCCAAACGTTCTAAGTTCGAAGTTATTATTTTGCAATTATAGGCTGTCTCGTTTAATGATAAGGTGTAAAATTGAATGTAAATGCACAAGATCAATTGTGCTTATACCGTGGCAGAGGGGAAATGCTACCGCAAGGCTAGTCCTTATAATAATTAGTCAAAGATTTAGACTCAAATATCCGATTTTTTTAAGCTACCATCGATTCGTAACGTTTTGTTGCTCTAGAAAAAATGCAGCCAGAAACTCTACAACATAACACTTCATTATACAAACAATAACTATTTAGATTCTTAAATTAAGCTTATGCAGGCAATAATAGTTTACATTACACTTATTATTCAATAATTCTATACAGTATTATAGTAGCTAGAGGTGGCGGTGGCGCGTTATGGAGCGGAATGGACACTCATACATGAGATCCAGGTTCGAATCCTCACGATTTTTCCTTCACCGCAAAGTCAGTGGTGTAGGAAATACGTAATACGATAGCAGAAAATGTCAATACTTCTTACTTATTCCCTGCAAGAATTTTGCTAAACGGACCGAGAAGGAAAAATCGTTCGAGATATTTTCCTAAGTAGGTTAGTCTGCCGGAGACAGCCATTTTGCTGTACCTAAATAACAGCCCACCCACAGGCAATTGGTTTCTAATTAAATTTTATCTGGAACCCTTCCATCACTGTGACCCTTTCAAACAATTTAAGAGTTATGGTTAAAAATACGGGATGTTTTGAATGAATGAATTTTACTTTTATTTACGAGTACACCCAACACACAAATACAGCATAAAAAGGAAACAAAAATGATAACGATACAAAAAAGGCGGTCTTTTTGCTAAAAAGCGATTTCTTCCGGACAACCTTAATCCTAATTCATTTTGATTTGTGGCGACAGAATAACTAAGACGTCGAGCACGCGCACGTGTTTCTTTGTGTGTATTTGGGATTGTGGGTGTGTGTTTGTGTGTAAGCTTAAATGTGTGTAGACACTGCCCCTCTAGTATGATTTCTCTACTCGCGCGAGATGCGCCTTCGATCCATACAAAAGGACCTCTTGCCGCGCTTTTTGTTTTAAAAAACCGAGTCACGCGCAAGCAGGTCGACTTCCAGTGGATCGCCCCGGGCGAGTTGAATAATGGTAAAATGTTTCCAGTTTTATGATCTAAAGCAGCCTTTAAAGGCGGGATCTACGTAACATATCTAAGTTTACACACTGTATAGTTTGAGCCCGGCCACATTTAAATGGAGCGGTGCAAGTCACTGTATGTCAATTTTCCCTAATCGTACGCCCTTTCGCCTCTCTTTGGAAGGACAACATTAGTCCAAAAGTCAAAGTCTAAAAAACACGATCGCACCGGAACAAGACCTTGAGGTAAATATTCGGTGAAAGAACCGTGACTGGACTACGTAAGAACTTTTGACATAATATTTGGTATTGCGCTAATCATGGTACAGCTTATGACAACCGTTAGAGTCGTTTTGACAGATCGCTCAGATGTTAAAAGCTGTCAGTTACATAGAGTTTAGCGCGATGCGGAATCGATACGGATTAATTGGTTTCCCATGTGATTAGAACTGATATTGGATAAGAATAGAACTTCGATGTTTTAAATTAGTGCAATCGGTCTCTAGAACTTTTCACGGCACGGAGCCGTACGTGGTGCGGCACGGTGCCGTGAATTTTCCCGGTGGGGCGTCCTGGTGATATGGCCTGGCCCTAAAAGTATAAAAATCGACAGCACACAAACCTAGCTATGTTATAGCTAATAGGATATGCTGTAGATATTGATATCCTTATGATTTTCTGGGTTACTGAGTGCTGAAGTAGGATACGGCCGAAGGAATGAAACTTCTGAGATTAACGATCGTATCCACGTATATGCGAACACTGCTTTTTATCGTATAATGCTCTTAAAAGGTAATGTTAAGCGCCCTATATACGATGCACTTTTATCGTGGTCGCATAATTTCCGCGTTCAATGTTCAAATGCTGTGCTGCAAAATAACATCTACCGATACATACGGCGACACATCAAGCTACGCAAAACAAATATAAGCTGGCCGCGCGACGTTATCCATGACTCTACCTACGCGCGGCCCGCTTATTTTGGTTTTGCGTAGCTTGATGTGTCGCCGTGTGTACGTGCTTCGCACAAGCTACGAGTATAGAACTAAATAATACTTACCAAGATAACTAGAAAATATACATTATATTCGTATGCTATAATTTTGTTTCACGAAGTGTAGCGTTTTCAAAAACTTCTATACAAGCAGGTACTACCTACACAGAATAATAATTTGATAAAACTTCGTCTCCGTATGGGAACTGTGGGACAAGATGACTTATTTATAACATTTGCTGGAAAAGTTTCGTAATCTAATCTGTGAAACGCGCAGGTCGACTTTGTAGCGAATGGTCGCAGTATAAGAAAGAGTATGGTACTACATAGAGGGCCTCATTTAATGCTGTAATTTACAATGACAATTTAGAGTACAATGCCTAAACATGCAGTAGGACGACAGTAACAGGTAACATTCGTCCTAATATTCTCAGCGATGTACCCTGAATTTTGTATTGTAAACATTGACTTACAAACTACTGGACGTAGGGTCCGCGCTTTAAGGGTTGAGACACATTTACCGACGGCGATCGACGGCGGGCCCATACAAAAAGGACATTTAGTATGGGAAGCCGTTGGTAAATGTATCTCAAACCTATAGTGTCCGCACCAAAGGAGCACCAAAACGTATAAAGAGAACCAATTACGCGACAGTCTTCGTTTTATCGATCGACTACGCGCACGTATTAATGCCGTGCCGTGATGGGGTAAAAACTACGCAAGCGAAATGAAAAGGAATTTCAGCATTTTCAATGTTTTTAGTTCTGTTGGTTTATATTACTATACACGTACTTAGGTCTGTGTAGGTTAGTCTCGGACACTTTTTTCGACAATTTTGTACTAGACCCGGCGTCCATTATTTGCTATGTCTATGATTGTAAATTACAATTGTTATGTTTATTAAATAGGTAGACATTAAAGTACATTTTTCTTCAAAAGTGTAGTCCTCTGTCACTAGCACTCACTCAGTATTACACATGCTTACCTTTTCTGGTCAGGTTTTCCTATTTGTATGAAGTGACAGCGAAGAAGGTGTGGCATGGGCTCCGTATCTTATCAAGGGATCTAGAGGGACTAATACTCTTAAAATAGACCACCCTGTTTCTTCCCGTCAGTGTAGTATGAGGCTACTAAGGGATAAGGTCTTACGAATCTGTATACAGGATGTAAAACTTAATGCGTAACAAATTTTAAAAATCTGCTGTTCCATAGATAATTTCAATAGCTTCTCGACCAAAATGCATGAATCAGCAGTTTTTTTCTACGCGATTTCAATGCAGGGCCTCTAGACAAAGTACTTTCGATTAGCGTTAACGACAGTAGAAAGCATAAAAAATGTATGGACTTGACGTATGGTGACCAAAATAAACGTCAACATGTTTCGATTGCCAATGTCAAATCCATACATTTTGTCTGTTTCTACTAGCGTTGACGCCAATAGAATGTCACTTTGTTTAGGGGGGGCAAGATCCTTTATAGTAAAAGTTGTTCAGTTTGAAGGTCTGAAGCGCCCAGTTCCGACTTCAAAACATCCCCGATTCCACGGTGTATATCTGTAGGTAAGAAGGTAAGAACAATTATTTAATTAAGTTACCTACCGAATAAAACTAACAAAAGAAACTAATTTAGTAAAATCACACAATCCCCACAAAGGTAGAAGCCCTATAAACAAAACTGTAGAAAGGTCTGACCCGGACACAATGGCCGCACAATGGCGACGATCAAACGTCAGAATTGCCGCCAAAAGCGTTTTATATCTGGCGACCGCCACAATAAACAGGACAACCAATTTCGACACAACTCATTGGGTCTTATCTTTTGCACGAGCCCCATTACCTCAAACCAAACTATTAAATCCTCTACCACTGTATCCTAAAACGTCTCGACTATCGCTCGCTTTGTACTAATCTATAATAGTTTAGTTCGAATCTAAACAGCGATGTATGTGAACGTTGTTGATAGAGTGGTACGGAGTGCAGGGTAGGGTAAGAGTGCCAAAAAGAAAATCCCATAACTAGGCAGCAATCGACGATATAATGCTGTATCCTTATTTGTATTTCTTAATAGTTTGGCAGAATTGTAGTGTGTCGCTGAATATAAGTGTTCTATTTTTATTTTCTAACAAAAAAGTCTTATACAGGGTCCTTCTTAATATGCTGACACTTATTTAAGGGGATGATCAGACCATCAACCGTACATTTGGCTCAAGTAGGTTTGCAGTTTTATATGGAAAAACTGATTTTTTTCGCGATTTCGATGTTGGTCCCATAGAGAAAGTTGTTCAGTTTGACGGTCTGATCATCCCCTTAAAAAAGTGTCAGCATATTAAGAAGAACCCAATAGAAGAGCAGTTTTTTTTCGCGATTGCGACCTATTGCTTTCACAGTGTATGTTGTTCAATTTGATGGTCTGAAGCACCCTATTCGATATGAAACGATTTATTTTTACACCCTGTATATCTAAGATAAAGTATTTATAGACAGTTAATGGAGTGCCAAGATTACGCCCGACAATATTTCTCAGTGTCATCGATATTCTCTTCGACGATCTCTCGGTGTAGCTAATAGTAATCAATTACACTGTTGTCTGTGACCCCTGTAATAGAATGTTCTGTAACGATCCACTAGAGAGACAAATAACTGTAGCGAGGGGACTATTCTTAGGAAAGGAGTCAATTTCTCCAGCTATGGGAAATAGGCACATAACATTATAAGAGGGGTTGGAAGTGCAAAGTAGGCGAGGAACGTGTCGCCACAGGTTATGCAATGATTTGCATAACACCATAAGGCGCGCGGCGTGGTGCGAGTGAGAGGGCATGAGTAATTGTAGCAGCGTGAGCGGGAAGACAAGTGGCGACAGCCGTCTCCGAAGCAAAAGCGCTACTTTGCATTTCTAACCCCTCTTACAATGTTCTGTGGAAATGGGCCACCAAAAAATGTTAGCGTATAGTTATGGAACTCATGTCCATTTGTTTCTCATAATCTCTAGATTATAGTGGTAATATTAGCTATACCTCATTTAAACGGAGTGTCGCGTAATTGCAGTTGGCGCACATCGAGTCTTGGTAAAATATCTTGGCTTATTATTTTTAAACCTTTACCGAGATACATAATAATAATAAAACATAACCAACTTAATAAAATACAACTAGCTTTAACAAAATATTAAAGATAAATTTATAAAATTATAGTTAAATATACTTATACAATTTGAAAACAAATAAAACTAATCGGACAAACCACCCCATTATGCTAGCTGCATTGCCTCGCTGGATGGCTAGCGACATCCTTTGGACGAGATAAAATGACCCAGACCTATTCTATAAAATCTTATGTTCACTATGGTCTGTATCATAATTAGACCAACTGTGGAAATTACACTTTGGGAACTAATCTAGTCTAGTCACTAGTTACGTCGCGTCGTCTATCATCTAATTGCGATTTCCAGTTTGGTTCCAGTACTTGGAAAATCTGGGAATACAGAGTTAGCTGGACGGATGAACAGACAATACATTCGTTTCTTGTATTTTATTGACTTCACATTCAGATAGTCTCTAGTAAGCATGTCGAATAACATGTCTGTGTAATGACAATGCCCAAAACCAGGCTAAAGATGCGTCATCGATGCGTCAATTTCAATTTCAATTTCAATTTGTTTATTAGGATTACCAACAGGTTATACACAATTGTTTAACAAATATCTTAATCATTACGATGCACGGTGCTAACCCTTTTATAGGCAACCACAACTTACATTATAATTATTACTAATTAAGTACCTAAATGGTCTAACAATAGGATTGAATAATAAGATCAGCATGCCAAAATATTTTGCAATAGAATAGAATAGAATAACAATTATATTACATTAAAATGAATCATGTCATATAAAAATTTCTTATAAGTCTATATACGTCATCATCATTCATTTTACAAAAAATATTTGGTCTAAGTTATGAATCTCTTTATATAGGGTCCATTTTAATAAGCTGACACTCTTTTAAGGAGATGATCAGACTGTCAAACTGAACAACTTTCTCTATGGGAGCAACATCTAATTCGTGAAAAAAAATCATCTCCTCCATACAAAACTGCAAACCTACTCGAGCCAAATGTATGGGACAGCAGATTTTTTTTTCGCGATCGATTTTGGTCCCATAGAGAAAGTTGCAGTTTGATGATCTGATCATCCCCTTAAAAAAGTGTCAGCATATTAAGAAGGACCTGTACGTATTTTTGGCCCTATGGGAATTGGGGTTTAAAAATAAAATACAATTTCATATATTTTTTTGTAAGGAATGAATGCTTTTGTTTTTATTACCTATCCATTTTTTATTTTTTTAAATACTTCCCACCAAATATTTAACGATTTTTTTGATATAATAATGCTTACTACATGTCCTATCTTAAGGTGACAATTTGGCCAGCCTAACTTTCATATAATTTTGGGCATGATCTTTTGTAAAATATCGTAGACAACAAGAATAGGTGCCCTCATCCCCCAGTAATCGGTCCGTTCAATCCCGGACCATGTACTGAGATTCATTGCGATGCGTGACCGCGGACGCAATCGACATTTATCGCGTCGTAAAATAGGTGTGCGCCGACCTTTAACTAGGGGTTTTCTGACTTTATTTGAGGAGTATGGTTTTGTGATTTATGACGGTAGTTTTAGCTACAATATTTAGTATATAGGGTGTTTACTTAAATGCGTTACATACTTAAAGGATTCATTGACCTTCAAATATTATAGACTCCAAGTCTCATACAAAGTCTTAGCTTTTTGTTCGCATATGACATGACACGAATAGCCCACACAAATCAAGTATGCATGCTGTTGGGTGGCACGAATTGTTGTTTTTGATTCATAAACTTAGTCGTATTTGATATTTATGTTAACAAAAGTTAAAAATTAATACAAGAAACTAGTTGTTATCAACGTTTTTTCTTCTCGCTCTATCATAAAACGGTAATACATACAAGCGTCAAACTTGGTGTGCTTATAGAGCAAACTCTACAGTATAGCAATAAATAATAAAAAAACCGGCCATGTGTGAGTTGGTCTCGTGCTAAAGGTTCCAGAGAAGACAAAACTTGTTAAAGTAAAAAGTTAAAATGTTGTGTGGTGGTGTGGTACGGAACCCTCGGTGCGCTAGTACCTATACTCGCACTTGACCAGTTTTATTTTTTATTTCAATGTTCATGCATACATGCATATGCTCACGACTATATTCCCCGAGGGGGTACTCAGAGACATTCTGACACCTCAGAACATCCACGTTTTACTATTACCGAAAAATTTATTAAATATATATTAATTACCGTTCAATGTTGATCCGCATCTAAAAAAATAAAATGTAGGGACATGGCAAAGATGATATAGATTGTATGGTAAAAATATTTTGCTTTAGTGTCACTATCCAAGGATGAAACAGGGGAATACGTTTTATGGACTAAACGGCACCCGCATTTCCTCTTAAGAACACGCAAGCGTTGGAGTTTGGTTTATAAATACGGGCCTTAGTCTCGTTACTAGAACTTAAGCTGGTAAACTTTACTTTCATAACAACATCAAAACAGAAACTTTGCATTATTTTCGCTGGCCTTCAGTGTAAACGAACTAATTTAGTTCTCTCGGTGCGCACGGGTCATTAGGCAAGCATTAGCAACTTTACACCTCACTATAAACGAGGCAAATGCACTTGCCGTGTTGGGCGGGTCGAGGCTGTCTTGACGTGCGGTCACACTTATAGCGATAATTTTGTTCCTTATAAGAATTTAAATAAATTGTTCACACAGAGGTTACGATTATCAGGCCGATTGGCGCCACACTTTTAGTCCACAGCCTCTTCGGTATCGTTAATTCTTAATAAATAGCCTGATAAGGCAGGCTAGAATGGTCTGTCCTCTCAGGTTTATAACATTGCAAAAAATTTATCAGCACGAATCCCAAAGTTCATATAGAACAACAGCAGGAGCAAAAATCGTGTCATTGTTGGAGCCCTCACCGGACACTACGCCACATGCACGATGATGCACAAGATGAAGCTCATCCTAGACCCCAGCTAACGAGCGTGCGGAGCGGAGGAGGAAACCATGGAAACGAAATGGATGTGGCTCCTTGAAGATAGATATCCAAAAACGAGAGATGACAGGAACGATATTGTCTCCCTCATTTACTATGTTTTTGAAGGACTTAGTAAATAAATATCTAAGGGTCAACGCAAAAGATGCCATTGAGTCAAAGCTTGCCAGCCCCAATAATATGATAAGAAGATCGTTAGTTCTTGTCTCCGTTAGAACCAGCCCCGGTTTCGCTTAAGTAAATTTCAAATATCTTAGGTTCATTGCAGAGAAAAGGTATTCTTACTCCACCACGCGAGCCCAGAGCGGATTTGTGGAGTTAAGTTAGTGATC
Source organism: Agonopterix alstromeriana (assembly GCA_963924505.1). Taxonomy (NCBI): domain Eukaryota; kingdom Metazoa; phylum Arthropoda; class Insecta; order Lepidoptera; family Depressariidae; genus Agonopterix; species Agonopterix alstromeriana. The sequence continues at coordinate 19,839,746 of OZ004662.1, forward strand.
AACTTGTTGTCAGATAATTTTCAAAATTCTTTAATCGGTCTCTGACCTAGCGTGACGAATAGTTAGTTACATTGCTGACGGTACTATCCTGAACCAACCAGCAAATAAAGTCTTTTTTGTCACCTTCCAAAGTACGGAGACGCTTGAGATGAAATACCACTTAGCCACATCCAAAGTCTCACCGGACCTGACGTTCCAATATTGAAGCTCCGTGTCTTTGCTTTGTCGTGTGTGTGCTTTGTCACTCACGTTTGACAGCTGCGATCTCATCTCTCGAGATACAAGTTATCGCGCATTGACGTAAGGCACATTTTAGTTTTCGCTCCTGAAGCACAAAGTCAAATTCAAAAAAGCGCGTGAAATCGGTATGAGTGCGATATCTCTTACAGTAATAACTATTGAATAATCTGTGGCCGTAAGTGTATCGCTTGCAGTGTCACCGCAACTTTACGGAGGCGACTTTACGACGTCTGTGGCAGTTGACCTGTTGAGAGCCTAATAAAGCTCTCTAATGCTTTAACTTGATCATTCCTAGTCACCCTGACCTTCTTGATATAATATACACGTCTCGGAAAGGTCGACTTTAATATTTAATCTAGCTGCGCCCGCAATTTCGTACAAAGACTACGGTTTTACCTACCGATAATGCTTTATTTTTAAAGGTTCTGTACGCCTTCTATGAGTTGGCATTGTAATACAGGGTATAAAATGAAATGCGTTACATATCGAACAGCTTGCTTTAGACCATCAATGTGACCCACTTTCACTATAAAGCCAGCATCGAAATCTGGGAAAAAATCTGCTGTTCCATAGAAAATGGCAAAATTTCTGACACAGCAAATGTTTTTTTGTTTTTGCATTTTCAAAGTTAGTCCCATCGTAAAAGTAGTTCAGTTTGATGGTTTCACGTCTGTACTCTTTCTGTACACTATGCTTTTTGTATAACAAAATAATCTTTAACAGTCGAAATACGATAATCTGCATTCACGTTGCTCCGTGACTGTACCATCATCATCAGCCTTCCATCATCATAATTTTTGCTGAAGAAAGAAAACCAGTTATAATAAAATAACAATTTCTAGGTGAAAATGAATGACCTCGTATATTTAATTGCACTGTGACATGCATGCAACTGAAACTTACTTTATGGAAGAAAAATAAAGTATTTATTCAAAGTTAAAACCAGAGGAGAAAAAACGACGCATATTTTTTTATGTTTGCGTTATTATAAGCATAAACTTGTAAAAGAATAAACCGCTAATGTGGCCTTGCTTACACTATTATATAAATAAAACGAATTGTACGTAGGTATTATATAGATTTCAACATGCAACGTGTTTTAGCTCAGAACAGATACTAGGTACAACGCACAGAAGTTTCGCTTCCATATAATATGTACTAAATTTGATTACATTATGATACAAGTGAGCTATTTTGGACGCTGGAATACAGCACGAGCCGTAAGCGAGGGCTGTAAAAGAGCAGAGACTGTAATCTCATGCGTTTCGTACGACGTTTTTAACAAACTGGCGAGGAAAAAATTACGGTTAAAAAGATTAATTAACAAGCATGATAAATAAAAATTGTCAATCGAACAAAATAAAAGTTATTCTACTTCAATTCACGTCAGGAAAGATCACTCCACTTTTTAAAATTGTCTCCTTCCATCACCACACCACACCCTGGATACTGTCAGCAGATACCTGTCATTTCATACAAATGGGGAAAATTGAAAAGAAGAGTTAAGCATGTGCGATACTGTTGCGTGCGAGCGAGACCGGAATACGCATTTTCTTAAGAGGAACCACGAATCAACCAGAGGGGGTAAGGTAAAAAGTCGGTGGGAGGCAGGGAGTGTCCGTACTGTATGTAGTACTAGATACTTTTCTTATACTGTGACCACACTGCTAAGCAAAAGCTTCCCCTCCACTTTTCCAAGCATACCTGTCCTAGGCAAGATCTGGCCACTTTACTATTAAAGGGTATAGAGGAGGGGTTGGGAGATAAGAACCAGAACTCACAGCTTTTACCGTAATGATATCACTTAGAGCAAAAACTAAACAGAACAGCTAGGGTTGCCACTCGGGAAAGAGGAAACTTCCGTATTAAATTCAACGTCTACTTTTAAAATTGAGGCAGAATTTGAGAAACAAGTTTTGTTAAAGTTCTTGTCGTTAACGTTTTGTAATGAAATATTTTGTTTTGTTTTTTCAACAACGAGGAAGGTTTCAGCGGACTGTGAAGCTTCCGATATTCATACAAAACCGCAATCATATCTACATTCTTTAAAATTAACGTAGGTATTCTATGAGTTTTAGGGTACCGAACATAAAAAAGTAAAAAGTTTGCTCGCGGGCACTCGCAGTAACGTCGCGTCGACTAATACAGCATTGCTCAGGGAGCAGTTACTGCTTTTTACTGCGGACTATTGGAGGGACCACGAAGGGTCTACCGAGCCAAATGAATGAACTTAAGCAACCGACCTCTGGGTGCAGAGGGGTACGGACCTCAGCATAGGACGTTGCTGAGGCTACGCGACGGATTGGGTAGCTGAGATCGGTGAGAGTCGTTTCGTCTGCACGATGAAACTCTAAGGATATGTTTGTAAGGAACGCACACATCCGTGGTAAATATCATTCTGAGACGGCGTGTCCGCGAATGCCCGCAGGCAAAATTGTCCGCCGTCTGCTCCGGGCCTTATTTAATAAGTATTAGGTGGTAAGATCTTCGTCGGTACGTTTTAGCTTTCTGTATGGAGATTGCCAGCTTTTAGTTTGAGTTACGAGATGAATAATGAGAAGTCGGTCAATCCGTATTTAATACGTATGGGCGGCAACCCTAATAAATTATCTATTATAGATTAAGCGAAGGATGCTTGTAGAATATCATAAATTCGTTTTTACCTAACAAAGCCTACTACAGTTTCATAGAACCTCCATCGTAATAACTAATTTGTATGCAAAGTTAGTCAATTATTAGGCGCCCAGCGGAGATAACTAATTTGGAAGTGATCAGTGTTTTTCTGTAAAGTATAATAATATTACTTTGAAGTTTCGAGTTCATGATTAATTTCTAGTCAATTACAAGTTTCAAGTTAAGTTTAATTAAATACAGGGTATACAATTTAATTGCGTTACATTATAAAAGGGGGTTAAGACCTTAGATCAAAGTAAAATTAATGGATAGGCTTTACGCGAACATTTCAAAGCAGAAAAATGAGAAAAAACAAATGAATGGTGTACTTCACATTTGTACCGAGATGACAGACAATAGGGTATTTGACAGCATGTAAAATAAAGGATCTATTGATGGCATCCGTATTGAATATGAATTTTGGAAACTTTGACTAATTACTATAAAGACTAGCCTTGCGGTAGCATTTCCCCTCTGCCACGGTATAAGCACAATTGATCTTGTGCATTTACATTCAATTTTACACCTTATCACTAAACGAGACAGCCTATAATTGCGAAATAATAACTTCGAACTAAGAACGTTTGGGGTTCACACGAGACTACTTTCATGATTTTTAACATTCAAAATTAGAATCTAAAGTTATGGAGAATAAAGTCCAAAGTTGCGGATTTCATGTAACCCCGCCACCCGCAAAAAGTGGCAGAAATGTTTGTTAGTAGAACTACACGCGTAACCAGTCCACATATAAATAGTCAAAGTTTGGAAACCAACTATTTAGACAGTTAAGAAAAATACTGGATATTTTAAGAGAAAATCGACAAAGAAAATATTTATTTTGTCTACTTTAGTCATGTGATTGCAAACGACTGTGATTGGCCGAATGGTGGATGACGTGTAGAGTGTGAGTGTCGTACAAAGTTTACGTCATCGTGACGTCACCTGTACCTGTAGCCACGTATATTGTCAGAAAAAGCGTTTTCGCGGGATATTTAAATAATAATTGTTGCTTTCGTTTTTTCTTGCACTATATGTAATGGAACGTAAAATATACATTTTCTAAGAGTCTTTAGACATCAGTGATTAACGTAGAACAGTTTTTAAAAACCTGTCAAATACCTGTGCTATTTTGTATGGATACTTAATGCGCTTTATGCCTATCCATTTATTTTACTTTGATCTATACTAAGGTTAAGACAATGAATCTGACCAACTTTACTATGTATGGAGCCAATATTGAAATCGTACTTTACCTTACCTTGATTGTCTCGTGCAACACCAACGGGAAAAATATACAACACCTACGTATGAAATACAACACCTACAATCGTACAAAACCTACGGTGGTTCATTGTCGTGTCCGGAACCTCACGGTTATGTAATCATTTACCAACAGTAAATTTTGCTTGGTGAAGAGATTTGCCAACCAGCATTCGAGGCATGTTAATTGCTCAGGGTGCAGCGGATCCATCGTGGGCATATGACTAAATACCTGACAGAGACAAAACTTCATACGTTTGCGCTACGATAGTTACACTACAACAGCGCGGCGGTGTGTGCGTGACCTTTCACCGACTAGTTCACCTACACGCCGCCTATGGAAAAACCGGCTCCACACAGTGGTTCATAATAATGAATTCAAGGACATACGGGTATCTGAAACTGATGTTTAAATCTAGGTTTTCTGATTCATGAAATCTGTAGATCCATATTGTAGTAATATAAGATAGATATATAACATTTTGTTTAAAAATTTTTAGTATGGAGAAAATTGCCTTTTAAGGATTTTTTCATAAACTTCTCCAAACTTTACGGAATCCTTAAAAGGCTAGGTATTCATATATCCTACCCGATATCGATACCCGAATTTTTTTCGTCATGTTCCCGGTAAGATAGATTTTTTTATATATTTATCTTGTATAACTACCGTATAGATCTATAGATTTCATAAATCAGATTACCTAGATTTAAACACCAGTTTCAGATACCCCTGTGTCCCTGAATTAATTATTATGGACCACTGTGCTCCGCCAGTGGACAATCTATGGGCGAGTCGTGTGATTATTTTGTGCGCTCTTGAGAAGCTTTGTCTCTGTTAATTTACTCATTAAGTCAGAGGTTCTCATGACCTTAAGATTTTTGATGCCCTAATGGCTTCGCTAATGCGAAGCCTGGCGATCGTATTCTATTATATACAACACGTTTTAATAAACAACAAAGGTCGGATTATTTCCAGGATCCACTCTAAAAGATCTAAACTTTGCAACAAATTCAGTTTCGTAAAATGAAGCCCTTTAAATTGTAATCTAATTCCGATATCAATTTCACAAAATTAAATTCTCTTTGTTTCAGTAAGATTCACTAATTAATAGTCTATTTCTAAATTACAATACTTGCTTGGTTTGGTGAGGAGGAAACCGGAGTTCGTTTGAACACTCTGGACAGTCAGCCCCGATACAACAATTACTGACTGGCTAATCTTTCCACTATACAGAAAGAATTAGTAATAGTCATGCGATACCTAGGAGTATATTATAATTATAACTCATGCGACTCGAAAAGGAGAAGATTGGCCCCCGGCGATGCTAAAAAGGTCAAACTACCTATGCAATTTAAAATAAGCATAGTACAAAATTTACAAAAACTGTTGTTTAATTCATTAATTTTGACGCTTTTTCGCGGTAAATATTCGGTGATTGAACCGTGATTGGACTACGAACGAATCATAACTTTTGACACATTTGGTATTGCGCTAATCGCGGTACTGCAGCACAGTATATATACATTTGAATCTTTGACTATTTATAATGTGGACTGGTTACGCGTGTAATTCTACTAACAAACATTTCTGCCACTTTTAGCGGGGGGCGAGGTAACATGAAATCCGCAACTTTGGATTTTATTCCCCATAACTTTAGATTCTAATTTTGAATGTTAAAAATCATGAAAAGTATTCTCGTGTGAACCCCAAACGTTCTAAGTTCGAAGTTATTATTTCGCAATTATAGGCTGTCTCGTTTAGTGATAAGGTGTAAAATTGAATGTAAATGCACAAGATCAATTGTGCTTATACCGTGGCAGAGGGGAAATGCTACCGCAAGGCCAGTCCTTATAATAATTAGTCAAAGGATTCGATGTTTTAACTTCAATCGCAATCAGGCTCCTGAACACAGTCTTCCGACATAACTGCACCGCAAATTGTATTACATCTCAGTGTCTCTGTCTGCATTAATCTACACTCCGTATTCTCTGACAGCGTTAATCTATGCCTCATATACATCTGAGCACCAATTAGCTATCAATTAGTTGTTAACATATAGGTAGATGGTGCAATACCCGTCGTTACCCCATAAAAGTAATTAAGATAATCGACTAGAATGATAATAGGTAAGAATGATATGAGGTTTACATAGACGGCCAGATAGCACAGTCGGTAGTGAACCTGCCTGCTGTGCCGAGGGTCGCGGGTTCGAATCCCGCAATGGACAAATATTTGTATGATGAATATGAATATTTGTACCCGAGTCATGGACGTTTGTATCTATATATTTATTCTATATCGTTGTCTAGTCATCATAATACAAGTCCAGGCTAGATTCTGGTACTTTAAATGAGACTAGATAATTTGTGTGACAATGTCCGAGATATTTATTTACATTTCAATGCGTTACATATCGAACAGGGTGATTCAGGATATAAAAAAGAGCAATTTTTACTATGGGTCCAACTTTGAAATCGCGAAAAAAATCTGCTGTATCATAAGTGTGGATGGAGCTGGCTCAGGACAGGACCTTTGCCCAGCAGTGGGATGAAATAGGCTAAGGCTTTTTTTCATACTTTAGGCTATAGTTTTAATATAAAGACTATTTTGAGACAATGAGATAAATTTTCACCCACAGAAACTGATAATTCGAGCTATTTGTAGTCTGTGTGTTGTTACCCGCTGTTCCATTTATTTTAGTCGAATAATAGTCATAGAAATTTTCTATTCCGTTTTTTTTCGACGATCTGCATGCGTAGCATGCTGCACGTGATACGGCGGTATCACGTCTTTTATCTCGTTCGTTCGCGCGCAAATAGAAAGAGAGCGAAGGTGTGATAGCGCTGTATCCCGGTGGCATGCTACCAACGCAGGATCGGTCGTTGTGGCGATCCTTGAGGGAGGCCTATGCCCAGCAGTGGACGTCTATCGGCTGAATTTGGCTAAGATGATGATGATGATGAAAAATGTTGATCATCAATAAAATCGTTTTCTGGTGTCTCTTATTACACGGATCTTGTTGCAACTAGGGATAACTTCCGTGCGTTCAGATGTTTTTGCCATACTTATTACTGGAAGCAAACTAAGTCATAGTTTCAATACAAGTTTAGGTTCCTCTTTTGCTTTTTTGTAATGTTATATATTTATTTAAAAAATTGGTCCTGCAGTGAAACTTTGTCAGTTTCATGGTCTGAAGCATCCCTTTAAGTATGTAACGCACTTACACTCAGTTCTGTGTGTTGATGATGATAGTATTATAACTAGTTATTTAAATACGATTCTTTTTAATGAAAAAAGAAAAAAATATATATATAATCCTAAATTAAATCCATTCAGACTAAATTGCTCGATAGAAATCCCATTTTTGCCTTTTATCTAGAAACGGGTTTTAGAACTAAGTGAAAGAAACATTTTCGAAAGTACAGTTCACAAAAGAAGTTGGTTAGTAATTGATTAAGGGTATATTACTGTTAGCGCGCTCCATACAAACGTAGTCTGGTGATATTTTCAATACTAACCAATTAAACTCAATGAAATTTTGCAGAAACAATCTAGAAACAAATCTCTATGCTTGTATCGTGTCAGATTTTCCTGTACAGTTTTAAAGTTACAGTACCTCAAAGATTTCCATACAAATCTTAAATTAATTCTAGCATTGAAACTGTATATTTTAACGAAAATCAGACGCGATACAAGCATAGAGATTTTTTCCTAGATATATATTTCATTGAGTTTAATTGGTTAGTAATGAAGATATCACCAGACTTCAGGAATAAACTTCAGTTTGTTGAACCAAAATAAAAATGGTGGGTAATGAGGTTCGATGACACTGGATGGATTGGATGGATCTTGGGATGGAACGCGATATAATCGTAAAAATGTACCTGTCAGGTCGATACTGTTCCATGTCTCTCTCAATTCCCTAACTTTAGGGAGAAATTTGTTAATTCATAAAAGGATTATGATGGTTATGAATGATATATGAAATGAAATTTAAATATGTATGGATTCAGGATAATAATGACAGACGTTATGCATATGGCTACTGTAATGTATATAGCGGTTAAGGGTAGAACTAAGTTTATTATTATTTAGTAGGTAGGTACTTTTGTATTCCTTTGTCTGAGATTAGAAAGTTAACCAGCAAGACGTGTTTCATTCCATCTCCCCGAATTGCGTATATCTGTCAGTGGCGACGAAAAATTACGGATCTGCGTGTGTTAAAATGTCGATAGGAAGAATGGAGCAGTTTAAGATACATGAAGATGACTGGAAACTGTATATTGACCGGTTGGAACAGTACTTCGTTGTGAACAGCATAGATGAAAAAATGTACGTATCTACGCTAATAACGGTCATAGGATCAGAGGGTTACGAGCTGTTGGTCAATTTATGTACGCCTAAAGAGCCAAAAACGCAAAGTTTTAGTGAGCTGAAGACGGTGATGCAGAAACACCTTCAACCAAAACCCAGTATATTGGCAGAAAGATACAAGTTCCGTCATCGAAAACAGAATGCGGGGGAGACGGTAGCTGATTACATCGCAGTGCTTAAGAGGATGTCAAAGTCATGTGAGTTCGGTACCTGGTTAGAAGATAGTCTACGGGACCAACTAGTGTGTGGCATCACGAGTGACGTCATAAGGCAACGGTTATTTAGTGAGGACACGTTAGATTTTACGAAGGCTTATCGCTTAGCTAGCGGGATGGAGGCCGCGGAGAAGGATGCAGCAGTAGTCAACGATCGGGCAGTAGTGACGGTCGCGAAGTTTGATGTGCATTCTACCAAAAATCAGTCTGCTACGCGTATGTGGCAAAACAGTGAAAAGAACGGTAACTGGCCGGCAGTTAGTAACAGCGGCAGGGGCGCGCGGGGCGGGCAAGGAGCCAGTGCGCAGCCGAACATCGGCGCCGGGCCGCGAGCGAGTCGCGCGCCGGCGCATCAACAAGGGTACCGGCAGCAACCATGCAGTGCATGCGGCGGCGGCGGGCATGATCGTACGACGTGTAAATTTGCACGTTACGTCTGCCGCGTATGTAACCGTCAAGGTCACCTACGTCGGATGTGTCCGTACACGGCTGAACATCACAGCGTGTCGGTAATGACAGGAGGCGCCGGCGGCGACGGTAGGGAGGCGGAAGACGCAGATAGTGACGAGGTAATTGTGAACATTAATCAGTTGTCCATATCACAGTGTAAACCGATATTAATAACATTAGATGTGCAAGGAAAACAATTGGTTATGGAGTGTGACACTGGCAGTGCTATTTCCTGTGTCAGTCAGGAGATGTATGAGAAATTATTCAAAACATTGCCAATTAAACCATGTAAATTAATGTTAAGATATTATACCGGCGAACTGGTGCGACCAGTAGGCGTGATTAGACCGTTAGTCAAATATAAAAAACGTAAACAATATTTAGATTTGTACATTATTGAAAACGGTAAAACGGTTTTGCTAGGTAGACAGTGGATTGCGGGGTTAAATATAGAAATACCTACCTACGAGAGTAGTGACATGTACAGTCTGGAATGTAAACAATCGTTTAACCTATCGGAATTCAGTTCCAGATACTGTGATGTGTTTGCGGACGGCCTGGGGCGATTCACCGGCGGCACGGTGCGCATCCACCTGCGCGAGGGAGCGCGGCCTGTGTTCATGCGCGCGCGCCCGCTGGCGTATGCGCTGCGGGAGCCTGTGGAGCGCGCGCTGGACCAGCTCGTGCGGGATGGCGTCCTCACTCCAGTCGACCGCTCCGACTGGGCCACACCCATCGTGCCAGTAGTAAAAAAAGACGGTAACATTAGGATATGTGCTGACTATAAAATAACGTTAAACAAAGTGTTAGAGGTCGATCGTTATCCTTTACCTAAGGTCGAAGACTTGTTGGTACGACTAAACGGGGGCGAACGGTTCAGTAAAATTGATCTATCGCAGGCGTATTCTCAGTTTGAATTAGATGATACTAGAAAGTACACAGTGATCAATACGCATAAGGGGTTATTTATGTACAATCGCTTAGTCTTCGGACTGTCGTCCAGTCCGGGAATTTTTCAAAAACATTTAGAACAACTATTTGTGGACATGCCACAAGTAGGAGTGTTCATTGATGACGTAATAATAACGGGGAGGGACGATAAGGAACATTTCGCAAATTTAAATAAAGTTTTTGATCGATTACAATCGGTTGGTCTCAGAGTGCAGAAAGAAAAGTGTAAGTTTTTTGCAGAATCAGTTAACTATTTGGGGCACGTTATCAGTAAGCGAGGCGTACACACGTGCCCAGACAAAATAAAAGCCATAACTGAGGCTCCGGCTCCTACAAATGTTTCAGAGCTAAGATCTTTCATAGGAATGGTGATGTACTACTCGAAGTTCGTTAAAAACACCAGTACTATCCTTGCGCCATTGTATGAGTTGCTGAAAACGGGAATAAAATTTGTATGGAGTGTCGAGTGTGACTTGGCGTTCACAAAAATTAAAGAGTTGTTGTCAGGCAGTACCGTGCTGGCACACTATTCGCCGGAGCGGCCGTTGGTGTTGACCGTGGACGCGAGCAGCGTGGGCATAGGCGCCGTGTTGTCGCACCACACGCCGGCGGGCGACCGGCCCGTGGCTTATGCTTCGCGCACACTTTCCTCAGCGGAGCGAGCATACTCACAGATAGATAAAGAAGCGTTAGCTATAGTATACGGTGTAAGAAAGTATCATCAGTACCTATACGGTAGGAAATTTTTGTTACGCACGGATCATAAGCCTTTAACACATATTTTTGGTAGTAATGCAGGCATACCGGTGATGGCCGCATCCCGAGTCCAGCGGTGGGCTGTGTTGCTATCAGGTTACAATTATGACATAGAGTATGTAACGTCTAAGAACAACTGCGCCGACGCGCTGTCAAGACTCCCACAGGCGGGGAGGACATCAGAGGGGGCGGGTGAAGTTAGCTACATACATTTTGTAGAAGATTTTCTACCTATCACGAACAGAGAGGTTAAAATTGCTACAGCGAAGGATGCCGTGCTAAGCAAGGTCGTATTATATCTGCAGTCGGGTTGGACATCGGAAGGTATGTCAGATGATCAATTAAAGTCGTATTATAATAGACGTAATGAACTATACCTAGAAAATGGGTGTATTATGTGGGGTTACAGGATGGTGATACCATCCCTTTTTCAGAGACAAATATTAAAACAACTTCACAGTGGTCACATGGGAATAGTAAAAACAAAATCAATAGCTCGTAGCTATGTATATTGGCCAAACATCGACGCTGATGTGGAACTAATGTGTCGGCAGTGCCAAACTTGTGCAGCGGAAGCACCAGCACCGCCGCGAGCACCACCGAAACCCTGGCCATATACTTCACGGCCTTGGTCGCGGGTCCATGTGGATTTTATGAGTCCTTATCAAGGTAAAACCTTTTTAGTTTTAATCGATGCCAGCACGAAGTGGTTAGAGGTGCAGGAAATGTCACGTACAAATGCATCTAGTGTTATCAAGGTACTCAGATCTATATTTGCGAGATTCGGTTTACCAGTCGAGTTAGTATCCGACCAGGGACCCCCGTTTACAAGTACAGAATTTAAAGAGTTCTTACATAAAAACGGCATACACCAAATGTTTTCACCAACATATCACCCGGCGTCCAATGGGGCGGCCGAAAATGCCGTCAAATTATGTAAACGGGCAATAAAAAAAGCGGTACGAGATCGCGTGGATATAGATGCAGCTCTTCAGACATATTTACTTGCGTATAGAAATACCGAACAAAGTACCACGGGGGAAAGCCCAGCAATGTTGCTACAGAGGCGTACGCTGCGATCACGGTTAGACCTGTTACGTAACGATAGGACGGTAGAGGAGCGCGTGCGGGGGGCACAAGATAGACAAGTAAAGTACGCAGGCGGGGTGCAGCGAGAGTTTCAGGAGGGTGAAACAGTGTGGTCGAGAACTTATTCCGGTCCAGACAAGTGGGTAAAGGGGACGATAAGGAATAGGGATAGTTCGCGTAGTTATATAATAGATAATGGAGACGGTCGACCTATTACAAAACACATTGATCAATTGAGACGTAGTTCAGTGTTAGCACATACTCCTATTAGTCCTGGGCACACCGGTAACGAGGTATTGGCCGGGTCGGAGGAGAGAGAGGATGTAATCCCAGCGCAAAGGGTGGTATCGGATGTCAGGTTACCGGTTAATGAGACAGATCCTAATAACGAGCAAAATGATGTAGTAGTGGTTGAGCCGCCACATCCGACACCACCTCCGCCAACGCCACAGCCGCTGATGAATCGCCTTCAGCGAAGTCGTAAAGGCGTATCGAGATACGGTTTCGAGATAGATTAAGTTATTAGTATTGTGTCAGTATAATATTATATTGCTCTGTGGTATAATATAAGTATAATATTGTTTAAGCATTGTAACCTTAAGAATGAACCAGATTGTGTATATTGATAGAGGTAGGCCTAATTAAGTGGTGAGGTGTAATGTATATAGCGGTTAAGGGTAGAACTAAGTTTATTATTATTTAGTATGTAGGTACTTTTGTATTCCTTTGTCTGAGATTAGAAAGTTAACCAGCAAGACGTGTTTCATTCCATCTCCCCGAATTGCGTATATCTGTGACTATATTCCCCGAAGGGGTAGTCAGAGATATTCTGAAACCTCAGAACATCTAAGTTTCACTAGTAAAGAAACAGAACTCTCGATCAGACAGACAAACCGCGGAAACGGTTTTATGGGACGTTCCTATGTATGCATATGTTCAGAAATAAAGTATTTTAAATTTGAAAATATGTTTTTTTTTTAGACTTTATGATACTTCGTATTAATGGATTTTGTGCATTTAATGTTCATTTATGTAAAAACATACTAAAATTTTCGGTGCTCCTTCTTATCGTGTGGGCAGCAAGCCCTGGTGTCAGATTTTTCAAACCGTCTTACGGCATCTGACGTGGCTTCAATGTCAGACAGATGACGATGATGGGATAAACCATAAACGAAAAGCCCTTCTTTACCTTCAATCATCATCGTCATTATTGTATGACATTTTTTGTCTTCCTGTTCGGATCCGGACTTTTACCTTAAATGTTTTTTCGAATTGAATATTGCTTTATATACAGATTTTTGCTTTTACTAATCTGAGAAAACACTTTACCGAATTTGATATTTCATACTTAGAATTACAGGATGAGGAAAGGTGTGGTCATGTTTAAAGGGGTTATTCAGACCATCAAAATGAACAACATTCATTATAGAGCCAGCATTGAAATTAAGAAAATAATACTTTGATCCCTACAAAAATATAATACCTACCTACTTGACTCAAATGTAGCAATTTCATAAATACAGGGTCCTTCTGAATATGCTGACACTTTTTAAAGGGGATGATCAGACTCTCAAACTGAACAACTTTCTATATTGGACCAACATAGAGAATGTCTATGGGACTAATCGGAAAATTGTTTAGTTTGATGGTCTAATCATACTCTTAAAAAAGTGTCAGCATATTAAGAAGGACCCTATAATATAAGAACTTGAAGCCCACTTATAAACTTCTGTTATTTAACATTTTTTAAATCAAAATTACTGTCACCGTAAAGAAGATACGGCCAGAAACTCTACAATATAATGGGATTTTTTCATACGACGTGGTCAACTTCGTGTAGTAAAATGTTACTTAATTTTTTGCGGACGGTACTTTCTAGGGTAGAAAGCTATCGTAATATAAGGGTAAGTGCAGACTAGCGACTCGCTGCGTATTAGGGCCCGTAAATACGACGGAGCAGTGAGTGCTCACCGGAGCACGGTTTACGGCTTTACTTGTAGGGTGACCACAAACGTACCACTTTTTTGAACTGTAGAAATGTTGGATACCTCTTCAATAAACGACCTACCTGTAAAAATATTCATTTAGTGATTTCAATCAATATCATAGGACTAAAATTATTACTGTGTTTTATCAATGTGTTTGCAAATCAATTTGTTCTTGTATTAAAATAATAATAGCCACGTAACTTTTAAAGACTAATATCGTAGCGTAGGACTACGATTCGTAAAACACCTACTAAGTTTATTTCTGAATTTTACTTTGGTTTCAATGAAATTCCGTTGTGCCTTGTAACACCACCGAAGAACCAGTTGTATAACAAATCATACATAATTTGATGCTAAACTCATTGGTACGAACTGATCGGCAGAGATTGAACTGCGCCACCCCCTGCATGGAAGCCGAGACTACTAACCATCATAAATTTTTGTTAACAAGACGCTAGAAGTTGCCATGTCCTACAAATCAATGATAATATAGTGACTGTAGTAGCCAATGTAAGTAGTAGCCAATCCATTTTATCGGCTAATTAGTGGCCTTGTGAAATACGCGACAGTTACTGGACGTAATTATAAGAAAGAGACTATGTTATGGTTCCTCAGAATTTAAAGAGAGGTAGCCATATCTTACGAATTAAAGACGATACGTTGATTCTACTTATGAATTTCCTAACTGTTGTTGGAAGGAACACATAAAAAATTTAATAAGATTTAGTTACTGGAAGCATAGTGAAAAATCAATAAAGTGGAAAAGTTTAGCGGTCGCGATAGGTCAATCGAGCACGATGTGCGGGAGACGGCGTACCGGCATTTAATTAACTTTATCGGTACCGCGCGCAGGAAAGTCAGTACGGGATGCACTCACCCAACCCTGCACACCGCACTTGATCGACCTGTCCTGACAGCTGAGCTCCCACACTGTATTGTTTATGCTATGCTTGAAGTCTAAAAAATTACCATGTCCTACAAATCAATAACAATATGGTGACTACAAAAACAGGACATTAGGGACTTATTCGGTGCCCTAGAGAAATGCGTGAGAGTTACGGGACGAGAGGTAAGATAGAGGCTTAGTTCTTGTTACCTGACGCTGATTATACTTCAGGGAATATAAAATTTGCTTAGGTATGAAGGTCAAGGGATATTCGTGATCGTATTTCCGATGAAATTTAGGCGCTAGCGGCATATTATTTATTCTTCTTTTCGTGTCAATGGTTCTTCAGTGATGTTTTTATATTTTACTAGTCAGGTATCCGGCGAGCTTGATAGCGTCAGGTATAGCTGTATTTATAAGTCCTCTCTCGTGCAGGTGTTCGGGTATAAGGTACATTCCAGGAGATGACCCATTGATTGGATAGGTTTTCCGCAACCGCACTGTTTTAGGCCGGGATCCCTAAGACCTATAAAAGCCTATAGAAGTATTGTATAAAATAGCATTTTGTAGTATATTGGACTTTTAAATTTAAGCTTTCTTTGTCGAGAAATCTTTAATATTGTGATGAGGGCGCCACTGACCGATAAAAAGACCCAGAAGCGGAAATTCAGAGACGATTTTTTTAGTCTTAGTTTGAAATTAGTAGGGCGAAAATGTATGGATTTTACAATACGGTAGTTGGAAATATGACTTAAAAATCGTCTCTGAATCCCTGCCTTAATGTGCAATACTAATAAACAAAGTTTAAATAATCTTAAATAACAAATCCCAAAATCAGACCACCAGATACAGAAAAAAATCTTTTCTTAATGTGAAAAGATTATATAAATATCGTATAAAATACTTTTCAATGTATGCGTTGGCAAGCATTGATAAAATCAGGACGTGGGTTTTATATTCAAAACAGCAAGTACAAATACTCTATCTTTTTCTATTACTGGCAATCTGTCAAGTGAGGACAAAGGATGGCATACTCGGCAATATCCTCTTGTGTACATGCTTGTGCAGATACCTATACGAGTACCTATAACGCATTATCCCCTTCGCCACTGGACCCTACTTAACAAAATTATACCCAACCATTTCCCATACTGGTTAAATAAGAATCTTAGCTGCAGTTGAAAATATTAGAAGAATCATGAAACGATTACGAAATAAAACCTTCATTTCGGAGCTTACCTACTTCGTTTTGGATGCTAGCTGATTTTATGAAAGCACAGTCAGTGTGACCACATTTTTGGTAGATTCAGGGCAAAGAGAACGATGATTTAGTAGTGGGAAATTGAGTAGATTTGGGTAGAAATTCGTTAATCGTTTTTTTTTTTCAAAAATGCAAGGAACTGTAATAGCTAAACAATTGAAATTTCAAATCACAGAATATGCGTTATTACGGCGAATTTGTTACCAAATATTAAAAATGATAAAAAGATAAAAATTAAGGGGGGTTCTCATACAAGAGACATGTGAAACACTCATCATCAAACTTGGTGTGATTATAGAAAAAACTCTACAGTATTGCAACAAATAATAAAAACCGGCCAAGTGTGAGTCGGTCTCGCGCTAAAGGTCCGGAGAAAACAAAACTTTTTGTACGTTATATGTTGTGTGGTACGGAACTCGCACTTGACTGTTTTTATTAAACTTCTATTAATTTAAACGCTACTAAAAAACAAATGACTGCAATAATAAAACAATAACGTAGACCCATTTGAGATATCAAACATTGTGAATCCGCTTGGCCGGCGTCGACCGTGCGATAATCACCTTACAGGCTTACGAGTGTTATCCTTCTATATTTTTATCCTGACACCGAACCCGATATAAATCATGTATGCGAACCGGTGTCAATGCAAAACGAACGGGAATAAATCTCGGAGATTAGGGTTTTACTGCCCAGGATTGGATGGTCGTTGCCTAGTGACCTCCTGGGATGACCTGCGTGGGGCTGTTTTGGAACCTGGATGGAAGGGATTATATTTCACCCTCTTTAGCAGACGTGTTGTCGATACATCGATCCTTTTCATACATCCTTTTGCATACAGAGTGTAACAAAACATCATAGTAATATTTAAAAGGGTGGTTTAAACCAACAAACTGAAAAATTTTCACTATGGAGACAATGTCGAAGAAAAATAATTACAGTCATAGCACTGTAGCCCCGGGACTTTTTAATTACCAAAAAGATAACAGATTGCCGTTTATACATGCCATTATACCATACAAAGCTATAAGACCAGATGAAAAAGTCAATTTTGATTGATCTTATAGCTTTGTATGGCAACTTTAGACAGACGATGCATGCTTCAATTTCGAGGCATGTATTGTACCTACTGTCCATTATGTGGCGACGGGTTCAGCCCCGTCACAATGGACAGAGTTTCGGTACTACTGGTGAAACGTGGATGTTCTGAGGTTTCAGAATATCTCTGACTAACCCCTCGAAGAATATAGTCGTGAGCATATGATTTGCTACTATGCGTCGTATCTAGAATGCGTACGAAGAACAAATGCCAGGAAAGGGCACCGAACTTCTTTGTTCTGCCGTGGGTATAAGAAACTTCAATATTATATCCACAAAATGTTTTCAAACTGAGATAACGTACTCGTATAACAAAAGGACAAAACAAAAAGTTCGTAAGATTCCGCTGACAGTGCACTTCTGTTCGCATCAGTTGTAACTTGTATTGTCAGAAGATCTTACCGATGCGCTCTCAACTGCACTTTTGTAAATAAAACTATGAAAACTCTTACAATGCGCCTGCTATCCCTCCTTTTTCTGTTTCTTGATAAAATATCATGATATAGCATCCGACGACGGGGGGTCAGATCAATCCATTTACGCTAATATATGTATTCACAGCTTAATCGATTTTGATTAAATCTAGTTTAAGCAAATGTATGTTATACTTCTTAACCCTCTCTCGTTAAAATATTTTTTAATTTTAAAATTTTTGTTTTTATTCATGTGGTTACAGGGTGGAATGACGCATCAGGCGGTGATGTGGCTAGCTTTGAACCAACAAAAATACTATATAAAAATCATATCTCGTAGTTGCCTTCATTGAAAATTGCTGTGGTCTATTAATATCATTCTAAAGATTTGAGGACCAAATTTCCTTTCGGTCATGTACGTTCTTTATTACACTGGTGTATGGAGTAGTTGCTATCAATGCGATTCTAATTTGTCGTAGATCAAAGCATTCTAAACTTCAAAGGGTTGAAGGAACATTTTCATCATTGAAACGTGTGAACGAATATTCGAGCAATGGAGACATTGGGCTGAATATTACAACCAGTATAGGCTCTGTGTCCGGTAGAATAGCACTAATGCAAACAGGTGGCGTAAGCGACTAATTCCTTCAGGCGTCGTCAGCATATGTTTGTTTGGCTATCGTTTATAGCCACTGCGTCCGACCCCTTCTCTAATCGTTGCGGTTTCGGGTTCCATCTTTATCAGAGAGCCTAGCATACCATTTCCGAGAAAACGACAAAAACCGAGACGTTAGTGGGCGTAGATTCAGCTGTTGTGTATGTTTTTTTTAAAATAATTAATGAACTTGTACGGGTATGTACATATATTCATTTGTCAGCACTTTTGTGCCACACCGTTTTATAGCGCGCAGCGATCGCCAGTCGGTCCCCGCGCGTCCCTATAACAACACCTATATAAAACACTAACGTAAAAATCATGTAATTCACTGTTTTAGATCTGACAATATAATCGGACTTTCGTGAACTGTATATCGTCTCTTCATTGAATTCCCTCCTTCTGATACCACGAACTTGGAGTCTACGAACACACGTTCCTCGGACATTGGTGAAACCCATTGAGTGAAGTGACTATACCTACAGTGCGTTAGTTTCGGGATCGGCTCAATTTCAAGTTGTATAGGTGACGCGCATCTCGGTAGTACTTAACTACTATCGTTTCTTCTCTTGCACTCCACGGACCGCAAGCTCAACCCGCAGAAAAATGGCGGAAGAAGATGAAAAGCCGGACGTCGTGTTAATCTCGGTATCGTCAAGGGTACCAGAGTTCTGGACGGACCAGCCAGGACTATGGTTCATCCAGTTCGAGGCGGCAGTGGCACCGCAGAAAGCTAGCGACAACGCTAAGTACCAGCTCCTTATAGCCAAACTCGGCAAAGCGGTCATACAGCAAGTCGCGGACCTCTTAGCAAAGCCGCCAGAAGCTGACAAGTACAAAGCACTTAAAGATCGACTCTTAAGCATCTACGAGGAGTCCGAAAACAGACGCATCCAGAAATTAATCGGAGATATGCAGTTAGGTGATCAAAAACCGTCACAGCTACTCCGACGGATGCAGGGCCTAGCCGGAAGCCGGATGACGTCAGATACTCTAATCGTTTTATGGCAAAATCACCTGCCAGCCGCGGTTCGCACAGTGTTAGCGGCGACGACACTTGATGATCCTGAAAAATTAGCGGCGGTAGCAGACAAAGTGATCGAAACGAGCAAGCCGTTAGAAGTCGCGGCAGTCGCGAGCACGAGCTCAAGTAACCTAGCAGATGTGATAGCGAAGTTAACGTTGGAGGTAGCTGAACTACGAAAAGCAAGACATGATTCCCGACCACGGCAGAGGTCAGCGTCACGACAGCGCGACCGCAGCGGGAGCCGAGGTAGAGGTCCCTCCAATACGCGAAACCAGGATCGTCCCTGCTACTACCACTATCGTTTCGGGGAAAAAGCGGAAAAGTGCCGCGATCCCTGTAACTACAAACCGAAAAAGCAAGCGGAAAACTAGATGATGTACAGTCTACGACGGGAGGCTGTCACGGTAGTATTAACCGTCGCTTATGTATCATGGATGTCAATTCTAAACTTAGTTTTCTTGTCGATACAGGAGCAAACGTTTCTGTTTTACCGATTAATTTAGTAAATCGCTCACGTTGCGATAAAAACGTGGATTTCACGTTGTACGCCGCAAACGGTACTAAAATTGACACCTATGGTACACACACGATGACTCTAAACCTAAGACTTAGGAGAGCATTCACGTGGACCTTTATAGTCGCTACTGTTAAACAACCAATCTTAGGCGCCGATTTTCTCAGCCATTTTGGTCTGTTAGTAGACTTAAGTTCTCGAAAATTGATTGATAACGAAACTAAGTTAAATGTCATAGCTAGTATCAAAGATTGTACCAATCCGTCAATCAAAACAATAAACGAAGGTCACCCGTATCGCGATTTGTTAAATTCGTTTCCAGATATAACCAAACCGGTCTCTTTTAAAGAGCCTCCGCAGCACACTGTCAGTCATCATATCGAAACGAGTGGACCACCTGTCTACGCGAAGGCGAGACCATTACCGCCAGAACGTTTCAAAAAGGTGAAGGAAGAGTTCCGTCTCATGCAGGAGATGGGCATCTGCAGGCCTTTAAAAGCGCCTGGGCGAGCCCGTTACATGTTGTTCCGAAGAAAAACGGAGACATACGTCCCTGCGGCGACTATCGACGACTTAACGCCATCACCAAACCCGACAGGTACCCTATTCCACATTTGCATGATTTTACATATCTTCTACCAGGTAAAAAGGTTTTCTCTCGAATTGATGTCAATAGAGCTTACCATTTCGTACCTATCAACCCGGCTGACGTTGATAAAACGGCGATCATAACTCTATTCGGGTTATTCGAGTTCACCAGAATGACATTCGGCCTGAGGAATGCAGCACAAACCTTTCAACGGTTCATGCATCACACGGTTTTAGAAGGTATGGATTTTCTACATTGTTTTATCGATGACGTCATAGTAGCTAGCGTAAACGAGGAAGAACACCGAGAGCACCTACGGTTACTATTCGAACGACTGAACCAATTTGGGTTAACGATAAACTTATCTAAATGTATTTTCAGTGAGGCAGAGCTTGATTTTATAGGATTCCACGTGTCCGAAAACGGAATTCGACCTATGGACGAAAAGGTCAAGGCCATCATTGATTTTCCCAAACCAAAGGATATCAATGAGCTTCGTAGATTCCTAGGCATGGTAAATTTCTATCGCAGGCATATACCACACGCCGTAAGTACACAAGCCATTTTATCTAGGTATTTACATAACGCGAAACGAAACGACAAAACACCCATCGTATGGACGCCGGATACTGAATCAGCATTCCATGAATGTAAGTTGCAATTGGAGCAAGCAGTCACGTTGGCGTACCCGATCGCTGACGCTACATTAGCCCTCATGTGTGACGCTTCGAACACACGCGCAGGAGCCGTTCTACAACAACTAGTTAAAGGTGTGTGGAAACCTCTCGGCTATTTTTCTAAACGCTTGTCCGAAACGCAACAACGTTACAGTACCTACGACCGCGAATTACTCGCAATTTACATGTCTATTAAATACTTTCGCAAACTGTTCGAAGGCAGGCCATTAACGATTTTCACCGATCATCGGCCATTGGTACACGCGTTTACAAAAGTAGGTACCAACTCAGAAACGCCTCGGAGAACTCGGCAGTTATTATTCATCAGCGAATTCACGACCGACATTCGACACGTAGGTGGCGTGGACAATGTTGTGGCTGACGCGCTATCGCGCATAGCTACGATTTCCTGTCCCACGAGCATCGACTTCGAGCAACTTGCTGAATCGCAGAAATTGGACGACTTCATTACACAAGTTACGACAAACAACGTCGATAATAACAAAGTTGATATTAAAAGCATAGTTTTGCCCACTTGCGACAAAATGATTTATTGCGAAATGTCAACGTCCAAAGCAAGACCGTACCTACCTGATAATTTCAGACGTGTAGCTTTCGATAGCGTACACAAGATTAGCCATCCCGGTATACGTACGACTCGTAAAATGGTCACCGAAAGATTTTTTTGGCCAGGCATGAATTCTGACATTAGCAAATGGGCAAAAACCTGCGTTAAATGTCAACGTGCTAAAGTAGGTCGACACACCATTTCAGAGTACGAGAGCTTTGAAAGCAGTGATCGTATGCAGCATCTAAATGTCGATATAGTAGGGCCATTGACTATTTCAGAGGATGGATACAGGTACTGTGTAACTCTTATCGACAGAGGTACTCGTTGGCCAGAGGCGTTCCCGATCAAAGATATTACGGCCGAGACAGTTGCTAAGGTAATTTACGAAGGCTGGATTACTCGATACGGATGCCCAAGCAGACTAACCACGGATCAAGGACGGCAGTTCGAAAGTCAGCTGTTCAATGATTTACTTAAGTACCTCGGAGTGCAAAGAATACGGACCACCAGCTACCACCCACAAGCCAATGGGATGGTAGAACGCTGGCATCGTAGTTTAAAGGCAGCGTTGATGGCTCGTCTCGACAGCAGTTCTTGGGTCGACGAGCTACCAACGGTTCTTCTAGGACTTCGGGCAGCAGGGCGCAGTGACAACGGCGTCAGCCCTGCAGAATACACATTTGGTAAGCCACTACGCTTACCTAGCGATTTCTTCGAGCCCACAAAACCAATACCTGGTGATACAAATATTCTCAAAATTCGCGAGGCGATAAATAAATTGCGACCAGTTAAATCGACTCATCGAGAAAATCGCAAAATATTCGTACACCCGGATCTACAATCGTGTAGCCATGTTTTCGTCAGAGATGATACAGTTCGTAGACCTCTGAAACCACCTTACGATGGACCATACCCGGTTATCAAAAGGGATTCAAAGGTTTATCAACTGCAGTTACCTAAACGGCGTGCTTTTATCTCGATCGATAGGCTGAAACCCGCGTATCTTTTGAACGACGAAAATTTTGTACCACCAAGTTTAGTGCATGCTAATATAAAGGATGTACAGGTTAACGACCAAGCCGATGGTAAGCAAAGGTCACGAAGCGGGCGAAGCATCAAAACGCCAGTACGTTTTAAGTAGGTCATACGTAAGTATAATTATAAGTTCAATAGTTTTAATTTTTCATTCACATTTTCGGCGCGCACAACTCAACCATCTCCTATTATCATATTAAAAACCTTTGGGATAAATATCATCATGGGTCAGTACAACTCAAAAAATGAAGAAGTCATCATCGCACAGGCCGGAGCTAACCAGCAAGTCGAAGACTTGAGAATTAAAATCAGCCTGTACGGAGCGATCATCGCAGCAGTAGCAGTATGTGTTTTCTTAATTATTTTTTGTCTTTGCTGCAAAAGATGCAAGAAGACAGCTCACCGTTGGTTCAGCAACCAGCTGGCTCAGAATATGAACAATCAGATAAGGTTACAACAGCCGACGACCACCGTGCGCACCGACCAAAATGTACCCACGAAGGTAATTTTTTCGTGAAATTTTAATTTTCTCTTCTAATATTATAATTAGTTTTCGAGTTCACGATTGTTTTGCTAAACAAATGACCATCGTATTGTTTGAATGACGAATTTATACTGTACCTACAAGATAGTAATTAAAGCTTGTAATTAATGTAAAAATAATCACCCTGTATAACCACGTTGATCAGTAATATTTACTTATAAAATGATAATGAATGTAATTAAACGCCATAAGCGAACTTTAGGTACAACTGCAACTGTATTGATTTGTAACGTTCTTAGCAATTTCCATAACTAATTTGGGCAACAAATGTATCTATATTAAGTTACTTACTAATCCGAAGCAAAGGAAAAAATTGTAATACCACAGTGACTCAGCACTCTGTCTACCCATTAGGACTTAGTCGTGATAATTTATCGTATTTAATAATTCATTGTAGCATCAACATTGTAAACAATTCAAGCCGGTACCTACCGAGCAAGTATCATGTATCAGCGACCGTGTTATCGTATTGCAACTTTGTTTCGCAATCACATTCCTTGCATTGTATAACTTGAGTTAATTTTATTTGATTATAAGATTTGATTTTAAAATTTGGATTGTATAACTTCCGCGTACCAAATTTTAGGAGGGGTGTGATGTACGGGTATGTACATATATTCATTTGTCAGCACTTTTGTGCCACACCGTTTTATAGCGCGCAGCGATCGCCAGTCGGTCCCCGCGCGTCCCTATAACAACACCTATGTAAAACACTAACGTAAAAATCATGTAATTCACTGTTTTAGATCTGACAATATAATCGGACTTTCGTGAACTGTATATCGTCTCTTCATTGAATTCCCTCCTTCTGATACCACGAACTTGGAGTCTACGAACACACGTTCCTCGGACAAACTCAAGTAGTTTATGGGAGTATGTATACCAATCTCAGGGATGGTTTTTGATCAAGAAAAAAAAGAGATTGAGGATTGCGGAGCCTCGTAGCAGGCAAACGCGCGACGCGCGAAAACCACGCGAGAGAAGTGCTCGGGTCAGAACCTGCAACGTGACAGCGTATCTCGGCTTGCTCCTCAAAAAAGGTTGTGGTTACGGCCACCCGAAAATCAGCCAAGTGCGAGTTTGACTACGGACTGTCTCACGATCGATAGGTACATTGAATGCCTACAAAGGAGATGCCTACAAGTATTATGCCCCGGCCAGGACCTTGTACAGTGTATAGGTCCATGCGGGCAAAGCCGCGGGGCGAACACTATTAAATTAACAAACCTGTAAAATTTTTAGGTTGTCCACCACACCAACATAAAATGTAGTAATTAAAAAAGTTGTATATCGGTTTCCGCCTTCCATATTGGTACGGTGATTGTGCGTGTAAACCTCCAGTGCTGACAAGACTTTCCTTTACATCGAACCACTCCTGACACCAGAAGAAAAACTACAGTCCACTAAAACCTCTCCAGCGGAGCCGAATAAAACACCGGTTGGCCACGTTCCCTACAGTAGATGTGTGTTTGTTTGCTCATCATATCAGAATCTTGACTAAAAACTACTGAACCGATTTTAATTTTAATTAGGTATTGGATATAATGTATCGACCGCCTATCGATAAGACATCAATAAGAACTGTGGGCATGCCCACCGTGCCCACAACGGTGGATCAGCCCTTGTGCCTCCATCTTTATTCATTTGCGTATGAGAAAGCGAGTGCGCATGATGGTTTTCTTTTTTCATCGCTTTGTCGATCATCGTTTGTTGTCGTAGCATGCATGCTAGCCTTACTAAAAGGTAAGCACGAGAAAGTGCATCCATGTATTTATAACGTGGATGCACTCTCTTGTTTATTGTGCAAGCTTTACAAACAAGTTACTTCCTCAAATAAGGCTTTGTACAGCTTTTACACAATTTGAAATTAAACTGGAGCATTCTACACCCAGCATTATAATGATGACCTGGTTAGTGTAATGGTTACCACGATGGACTGCCAAAGCAGGGCCACGGGTTTGGATCCCGGTTCAGTTGTAGCCACGGTTTATGTAGAAGAGACGTCTGGCGGTGGTGGATAATCTAAGTAACACAATATATATTTTATAGTACGTAGCATAGCGTCGTTTTTGTCGTAAATTCGCCTGGAGGCGCGGGCGTAATTCTCAAAACGTACACGAACGCTATGCTTCGTACTTGGTTTATAATTGTGTTACTTTGACTATCCGCCATCGCCACACGTCTCTTCTGTATAAACCGCGCCTTATGTTTGTGCCGTTGTTGTATGATTTTCATAATGAAAAGCCTTGCAGCTTACGTTTGGGATCATTAGTATGTATGTGCCTGTGAGCGTTTTTTATTTATTTATTTACAGCTTGGAGGAATATTATAAGTTTCATAATCGTTGATTTAATTTGTTTGTGGATAGATAAAATCACAATATTCACCTGGTCATACGAAGTAACTGAGAAGTTCTTGAGAGCACCTGTATGAAACGTGTTTGAGGGCAAGGCTGTAAAGCCATGAATTACATATATAACTCAAACCATGTAAATTACTAAGACATGAAGACATGACATTGTTATCAATTTGACGGCCATATAGCACATTCTGTAGGTTCGAATCCCGTAAGGGACAAATATTTGTATGATGAATAAGAATATTTGTACCCGAGTCATGGACGTTTGTATCTATACAACGTGTTACCTAATAAGCGCAAAACCTCATACACCCCAACTAAATAATTGGATTGAAACAATAATTTCATTATTTTTATAGTTAAAATTTAAAGTTATTCGCATTTTAAGTTTTCAGCCAAAAATGATTTATTGTCATTTCAGCAATGAATGAAAGCGCTAGCGTACTCGTGGACACATTTTAAGAATCTTGTTTTGGTGGTAAGTAGGGTGAGTGTGCCCGTTTGGTGGGTTGAGATCGAGTTCAGTAAATTTTAAATTTTCCAAAAAAAATATGTATATTTTGAAAAAAAAACCTATGTTGAAAACATGATAATTCGATTCTGCTCTCGATTCTAAACAAACTACTTTCTAGTTTTGCGTTAATTCATTAACACGTTGTATATGTATAATATATCGTTGTCTAGTCATCATAACTCAAGTCCAGGCTAGATTCTGGTACTTTAAATGTGGCTAGATAATTTGTGCGACAATGTCCAAGATATTTTTATTTTATTTTATTTATAAATAACCGGCGTTTTCTCGTGGTCTACTATTTTGTCCTACTAGAAGGTCCACCAGGGACGCCTATATCTGTTGGTCCTACTGATGTGCTGAATCAAAAATGTACCTCCTGCCGCTCATTTTGTATCTAAATATAAATCTTTGACTATTTATTACGTGGACTGGTTATGCGTGTAATTCTACTAACAAACATTTGTGCCACTTTTTGCGGGGGGCGAGGTAACATGAAATAAGCAACTTTGGATTTTATTCCTCATAACTTTAGATTCTAATTTTGAATGTTAAAATCATGAAAGTAGTCTCGTGTGAACTCCAAACGTTCTAAGTTCGAAGTTATTATTTCGCAATTATAGGCTGTCTCGTTTAGTGATAAGGTGTAAAATTGAATGTAACACAAGCACAAGACCAATTGTGCTTATACCGTGGCAGAGGGGAAATGCTACCGCAAGGCTAGTCCTTATAATAATTAGTCAAAGATATAAATCCTCACCGACCAGATCTGAGTCTAGTGTAAACATAGCTTAAAACTTTTCATGTATTATCTATCCAATGTGCTATGTATCACATCAGAAATGAAGTGATACGTCAGAGAACTAAAGTGGTTGACATAGCTCAGAAAATTAGCAAGCTGAAGTGGCAATGGCCTGGTCATATCTGCCGAAGAACTGACAACCGGTGGGGTGTCAGAGTTCTAGAGTGGAGACCGCGAACTGGTAGGCGTAGTGTGGGACGCCCTGCTGCCCGCTGGACAGATGACCTAAAAAAAGTAGCGGGGAGCGATTGGATGAGGAAGGCCGAGGACAGAGTTTTGTGGCGCGCCTAGGGAGAGGCTTATGTTCAGCAGTGGACGATGATGGGCTGATGATGACGATGATGTGCTATGTATAGGTTATCTACTGTTGTTAATCATAAATAAGTTATCATACATATTGGGTCAATAATTGTATTTCATCAAACTTTTTTTGACTTTGATATAATTATTAGAATTTTCATTACCTACACAATATATTACTTCTTTTCAAAAATCCAATTTTTACCATCTCATTTTCATGATACCAAATGTGCAGCATCCTGGGCTTTAACTGATCGATCGGATAGAAATAATTCGCTTCACAGCTGACTGTTTAAGGTATAATCGAGGTGGACATATCTGTAGCATACCAAATGATCTAAATAATGGGAGCTTTAGAAATAAACGATAGGGGAGTGGACAATTAGTCAAATTAGCAACTCTTAATCGAATGTCAAAATGTGCGCTTTTATGAAAAAATTTACTAGATCTTTGACTAATTATTATAAGGACTAGCCTTGCGGTAGCATTTCCCCTCTGTCATGGTATAAGCACAATTGATCTTGTGCATTTACATTCAATTCTACACCTTATCACTAAACGAGACAGCCTATAATTGCGAAATAATAACTTCGAACTTAGAACGTTTGGGGTTCACACGAGACTACTTTTCATGATTTTTATCATTCAAAATTAGAATCTAAAGTTATGGGGAATAAAATCCAAAGTTGCGGATTTCATGTTACCTCGCCCCCCGCAAAAAGTGGCAGAAATGGTTGTTAGTAGAATTACACGCGTAACCAGTCCACATATAAATAGTCAAAGTACTAGATACTCACAAGTGATGTCATTCAACATTTCATTACTTTTATACTTCAGCCTATTATTAAAATAGTATTCAAGCTAAATAATTACAGAAAATGAGAGTTTAGCGTTATTTTCAAACGTTTTTATTACTAAGAAGATAAAACTAAAATATATTTTATGCAGTCCGTTCCCCTATTGGAGTCGAGGAGGGATAAAGTGAAGAAATGGCCTATCAAAACGCAGAACACGAACTCTTGTAAAAGAACGGCGGCGGAATCTTTTCCCCAATAGTGGGAAAACAACCACTGAATAATATAGGATCCTTCTTAATATGCTGACTCTTTTTAAGGGGATGATCAGACCGTCAAACTGAATAACTTTCTCTATGGCACCAACCAATTCCATACAAAAGTGCAACCTACCTTGAGCCAAATGTATGGGACTGCAGTTTTTTTGTGATTTCGATATTGGTCCCATAAGAAAATTTTTCAGTTTGATGGTCTGATCTTCCCGTTAAAAATTGTCAGCATATTAAGAAGGACCCTGCATAATAATAATACCAAATGTCTATTATTGAAAACTAATGAATTGAATTGTGTGAAATTATTACGACGGATTATAGTTTGCAGGGTGCAGTGGCGAGTAACCTTGCCTGCCGTGCAGGAGGCGATGGTTCGATCCCCGTCCAGGCCGACTCGTACCAATGAGTTTTTCGGAATTTATGTACGATTTGTAACACCACTGGCTTTTCGGTGAAGGAAAACATCGTGAGGAAACCTGCATGCTTCAATTTCGAGGCATGTATTGTACACACTGTCCATTATAAGTGGCGACGGGCTCACCCCCCGTCACACTAGACAGAGTTTCGGTACTACTGGTGAAACGTGGATATTCTGAGGTTTCAGAATATCTCTGACTACCCCCTCGGGGAATATAGTCGTGAGTATATGTTATGTTATGTGTTATTATAGTTTTATTGAAATGAATACGTTTATTACTTGACTTGTTTTTGCCCCACATTAGGGCACATCAGACTGACTCAATGAATTATCATCATCATCATCATAGGCCTTAACATCTGTTACAGATGATTTAAGCAGTGTTGTTGGAGAAGTGTGGCGCCGTGGTGGTCCAGTGGCGAGCAACCTTGCCTGCCGTGCAGGAGGCGATGGTTCGATCCCCGTCCAGGCCGACTCGTACCAATGAGTTTATCGGAATTTATGTACGATTTGTAACACCACTGGCTTTTCGGTGAAGGAAAACATCGTGAGGAAACCTGCATGCTTCAAATTTGAGGCATGCATCCATGCATCCATGCATGCATGAGGCATGCATCCATTATAAGTGGCGACGGGCTCACCCCCCGTCACACTGGACAGAGTTTCGGTATTACTGGTGAAACGTGGATGTTCTGAGGTTTCAGAATATCTCTGACTACCCCCTCGGGGAATATAGTCGTGAGCATATGCATAATGCATGCATTGTTGGAGAAGCACTTTTTCCACGTACCCGATTTTATTATTATTTTGTAGTCCGTGCAATTTTTCAGCTTGCTCTGGTATTTATGGCAGCCGTCGCTATCCCATTTTTGGGCAAAGGCCTCCCTCCGTTCTCTCCATGCGTACCCGATTTAACTTTTCAAAAATTAACCGTCCATTTTCGAATGCTCTTAAACAAATCCTTCCGAGGAGGACCGAACACGAAGTACAACTTAAACTTTGCATATCCCATTCGCAATCAGAAGGATGTCACTATCCGTAACAGACCAAGTTAATTGTAAGACAAACATCAAACCACGACAGAGAGGGGTGAGCAGCTAACAAAGGCAACATACACAATCAACGAGAGTGCCCTGTGTATGTTTGTATGACGTATGCGATTGTATCGGTTGAAGGCGGCTTTTAGACTGGACGGCATGCGGCATCTTGTTATGGTAAAATATAGTGGATACACGAGTTTACAGTCGTACCAGTTAAACAATGTCCTTCTTAATATGCTGACACTTTTTAAGGGGATGACCAGACCATCTGTACTGTATAGTATCAATGTATAGTATCAATTATTTTATTAAATAGACTATGTATTATAGTATACATAACTTTAGTTTAAGAATTTATATTGTAATAGTTATTAAGTCGTGTTATGTTGTAGAGTTTCTGGCCGCATCTTCTCTACAGCGACAACACGTTCCGACGCGGTGGTAGCTTTAAAAAAGATTTGACGTTTGATAAGTGTGCTGTAAGCTCCTATATTGAATAAATTATATTGACTTTAACTTTGACTTTGACATCAAACTGAACAACTTTCTATATGGGACCAACATCGAAATCGCGAAAAAAAAAATTTGCTTTCCTATAGGTTTTGCTCGAATAGGATTGCAGTTTTGTATGGAAGATCTGTTTTTTTTTCGCGATTTCGAGGTTGGTGCCATAGAAAAAGTTGTTCAATTTGACGGTTTGATCATCCCCTTAAAAAAGTGTCAGCATATTAAGTATTTTTTACCGATGTTGCTTCGCAGTTGACATATTTAATAGCACGCGAAATTATATTGATCTTCAATCCCTTGCCGCTATTAGCTAATTTACTAAGTGTATGCTTTGATTACTAAGTGACTTCGGGTCTTGACGGGCACTCGGGTTTGCTCTGCGCAAACGAAAGATTGACGAACGGAATTATTTTCCTAGTCTGGATATTTCCATATAAAAAGGTGTTACAAAAGTAAAAATAAACATTTAAAACTTTTAAGGGGGTTGTTTAGACCATCAAACTGAACAACTTTCACTATGGGACCAACATCGAAATCGCGAAAAAAAAATCTGCTGTCCCATACATTTAGCTCGAGTAGATTTGTAATTTAGTATGAACATCACATTTTTTTTTCGCGAGTCCTATATTGGTCCATAGTTAAATGTTTATTTATATTTTTGTAACACCTTGTATGAAGCCGTGGTCCATTGGCGAGTAACATTGCCTGCCGTGCAGGAGGTGATGGTTCGATCCCCGTCCAGACCGACTCGTACCAATGAGTTTTTCGGAATTTATGTACGATTTGTAACACCACTGGCTTTTCGGTGAAGGAAAACATCATGAGGAAACCTGCATACTTCAATTTCGAGGCATGTATTGTACCCACTGTCCATTATAAGTGGCGACGGGCTCACACCCCGTCACACCGGACAGAGTTTCGGTACCACTGGTGAACCGTGGATGTTGTGAGGTTTCAGAATATCTCTGACTACCCCCTCGGGGAATATAGTCGAGAGCATATGCATGCTTACCTTGTATAGGTCTATACGACACTTTTTGGTTAACTGGCTGAACAAACAACAATTGCGAAGCATTGAGATGATGTAAACAACAGATCTGGGTCACCGCATACGTGCGTGCGTACGTTTGATTTTATGTGTATCAAAGTTCCAATAATTTTTTTGTTTTTTCTTTTTCTTTCATTCGCTACAGCACGTTACAGATATGATGACCAGTCAAGACTTGAAGATATCCGATATTACATAGTTCGTTACCTTTGACTAATTATTATAAGGACTAGCCTTGCGGTAGCATTTCCCCTCTGTCACGGTATAAGCACAATTGATTTTGTGCATTTACATTAAATTTTAAACCTTATCACTAAACGAGACAGCCTATAATTGCGAAATAATAACTTCGAACTTAGAACGTTTGGGGTTCACACGAGACTACTTTTCATGATTTTTAACATTCAAAATTAGAATCTAAAGTTATGGGGAATAAAATCCAAAGTTGCGGATTTCATGTTACCTCGCCCCCCGCAAATAGTGGCAGAAATGTTTGTTAGTAGAATTACACGCGTAACCAGTCCATATAATAATTAGTCAAAGTTCGTTACACATAATAGTGATAAGTCGCCCTTTGTACCCTTCTCATTCTTGTTATACATTGTATTTGGCTATTCTTTTCTTGGTGTGCAAATAAAGAATATTTATGTTATGTTTTGTTATGTTCATAAGACGCTCAGCCTCCGTAGCATGTTGCGCGCAATAGTCTATACACTGTCTACGCACTATATCACGCCTTCTATCACGCTCGTTTGCGCGCAAATAGAAATAATTATAACTAAAGCTATTGTAGCACCACTGGCTTTTCGGTGAAGGAAAACATCGTAAGGAAACCTGCATGCTTCAATCTCGAGCCATGTATTGTACCCACTGTCCATTACAAGTGGCGACGGGCTCACTCCCCGTCACACTGGACAGTTTCAGAACAACTATACTCCATTCAAAATAGCAACGAAATTTTAAGGCTATTTTGCATTCCAGAAACAGAGATTTGAAACACTTCCTCTCACTTATTCTTAAAACAGCTTTAGTAATGTCCAAGATATGTCGGATAGTATATGTATCCAATAAATTAATTAGCTTCTAAATCTAATTCTATATCTTGGAATCGTCCCTCGGGGAGAGGCTTTGGAGGAGGTTTACAGGTTGTAGGGCCTCCCCATTTTTGTTTTTTTTGATTGTGTAGGAATTTGACGAAGCTTGTTGCAGATATACGGGATGTATTTATTGACGAAACGTGTTGTGGATCAGAGTGGTGTATTTCCTTTGAAGAAGCCTGTTGTGGATGTGAGTATTTTATTACCTTTGACGAAGTCTGTTGTGGATACGCACATTATATTTTTTCTATAATTTTTCATAACGAGAGGTTTTTAAGGTGTTGGCATTTATTTAAGTTAATTACCTACAAGTAGTAGGTATAGGTGTACCAATCCATTTTATTTATTACTATGAGGTGACTTGAGAATATAACAAAAAAGTAATTTGTAATTTTAAAATAATTGATATTATAATATGTTTTGAGTTTTGGGAATAGTGCTTGTTCACTTATATTTTTAAGACCATCTAGCTTTAAAGTAATATTATTTGCTTAATTTGACTGAGTAGAGAAATCTCGAGGTAGCAATGAGTATAATCGGTGTTAGTTTACTTTGCCTATACTGTGACGGATGCACTATCATACTCTTTCTTATATTTCAAAGGCGTCGATCCCTTGTCGTCATGTGTAAAGGTACCCAATGTAAACTGTGGTACCAGTGATTTATGACGAACCGGGTTTATCTATAGCGAGTTTTTGGTAACTATTTATGTATGTGCTTTATTGCCGTTTTCATGAAACGAATAGTATTTGTAATAGTAAAGTTGTGCGGTTGAATCATGTTGGAATATCGTGAAATATTACGTTTATCGTCTCGTCCACAAATATTAAAGTACATTAGAGCTAGAGAATATTCCATCACCTGGACAATTCATCATCAGCTTATATACGTCCCCAGTCTCACTGCAGGGCACAGGCCTACCCTCAGGGAGGGTGTATGGGCGTCAGTCTTAGACCATATAACTAGGGACCAGCCTTGCGGTACCATTTCCCCTCTGCGACGTTACAAGATCAATTGATCATTTACGTTTACATAAAATTTTATTCCTTACCACAAAGCGAGACAGCCTATAATTGCGGATCAATAAATCCAAACGAGTCGCGTTCGGGGTTCACATGAGACTATTTTTAACAATCAAAACTCGAATCTAAAGTTATGGAATAAAATTCAAAGTTCTACTAGTTAATCTCATGCTACCTCGTCCCCCGCAAAAAGTTTGTTAGTCGTTACACGCGTAACTCGTCTATAGTTTTATTGTCTAAGGCGTCAGTCCACCACGCGTGATTTGGTAGTTTGGCATTAGAATTTATTTTTCAGCGTATGCAGGTTTCCTCACGATGTTTTCCTTCACAGTTTTGACAGTTATTTAATTCGAATAACGTAGTGTGTGAGTGAACCATTGACCTCTTATAACGAAGGCACCTCTTATAACGAAGGCGCCTCTTATAACGAAAAATTGTAATCGTCGTAGCCGCAATGTGCGCGGCACCGCCCCGGCTGCTTCAATAACAATCAAAGCAGACACGCGGACGACCTTCGTGTACATCTCCCGCCTGGACAAGATGACGACAGTGACTGACATAGCACGTCACCTTGCCTGGTGCCTGGGTCAGGATAACAGGCCTCTCCCCGCGAGCGTGTACGAGCTGGAAAGTAGGTCATCAGACTTCAAGGCCTTCAAAATAAAGCAACCGCATCGTTTGTGAAACGCAATAAAGCATTGAGTATTGAGTTAAATCCATGTTCGTGCCGCTAACCTGAAGAGTTTCCTGACGCCTGACTTGTGGCCCGCAGGGTAGCGAAAACAAAGAAACCCTTGGGAGTGTAGTGTTAGTATTTAATTTAACTATATTTTTATATTTTATATGTATTTTAGATTAAGGTTAACTGTAATTCTGTGGGTCTGTTACAATATTGAACTATTACCTGATATAAATAAACAAATAAAAATAAATAAATAAATAACAGAACATGGGTCTGAGTGTTTTCGTTTGTCGTTTTTTGCGACACGATCAAATAAACCGTTCTGTGTGGTTCCGTGTTCGCCCTTTCGGAAAAAAGTGAGTTTGACTCAAGAGGTGCCATATCCCTTAGTCACCTAATACATCCGTAACAATTAATATTCTGTTCCGTAGTCTAGTAGTACCCTCATCACCCTAAAAAAAAGGATAACGCGTCATTCCGACTGTACAAAAGTACTAGGAATTAAGAAGCGTAGTGTAGTTAACAGTAACAGCCGCACCGTATTCTTTCTAAACTTATTTCACTCGCAGACAGCTGAACGTAGCTCACAAAAGGTACCAGGAGCTCAGAAGTGTAGTGTAGATCATTGGAACATAGTTCCGTGGTTCTGAGAAAGGTTTCCATTAGCGGCCGGATATTGGCGCGCTCCGTATACGTGACCGGCGCACGGTAGCAGGGTTCAGTAGCTTACTGACTTGTGCTAAGGTTTTCTTTGCACTTGAATTGTGTTTGATTTAAAGTAAAGCTTAGTAATTAATAGATGGATTCAGTTCGACATCGCACAAAACATTTTTCAACACACGTTCGCTCGTAAAGTGGCTTTTATTGCACCTCTTTTAGGCACATAATGCAACTTTTGAACACACGTGCGGTAATGTTACATATTATATATTTTTTATTTATATTCTGTTTTTCAATCTCATAAAAGAGTATAAATGTAAAAAAATTGTTTTCTGATTAAATAAACTGTTAATTAAAATGTGTTACATAAACGTTGCATTTCATCAAACAATTTATTTACATCGTTAAACTAAAAACATTGATAAATTTTTCACCACAAATTATCATTAATTTGAGTTATAAATACATTAATAAAAAGTTTATGACATGTTTAATATTAGGTTATTTGCAACAAAATGTTGTTGGTTGAATTTCGGCTAAGTCATTGCCTCTTCTTTCACCTGCGCGCGCATAGCTATATCAAATAAAGGCACGTTCCGCGAAAAAAAGAAGCCCACCGCCATTTTCCACAAATATTTGCCTAAAATAGTTGTTTTACTAAATTTTATTACTTTTTCATCGCAAGTGCGTTGAAAAACGCACATTACAGCCATTACAGCCTCGGCTCGTATAATAAAACACTCGCCTGCGGCTCGTGCTGCAATCCAGCTTCGGTTGTAATGACCGACTTCGCTCATTTCTATCATAATGGACTATTATAACTTTAAAAAACGCTCATTATAATTATCGATCGCTCACATAACAAGCTTGTACGATTTTATGATTCGAAACAGAATATTTATTATACATACCAGACAAAAATAATGATATGGTCCTTGTTTGTTAAGTGGATCATCAGACCATCAAACTAAACAATTTTCTCTATGATGGGACCATTAAGAGGCTATGTGAAAAAAAAAAGGATTCTTCAAAGCATCATATCTCATGAAGTACTAACAGTAGGAGTATGATTTGCGGATATGTGTAAATTGAACATATAATTTAAGTTTTGATTAGAGCCATAACACGATTAAGACACATTTTATCGATAGAAAAACAAGCCAAAGTAGCCTTTGTCTTTATCGATAAACTCTTGGAAGTGCTAAACGGTGAATATTAGAAACAAGAGGCTTGATTTAAAAAAAAGATAGATTTTTATAAATTTTGATTAGAGCAGAATTAAACTTACATAAATAGTATTACAATTAAATAAAGTTTGTTTTATGCTTGCGTCGTTTCAGGTTTCTGTCTCTTTCTCTCGCATCAGGCAGTAATATAAGCTATCACACGCCCATTTCGCTTCAATTATTTTTCGACATAGACCCTTAAACTGTCAGCATTTTTATTGTTGGACCCTGTATATTCCTTACTGAATCGAGATTCGAATCTAGGACGTCACACTAACAGGGTAATCTTTATAAATTAAAATTTAACTCGAGAGTTATATATTTCCCCTTTCTCAAAAACATCTTAACCTCAATTTCCGAGACATATCCATAGCCAACGGAACAAAAAGATACTGGCAACGACAAACTTAACATCCAACAGTAGAATAGTCATAAAGGTACGAGGCCAAAGGAAAAAAAGTAATTCAATAAGAAAATGGAAAGTTACAATCCTTTTAGCGAAGTGTGTGAAAGTATAAACAAAGCTGGTAGGCCACAAAGCAATACAAAGGGGTGAAAAACGAATAACTATGTCTTTTGGTCGCGTGCCTTGCGTTCCTGAGGATTGCTCTACTGTGATCTAGCTATATTGACCCTGTGGTACATCTTTGAAAAAGAAAATTATGTATAAAACAAAAAACTGTCCTGTACTTTAATTAACTGAAAAGAGAAAAACAAGCTCTATACCTAATCACTAATCAGCTATAACAACTTTGTTTGAGCAAATATAATTTGATTGTTATTAGGTAGTTATCACAAACGGGGACAAAGAAAATTTTTGGTTGGTCATTGATTGGTTTGTCCCCGCCTGCAATACCTACCTAATAACAATCAAATTATATTTGCTCAAACAAAGTTGTTATAGCTGATTAGTGATTAGGGATAGAACTTGTTTTTCTCTTTTCAGTTAATAGGTTTTTTATGCAGTCGGGTTTTTTGTTTATCTTAATAATTTAGTTTATTTCATACTTTTTAGTCTTGTGTCGAAACGATAACATAAAAGTACTATAATATGTATATATTTAGAATCGTCTGATTACTAGCTTTCATTTGATACCCATATTGTAATTTTTAGCAAAAAAAAATTGTTCATGACCCCCTATTTTTTAATCCGTAGACACCATCTTAAAATAATATACCCTATGTCACTTTCACGATTTTTACGTATTCAATGACACCTCATACGTTAAAATCCATCAAGCCGTTTGGGCTGTAGGCTGTGCCAAAGAAATAGACATACAAACATACATACAAACATACATACATACATACGCTCGAAAAACATAACCCTCCTTCTGGCGCAGTCGGGTAAAAAGAAAACAGAAAACGACAATTTTGTCCTACCAATGTTTATATCTTTTTGTATGTGGGTGTGTGTAAATAACTCAGAACCTGTAATAGAACGCCTCGCTCTTTTATACTGTTTATATTAATAAATAGTGGCGTGACTTTAAACATTCATAACTTTTTTGATTGAATGAACCGATTGTGATAAATTAATAAAGCCTAAATATTATATCCAAACTAAGCCCTATGTTTATGTCTAAACCACATCCAATTAGGTGTAGTAATGTTTATGTGATGCGTATCCTTAACGCCCCCAATTAATATTTTTGCAAATATCTTCAATGTACATACGGCGACACATCAAGCTATACAAAACCAAAATAAGCTGGCCACGCGTAGGTTTAATAACGTAAAACGTCACGCGGCCAGCTTATGTTGGTTTTGTATAAGACTCATTTCATTTCAGACTTAAATGCATATATTATGTTTTAAAGGGTCTACATGCAATAGTCTTATTATTCATATCCTGATTCGGCATCTTGCTCTGAGGGCTTCTCTTTCAAATAGGTAATGATAGCCAAATCAGGCTCTGAATTTAAAGTAGTGTCACAGTTAGTACTATTACAATATATTCAGTGGTAGTTTATTGGCTGTTTTATTAACATAGCGTCTTTTTTTTTTTTTTTTTAATTTTCAGAAATATAAAGGGTACAAATTACTTTTCTTTCGCCAAACTGCAGAACAGTTTTGGGCGAAAACCATTACAATCAACTTAATACAATGAGTCTGTAATATTACCTGTACTTATCTATAAAGTAATATACAACGTGTTAATGAATAAGCGCAAAACCTCATACACCCCAACTGATTTAGAATAAAATAATTAGATTGAATCAATAATTTCATTATTTTGATAGATAAAATTTAAATTAATTCGCATTTTAAGTTTTCAGGCAAAAATGATTTGTTATCATTTCAGCAATGAATGAAAGCGCTAACGTGCTCATGTATACATTTTAAGAATCTTGTTTTGGTAGTAAGTAGGGTGAGAGTGTCCGAGCGGTGGGTTGAGATCGAGTTCAGTAAATTTAAATTTCTCTATGGGACCAACATCGAAATCGCGGAAAAAAAATCAGCTGTCCCATACATTTAGCTCGAGTAGGTTTGCTGTTTTGTATGGAAGAGCTGATTTTTTTTCGCGATTTCGTTGTTGGTGTTATAGAGAAAGTTGTTCAGTTGGACGGTCTGATCATCCCATTAAAAAAGTGTCAGTATATTAAGAAGGACCCTATACAACGTGTTAATGAATTAACGCAAAACTAGCAAGTAGTTTGTTTAGAATCGAGAGCAGAATCGAATTATCATGGTTTCAACATAGGTAGTTTTTTTCAAAATATTAAATGATTTTTTTATAAAATTTCAAATTTACTGAACTCGATCTCAACCCACCGCTCGGGCACTCTCACTTTACTTACTACCAAAACAAGATTCTTAAAATGTATCCATGAGCACGTTAGCGCTTTCATTAATTGCTGAAATGATAACAAATCATTTTTGCCTGAAAACTTAAAATGCGAATAACTTTAAATGTTAACTATAAAAATAATGAAATTATTGTTGCAATCTAACTATTTTGTTATAAATCAGTTGGGGTGTATGAGGTTTTGCGCTTATTCATTAACACGTTGTATAATATCACAAACCCAGAACAGTGAGTTTGTGATATCACATAATATATACCCAGACACCTACTAACAGCGATTGTTTATAACATTTACCTAATTATTATCAATTATAGTGATTCAAGAATAGTGTGCGTTAATATATCCAGCCTTTAGGCACAGAATAGATTAACCTAAGCAAATGTTGAATTTATTTATTGTTAAAATTACACCTTCGCGACTACGCCAACAATATTTACTCTGTTTAGAAACTGGTGGTTTACGTAAAGAGGCAAGCAGTTTTAGCAACAGGTAGCGAATTTTTTCTTTCAAAAAAAGTTTACAACCGCTCTGGCTGCATGCCCGATGCATTTTTACTGAATGTCTAACCAAAATAGGTGCCAGATTTTTCCAGCAGATTTTTCGCTGCACTCTGTGATTTAGTTACTAAAAGTTTTCACAGAAGAGTGCAACCTTTTCTGGATAAATAATGTCTCTTTCTATCCCTTTTTGTCTAGCCTTATCCCATTTCAATGGGGGAATTAAAGAGAGCCTCTTTATTTTTCGCGAGATATCTGTTCTGGATCGTTAAATCATACACATTTTTTTAGGTCGTTACTTCTTCTTATCGTGTGGGCAAAGCCCTGATGTCAGAGTTTTTTCAGACCGCCTTACGGTATCTGACGTGGTTTTTGTGTAACGACTACTACCACGTGAGATAGTAGCCGGGATCAACAGTTTAACGTGCCATCCGAAGCACGGAATCGTCTTTCTTTTCAGTCAATCAGGTGATTCGGCCTGCAATGTCCTAAACAACTGGGGAAAAACGCACAAAGTGACATATCACTAGTGTCCCCATGGGAATTGCACCCACGACCTCCATGTCAAGCGCCCAATCCTCTTAACCATTAGACCACAGAGGCAGTTCGTCGTTACTGATAAGTGATAACAAACATGCTGGTTTGGCGGAGTCTTTATTATTTCTAAGGGTCCATGTCTACAGGGTGGTACAGAAGGGTCATATTTAAAGGGGGTGATCCAGAACATCAAACTGAACAACTTACACTATGAACCCGACAACGTAATTGCGAAAAAAGTTGTTGTTGTTAGTTGTTTAGTTTGAAAGTCACCCTTTTAATTATGACCATACCTTTCTAGCACTCTGTATATTCAGATATTTGTTAAACTGCTCATCGAAGCGTTGACAAGATTTTCGTAGGAACGATAATGTACCTTAGTGCACACACTTAGGCATTTCCTTCGTTCCAGACTGGTTTTGAAATCAAGCTGGTACTGTAGTCGAAATAAATTATGAGTATTGTAATTATAATGTTTACTGGCTCCAAGCAGAATAAACTCCAGAAATGCGCCGCGAAATAATGTGACATTTCTGGAACGTGTTCGGAGCCGCGTATTGCCGAATTCGCCAATTCCTACGAATATCCACTGAATGTATACGCGTTATTGCCGAAAAGTTTTGCACTTTGGTATTCTTTGCGACGAACCCAATCTTTATACGCCTATCTCTTTACAAAATGTTTTTACGCCATTCTATTTTTGTGTTTTATTGTATATCTGATTATATGTAGACGAGGTAGTTAATTAAAAATAAATCGAAATTACGAATTTAGGCAAGTGGCGCAAACATCGCTCGCGATACTATACCTACCACAGACTCCGTAATCACCTTATCTCAAACACTGAGTTGTACAGAGGTTATCAATTTATAGTAACACTTTGATAAAACGTATAGCATTT
Source organism: Agonopterix alstromeriana (assembly GCA_963924505.1). Taxonomy (NCBI): domain Eukaryota; kingdom Metazoa; phylum Arthropoda; class Insecta; order Lepidoptera; family Depressariidae; genus Agonopterix; species Agonopterix alstromeriana. The sequence continues at coordinate 19,880,496 of OZ004662.1, forward strand.
AACGAAATAACGTTTCATTGTGTATACATTTTTAATAGTAACAACACGTCATGGAAAGAGAGCTTAAAGACAAAGTAGTTGTCATAACCGGTGGAGCTCAAGGCATCGGTTTTGAAATAGCTACAAAATTCTTAGACAAAGGAGTGAAAACTATTGTTCTAGTAGACATTAATGACGAAGGCAAAGAGTCTGCCAGGACGTTGAACGCTAAATACGGTGAAAATAATACAATTTTTATCAAATGTGATGTTACAACAGACTTAGAGGAAACCTCTAAGAAGATTTTTGACAAATATAAATCTGTAGATGTCTTAATCAACAACGCAGGTACTGCAATTGGTTTTAATGCAACACATGAGACTGGTAATAAGAAAACTATAGAAACAAACGTAACAGCATTAATACTATGGTCGATGAAATTCTGGGAGCACATGAGAATAGATAAAGGAGGAAAAGGGGGTACAATCATTAATCTAGGATCAACTTATGGACTCCAAATCAGTCCGTTCATCCCTGTTTACATTGCTTCAAAATTTGCTGTCGTCAGCTTCACAAGATCTTTGGGGCACGCCTACAATTATAACCGGTCTGGAGTTAGAGCAGTAGTTATATGCCCAGGCAACACAGAAACAAATTTTACTGCAGACCCTTCGCGTTATTTTGAAGAAAAGCAATTGTTAGAAGATTATAAGAAGTCTCATAAGGACATTGTTTTACAGAAAGTGGAATCGGTTGGTCGGGGTGCCATTCAGGTGTTTAAAGAGGCAGAAAGTGGAACCGTTTGGGTGATTGTTGCTGGAAAGCCTGCATTGGAAGTAAATGATATGTTCGGATCCGGATATGAAGAATAATTAACGTCAATTGAGGAAACATGAAGGAAAGTAGTTGGCTACTTTTTATGTTATAACGAAATGTATTTTTTAAGTTTAAAAATACTAGAAATGAAAATTTATAGTCTTATACGATATTCATTGGAAGAAACAGGATTTGAAGACGAGAACAACACAGTCCATTTCATAAAACATTAAAAGGACGTGCAGTTATGATTCTGAACAAAGTATTCTTATTTATTGGTTAATTCTATAACAAGTTGTTTAACACTAATAGAAATAAAGAAGCGTTTATCTCATAAAAGTAATTTACCTACAGTTAGACAGAACACAGTTGATAAAAAGTAGGTAAATAAACTTAATGTCAAAACAAATAAGAGATAGATAAGTAGTAATAATGCTACAGAAACATTGTGGTCATATTTAAAGGTTAAAATATAAAAAATCATACTTTTGACTCGAGTAGGTATTTTAGTTTTGTATAAAACAGCAGATTTTTTCCACGATTTCGATGTTGGCTACAATAGTGTAAGTTATTCAGTTCTATGGTCTGAATCTGAATCACCCCTTTAAATAGGACCACAGTTTTCTGTAACACCATGCAAATGCCAATATAAGAGATATTTTAAGTTCGGTTGAAATGTTTTGTTGACATGTAAACATGGTATTGAGAAATAAAGTATTTTCAGTTTATTTTTTAATGTTTTTATTGCGCTATAATTTGTCATCGTCACAATGTTTTTTACCGAAACTCTGTCCAGTGTGCCCGTTGCCAAAGAATTTAAATATTCATTAAACTATAGAGAACCGTCAAACCATATTGGTTGAGACATACAGGGCCCTTCTTAATATTCTGACTGTTTTTTAAGGCGATGATCTTACCATCAAACTGAACAACTTTCGTTATGAGACCAAATTCGAAATTGCGAAAAAATTAATTCTGTTGTCCTGTACATTTGGGTCGTGTAAGTTTGTAGTTTTGTATGGCTCACCTGTTTTTTTTTTTGCGATTTTATGTTCGTCCCATAGAGAAAGTTGTTACAAATCGTACATAAATTCCGAAAAACTTATTTTTACCCGTCGATCTGGACGGGGATCGAATCATCGCCTCCTGCACGGCAGGCAAGGTTACTCGCCACTGGACCACCACGGCTTTTTTTACTATAATAGCATAAAGTCGAAATATGTTTTAAGGCTGTACCAGTAGCTATTACCGTAAAATTGGATAACTTTGTAACCATTTTATACATTAAATATAGCACTTTTATGCAGAAAACAAAACTAAACAATGTACAGGACATGAGAAGGGATTTGGTTTTCTCGAAATCTTTCGGTCGAAAAGCGCGATAAGTTGAATTTTCATGCATGAATGAGTCATACTGTGTGACACATAGTTGTTTCTATTCGTTTTATTCTGAAGTTATTTCAATTACCTATACGTGATTATAATTAAGAGTATAGGTACCTTTTGTTTAAGATTGAAAAGTAATAACACAACAAAAAAATCAATACAATAGAAAGTGGTCACCAACGGCGATACACTGTAAAATTTTTACGTAACTCGTACGATCACTAAAAATATGGAACTAAGCCCAGAGCATCGTTTTATGATATCAAGTTGGGAAGGTTCCAGCGCTGTGGAATACCGCACAATGCGACGGCCTCCATTATTTACTCGGTTATTCAGGTGCCCGGCAGTTGGGCCACTTTGTCTACGTTATCGTCGAGCAGAGATGGACTATGATTTTGCGCCCCTTGTAATTATCGACCAGCTCAGACGTTATGTCAACTAGTCTAGAGAGCGCGACCCTATCGTCTAGACTCTAGACGCTAGACAGAGGTGGTGTGACAATTTGCGTGAAGTGATTAATAGTGACTGGATGTGATAAAAAAAGGACGAGCACTTTAGTTTTATGCATTGTCTACAGATGAACATGATAACCAGCAATGCATTATCAAAAAATCATTTATAGCCTGTAGGATCTCACTAAAGGCCTCCTCTCGCACGAATAAGGGTAAGAAGGAGCGGGTCATACTCTACCACACAGGCTCAGTGCAGATTGATGGAGTGGACAGTACCACATGATTAAATATTCGTACAGATCAAAAGCTTCACTCACACATAACGCGCGTTAGAGGGCGTATGAATAGGTGAATCCCGACTGATTGTATGCACCTGATCGTACGTCCTCTAACGCGCTATATGTCTGAGTTCACCGACAGTGGCCGCTTGTATAAAGCTTTCGATCTGTAGGGATATTTAACCTTGTTCTAGTACTGATAATGTATATAAACATTTTTTTTGGCACCCCCGCCTATCTGCGCCCCTGTTGGTGACCACCGGTCGCGTTCAACGCTCACCGCGTTATCGTGACTGGAATGAATGCTATCTCTTTCTTTTGTGTCGTCCCCATGCAAATTAACACGTTTTGCGTTTAAACAAAACAATTACACAACATTTTTCTCGGAGACTAACGACGTTGCTTATTACAGGAAATTTTTCACAAGCTTTTCTTTCGTTTCCTGAATATATGTACATTAAAATCGTAGGTCTGATGCATGTAATGTAATCGTTTATTTTACCTCTTTGACATACATAATATGCATGAAAATAAACTCACGACCATACATTTCGTGGTGGTACGTTCTAGCAAGGTTAACCTTTAGTATGTAGAAGGGTTCAAGATAGAATTACATATCATTGGTTACATGAAAGGCGTTGAAAAGATGACGTGACTACCACCCACCACAACACCACTACTTTTAGTCGCCTACGAAACCCGCGGGAAGAAATGGGGCAGTTTATTTTAAGCAAAAAAAAAAGAAGTCAATCGGGCACTTCCCACACTCAGAATCTTAATATAATCCTTGGTCTAGGACGGCATTGACTAGTACTTAAATATTTTACATTCACAAGAAATCATACAACTATTTCCTAACGAAAATAAGTAAAAATATGAAACTTTACGTTCAGTTTTTATACCGGCAGTGGTCAAACTGACACTTAGTCTTCTGTCCCATTTAATAGAACCAATTTCTATAATATTCTTTAATATCCCCATAGCATTATGCTCCTTACTACATTCCGTAAAGGAAGTCAGAGATATTTTATGTGCAGAATATTTTGAATACTAATATTTCTCTAACATTATCCAAACTCTATTCGGTATGACATCGAAATCGAAACATGTAGGTTTCCTCGCAATGTTTTCCTTCACCAAAAAACTAGTGGTGTTAATTTTCTAAAATGCTTTTCTTCATCAAGAAGCCAATGGTGTTAAAAATGTAAAAATTCTGTTACTTAGACTCAAAGTAATTCACAGTAACATATGCGGCACAAGTGCTGCTGACGCCGAGTGTACGCCGTTACAAATTGCTTCGTGTTCCAGACAAAAACTGAAATCGACGGCAACTACAAGAACCTACGTTTTGATCTATAGTTGAATACGGATCTAAAGGCAATTTTCGCAGCGCATTAACTGTATTAGTCTATACTACGAGTAGCTTGCACCAAAATGTATGTTAGGCTTAAATGTATTAAGTGTTGTTCTGTCTCTCACACTACTCATATTGATAGCAATGACATCATGTTTTGGTGCGAGCCGCTTTATCAATTGCGACACTGCTGCACAAAATAAAAGTAATTCCTTTATAGTATAATATAGTATAAGTCCAATAACATACATTATTAATCATTGTAAACTCTTTTACAATAAAGTAAAATAATAACAACAGTATAATATTTAACACCTGCCTTTAACTAACTACTCATGTAACACAAATAAATGTATCTTTGTCTGTTAAAATTTCCAGGGAAACTAATTTTATGTGTGACTGCAACATTAATTTTCTTATGTATTTATAAATTGAATGCCGACCAATATTAAGTTCGAACATGAAACGCCTCATTGCACCGACTTTATAGAGATAATAGTATAAGAGATAAAAGGAATTTTGGTAACCATCAGCTGCAAGGCTGATTCAGTGTTCATAGAGCATCTCTGTAATGGATGGATCAGGTCTGCCTACATAACTCCAGTCGGTTTAGGAGTTACAGCCGTTCAAAGGTCTGCTTCAAATGAACGATCAGCTGCAAGACTGTTCATAGGATATTATAGTTATATGCACTGTAGCTCTTTGAACAGTACAAAAACTGTCATGTTCTGTCAGTCGGTTTAGGAGATACAGCCATTCAAAGTTCCGACCTTTAAACGGCTGTATCTCCTTAACCGACTGATAGACCATGCCAGTTTTTGTACTGTTCTCATAGCTACAGTGTATATTACAACAATACCTGCATATTCATGCATATTCATTTTAAGATACCATACCAGACCTTCGAACGGCAGTAACTCCTAAACCGACTGGAGTTATGCAGGCAGACCTGGTCTATCCCCATCACAGAGATGCTCTACACCCTATGAATACTAAATCAGCCTTGCAGCTGATGGTTACCAAAATTCCTTTTATCTCTTATACTATTATCTCTATAAAGTCGGTGCAATGACGCATTTCATGTTCGAATTTAATATTGGTTGGCATTCAATTCATAAATACATAAGAAAATTCATGTTGAAGTCACACATAAAATTAGTTTCCCTGGAAATTGTAAAATACAAAGATACATTTTTATTTCTAATACATGAGTAGGTAGTTAAAGGCAGGTGTTATATATTATACTGTTCTTATTATTTTACTTTATTGTACAAGAGTTTATAATGATTAATTATGTGTATGTTATTGGGTACGATAAAGGATTAAATTTTGACTAGAGGAATACTTTTTGTACGGATTTTTGGAACTTAACTCATTTTATATTACTCATTTTATACAGGGTCGTTCTTAATATGCTGACACTTTTTTAAAGGGATGATCAGACCGTCAAACTGAACAACTTTTTCTATGGCACCAACATCGAAAATGCGAAAAAAACTCAACTCTTCCATACAAAAGTGCAAACCTACTTGAGGCAAATGTATGGGACAGCTGATTTCTTTTTCGCGTTTTCAATGTTGGTCCAATAGAGAAAGTTGTTTAGTTTGATGGTCTGATCATCCCCTTGAAAAAGAGTCAGCATATTAAGGTGGACTCTATATACAAATATAACTGAATAAATTAGAGAAAATCTTGTTCAAAATAAAAATTGTGATTGACTGATTGATCTATCGTATGTCTGTCCTTCAGTGTTTTATGTTCAGTGCTACCACAGTGTGGGTTATAGTCCCCTAAAACACTACTTTTATGGCTTCTAAGTAAAAGTCTATCCTGAGAAACGGTAACTGTATTTTTAAGCTGTGTGATGTTTAAGGGAGCAAGGATTGAAACTTAAATACTTTTAAAGCATTTATCCATGTTTGAAACACGTTTATTCTTAAAAAAACCGTCCAAGTGTGAGTTGAGACTCGGGCAATTATTGTTCCGTGCTACGTTAGTGTTCCGTGTTTTTCATGGAACGTAGGTAGAACCAGAATAAACTGACACTAACTAATGTAAGTATTGGGAACAATAGTCACATAGTAACCGAAGATCAGTTTACACTGGTAGTAGTTTTTTGAATAATGAAATAAATCTATCTATACAGGGTCCTTCTTAATATGCTGACACTTTTTAAGGGGATGATCAGACCATCAAACTGAAGAACTTTCTCTATGGCACCAACATCGAAATCATCATCAATCAGATTTTTTTTCGATTTCGATGTTGGTCCCATAGAGAAAGTTGTTCAGTTTGATGGTCTGATCATTCCTTTAAAAAGTGTCAGCATGTTAAGAAGGACCCTGTATAAGTTAGTGCCACGTACCTGTTACCCATTTTCCCGCCATCTGCCAAGTATGGACAGCAATGTTTTTGAGTCTTATGAACATTTTTGAAAAAAAATGGTCATTAATAATTTAAATATTTTAGCCGTAAACATAAAATGCATCTATTATCTTTCGGGGATCAGAAACCAACTAACGAACAATTTTGGGTGTTAACTGCTGTTGTAGCAAAGTTCACCTTCAGTATAAGATAAGTTTTCAATGGAATAAAGAGTTTCAGTAATAGGTTTTCGCCTATAAGAACTCAAAATTCGCAAGATGTTCAATACGCCAATGATTCAATTTCGCAAATTGTTCAATTTGCAGGAATGAAAAACTTTGTTAGTCTGATGCGAAATTTACGAGAAGAAAATGAAAAATGATTTCATCTTAGCTCTGAAATTATTACTACCAAAAAATTTATGTCAAAAAGATATGCTAATATTTTGCATAAACTAGGCTTTCTCTGCTGAAAATGAAATTAATATGCGCAATCAAACATTGAATAAATGAATGAAGAATAATTCAGATTTTAATTACGTTAATAATTTATGTCACATGCTTCAATTCCGAGGAGAAAAATTATATTTTTGTCTACATTTCATTAGGAAGTCGTGACGGGCTAAATATATGCATTAAAAATAAAATAACCTTAAAGTAACCTTGCCTGCCGTGCAGGAGGCGAAGGTTCGATCGCCGTCCAGGCCGACTCGTACCAATGAGTTTTTCGGAATTTATGTACGATTTCTAACACCACTGGCTTTTCGGTGAAGGAAAACATCGTGAGGAAACCTGCATGTTTCAATTCCGAGGCATGTATTGTACCCACTGTCCATTATAAGTGGCGACGGGCTCACCCCCCGTCATACTGGACAGAGTTTCGGTACTACTGGTGAAACGTGGATGTTCTGAGGTTTAGAACTACCCCCTCGGGGAATATAGTCGTGAGCATATGGTATGCTATGCTATGCTATAAATAAAATAAGTACGAATATCGTGAACAATGTCACACAGATTATTTTGCCCCATTTAAAGTTCCAGAATCTAGCCCTGTCTTGTATTATAATTACTAGACAACGATATGCATATACCTATACAGGTTCAAAAATTTATCGTACCTACAAATATTTGTCCCATTCGAACCCGGGATACTCGGATCAGCAGGCAGTTTCACTACAAACTGAGCTTAGCACTGCTGGTGAAATGCGAGAGTTCTGAATATGTTATCTTTAGAGTATCTCTAACTACCCACTCGGGGAATATAGTCATAAGCATTATTTGTTGTTATTATAATCACACCAAGTTTGACCAAGACTATGTATTATTGTATACATAACTTTAGCTTAAGAATTTATATTGTAATAGTTATTAAGTCGTGTTATGTTGTAGAGTTACTGGCCGCATCTTCTCTACAGCAACAACACGTTCCGACGCGGTGGTAGCTTTAAAAAAGATTTGACGTTTGATAAGTGTGCTGCAAGCTCCTATATTGAATAAATTATATTGACTTTGACTTTGACTTTGACGCTTGTATGTATACTGTTGCTTGTTTGTATGTGTACAGTAGAGCGAGAAGAAAAAACGTTGATAAAAACTAGTTTATGGTATGAGGACCCCCCCTAAATTTTAATTTTTAATTATTTTTTATATTCGCTAACAAATCATATTGTTAACAAGCATATTTTTTGAAAATTTCAACTGTCTAGCTATTACGGTTCAAAAGTTACAGCCCTAAATAGGTAGGACGAACGGACGAAGTAGGCTTAGTAATAGGGTCCCGTTTTCACCCTTTGGGTATGGAACCCTGAAAATACTGAGCTGGAAAAATATAAAAATGACATGCCATCGATGAAGAAGGTCACCAATAATGATTTTCTTTGCCAATAAAACTTGCTCAAAAACAAAGTTCCCTAAAACATCGCCTTAAAACAGACGTGCATTTTTTACCCTTTGGGTATGGAACCCTAAAAATACATAAGCATACATATAAGCATATGCTCACGACTATGTTCCCCGAGGGGGTAGTCAGAGATATTCTGAAACCTCAGAACATCCACGTTTCACCAGTAGTACCGAAACTCTGTCCAGTGTGACGGGGGGTGAGCTCGTCGCCACTTGTAATGGACAGTATGTATAATACATGTCTCGAATTTGAAGCATGCAGGTTTCCTCACGATGTTTCCTTCACCGAAAAGCCAGTGGTGTTACAAATCGTACATAAATTCCGAAAAACTCATTGGTACGAGTCGGTCTGGACGGGGATCGAACCATCGCCTCCTGCACGGCAGGCAAGGTTACTCGCCACTGGACCACCACGGCTCAAATACTGAGCTGAAAAAAAGCTGAGCCCTAAAAGCTGAGCCCTAAAAATACTGAGCTGGAAAAATATAAAAATGACATGCCATCGATGAAGAAGGTTTTTCTTTGCCAAATAATACTTGCTCAAAAACAAAGTTCCCTAAAACATCGCCTTAAAACAGAAGTGCATTTTCATTGTCAGGGAGTCAGGATGCATGCACTTTAGCCAAGTCGGTTTGGAGCGATGCCAATTGTTTTACAACTAGTCTTCAATTAACCGAGTGCGTTTAGAGACTGCATTACTTTTTACTGAAGTTTTCAATGAATTTAGAATTACGTTTACTTTAAATTAGACCTTCCATTCTTCTTTCCGTGGAGTTGTGTAGTTCAGTCAAAAGAGCACGTATCTTAATACAGTAGGGAAACTTCCGTCTCTCTAGTTAATTTTGGCCACACCCCCTGAATTCAGTAATCTATAAAGGTCAACTTCCGATACCAGCGGCCAATGCGACTGACGCACGCGTCTGACGCGTGGTTCTGTCATATGCCATATAGTCTAGGAAAAATAAGGTTTGAGTTTGCATTAAAGACACTTTAGTAAATTGTGTTTGAAATAATATTACTGTTAGTTTATAACACTTTTGTCGAGATTTCGTGGTTATATAGGCTCAGGAACCTGAGAAATACCATAAAATCGATATTAATGTACAAATGGCAATTTTATTTCTAAAAATATTTCGACCAGCATACCAGCAATAGAGACAGTTAATCAACAAAAGGCAAATTTAATGTGTAAAAACAAACAGTAAATAATTTAGTTTTGAGGTTATAATTTTTGAAGACTTACAAAATATTAAATATCTACCCAAATTAACGATATTAACCGTGGATTATTATTGTTATAAGTAAAACGTACCTACCTACACATACTCCATACAAAAATCCGTAGATTTCCCCGACTAATATGTCTATCGCATCGGCCGCGCGCATCGGAAGTGCACCTTTAGGTTCAATTTTTCACCAAGATGACAGTGGCGGGAATTTTGAAATCTGTCTATTTTGGAGCGTTGATTGAGTTATTAGTAGTCTATGATATTTGTAATGACATTGGTATATCTAGTTAATATTCTAGATCTAAGTTGTTTAAATTCGATATTCTTTGCTACTAAATGTGTGGTAACAAACAAGATTTTCAGCTGCGACAACATTTTTAAAGCAACCAGCTTTCACAAAAGCTCTTGTAAGCCATTTTCCAGAATTGTAAGTTGTAGAAGTCGGTTTCAAAAGTACATGTAAGCTCAAAGGATTGTCGGATTTTGTTCTAAAAATTTAACGTTTTGTGCCAAGTGACATAGATTCGTATTGGGAGCAGATCTTATCCGATCGCATTATTTCGTCCGTGGTCTATTTGACCAGATATTTTTAGATTTAAGAGGTCAGATTGTAGTAAAAACTACTTAAACCCTGAAATGTTAATTACCTTTATTGCACAAATGAATAAAATATACAGGGTGTAATTTTAAATGCGTTACGTACTTTAAGGACTGAACAACATTAACTATCACCATTTAAATTGTATATAACATAACATCTTAGTAATGTTTAAAGGGGTGGTTTAGACTATCAAACTGAAAGGCTTTCACTGTATGGAGTCAAGACAAAAAAAAACTGCTGTCCGATACATTTGAGTCGAGTAGGCACTGCAGTTTTGTAAAAAAGAGCAGATTTCGTTTTGCGATTTCGAAGTTGGTCTAATATTCCCCCCTAAAGTATGCAACGCAACTAATTTTCGCGCTCTGGAGCGACAATCGACAGACGTCATGTTCCACCCTCTCCCGCACCTACCTAACCGCTCCGCTACCTAAGGAACCTATTCAGTTTAGCGCTGGACCCGTAGCCGTAGCACATTGAACTTTCTCTACTCTGCGGTAAGATAAAATATCAGTGGAGGGGAAATGCTGTCATTTATATCTCCTCAACTGAAATCATATCCTATTTGAGTACAGATACAGTTCAATATGATTCGTAAAATTTTTTCTCAGTATTGCTTCTTCTTTTTACCCGACAGTGCAAGAAGGAGGGTTTTTTTTTTTCGAGCGTATGTATGTATGTATTTATGTATTTATGTATGTATGTATGTATGTTTCTATGTCTATTTCTTTGGCACACCCTACAGCCTAAACGGCTTGATGTATTTTAATGTATGAGGTGTCATTAGATTCGAAAAAATTGTGAGAGTGTCATAGGCTATATTATTTTTAAATGGCGTCTGCAAATTAACAAACAGGGAAAAAAAAATTTTTCTTTGTTAAAAATTACAATATGGGTATCAAATAAAAGCTAGTGAACAGACGATTCCAAATATATATATAATATAATACTTTTATGTTACCGTTTCGACACAAGAATAAAAATGAAATAAACTAAATTATTAAGAAAAACAAAAAACCCGACTGCATAAAAAACCTTTTAACTGAAAAGAGAAAAACAAGCTCTATAATTACTAATCAGCTAAAACCTTTTGCGATACCTACCTAATAAAATTCAAATAATTTGCTCAAACAAAGTTGTTATAGCTGATTAGTAATTATAGAGCTTGTTTTTCTCTTTTCAGTTAATAGGTTTTTTGAAGACCCTAGTCCACGATAAGACTAAAAGGAAGATGTCCTATTTATGCATCTGCATTAGCATTGAAATCGTATAGTTGTTCTCGAAATTAGCTCGCAGTCCTCGCCGTTTATTCCGTTTCTAACTTAAATTCAGATATATCTCTGGTATATCCTTTTGTTTTCATGATAATAAACACACATACAGACGTAATTTAACGACGGTGTTTCCCTTTCGTGTGGTCAGAAAATTTGCTTGCAACTACTCAACTAGTTAAACTTTAGCATGCAGTTGAAGTGTGGTTTATTTATTTTGAATTTCTGGATGAAATGAAGTGTCAAGTGGTAATTGGATGACATGTGTATAGGTTTTTTTTTTTTTTTTTATTTATAATTAATGGACTTTTTGCTTGTGCGTTAGCACCGCATTTCCGCCAATGTCAAGTAGTTTGTGGGAGTATGTATCCCAATCTCAGGGATTGTTCTTGATAAAGAACAAGAAGAGATTAAGGAATGCGGAGCCCCGTGGCAGGCAAAGACGCGACGCGCGGACAACACGCGAGACAAGTTCTCGGGTCAGAACCTGCAACGTGACTCCGTGTATTGGTTAGGAGTGTCGATAAGCAGCTGATCCATTATACGTTCTTTTATTTTTTTTTATTCCACTTTAAACACTGGGTGATAACACCCAGACGATCATAGGCGTCTCATCGGGGTACGTTCCGCATCAGAGGCTGGTTTCAGAGTCAATCTGACCGCCAACGCGAGTGCCATGAACTAGGTGTTGCCTTATCCGTTCCATAGTTAAAACTGACCCGCGCAGTTCAATTTCATAATTCGAAACGCGCGTAGGTGCTCTGTCGATCAGCGTGACTCTAAAACCAGTCAGAGAAATCTGACCTACTTGCCGCTTATTAAGATTTAGATGGAGAAGTCAGGTTTCTCTGAAGCTGAATGTACTGTGACCACTAAATGATCACCCAGGTAATTAAATGCGACTATACCTTCAGTTCAGTTTTTGGTATCCCCAATTCATCTGTCAGTTTAAGGTGAACAAAGGCGAATTGACTTCAAAAAGGTTGTGTCCTCAAATCCAGTGTTATTAAAGGTTTCGACTTCACAAACAGTACTCCCAAAAAAACAAAAAGTACTCCAAGGTGAGCGTGGAAGACAGTGCAAAAGGAAAGTAAAACATTTTGGACTGTCGTTTCTTAGAATATCGCGTAAAATCAACAGACTCAATTCTGATGAAATTACATTTTTATTTAATAACCTTAATTCATATGAACAAAAGCAACCAAGGTCGTAGAAATATCCATTTTAATTCATTCGTATGATAAATAACTACCAGGTACTTTTTTAAATGGGCTACTAAAGCTGGCCTCTAGAGATATGGTACATTTATTTGGCCGTAAAAACATGATCAAGTGTGTGGCCAACCTAATAGCTTTTTTATAGTATCTATTTGTCAACTTTTACCGTTGGATGTATCGAAATTGTTTTCTGTATCTTACGGTCTATAAATTGGTTGACCAAGCAGGTGTATAAAATAAGTTTAGGATAGGGTAAATATACAGGGTAAATTTTGAATCAGTGTGCGAACCTCATAATCTTTCTCATTCTTTGACTAATTATTATAAAAACTAGCCTAACAGTAGCATTTCCCCTCTGCCACGGAATAAGCACAATTGATCTTGTGCATTTACATTCAATTTTACACCTTATCACTAAACGAGACAGCCTATAATTGCGAAATAATAACTTCGAACTTAGAACGTTTGGGGTTCACACGCACTACTTTTCATGATTTTTAACATTCAAAATTAGAATCTAAAGTTATAGGGAATAAAATTCAAAGTTGCGGATTTCATGTTACCTCGCCCCCGCAAAAAGTGGCAGAAATGTTTGTTAGAAGAATTACACGCGTAACCAGTCCACATATAAATAGTCAAAGTTCTCATTAGATAGTCCACTCAATCTTATTACATTCACAGTTTCTACATAAACAAATATTCACGGTAAGCCGTATAATATTATGAGAATTGCAGGAAGCGAAATGACTACACTTTCGGTTCAACCAAACCAAAGAAGTCCCTTAGCGACCAAAAAATACCTAGGTGATCATATTCGACGAAAATAGCTATCACAGCTGCATTTTGCTACTGCTTTTTGGCAGGCTTGTCCAATTTACTAGTAATTTTCACTTTTGAATTTGAACAAACTTTTAGAGATGTGAATTTTTTTCCAACAAATGCCAATTTTTTTCACTTTTAAAGAATTATAGTATAAGAGGGGGTAGTCAGAGATATTCTGAAACCTCAGAACATCTACGTTTTCTGTCCAGTGTGACGGGGAGTGAGCCCATCGCCACTTGTAATGGACAGTGGGTACAATACATGCTTCGAATCTGAAGCATGTAGGTTTCCTCACAATGTTTTCCTTCACCGAAAATCCAATGGTGTTACAAATCGTACATAAATTCCGGATAAACTCATTGGTACGAGTCGGCCTGGACGGGGATCGAACCATCGCCTCCTGTACGGCAGGCAAGGTTACTCGCCACTGGACCACTACGGCTTTATTTAAATAATTAGCATAGCATAGCATAGCATAGCATAGCATAGCATATACTCACGATTATATTCCCCTCGGGGGTAGTCAGAGATATTCTAAAACCACTGAACATCCACGTTTTACTAGTACCTAGTTCCGAATCTCTGTCCAGTGTGACGGGGAGTGAGCCCGTCACCACTTGTAATGGACAGTGGGTACAATACAGAAAGAAAGATTTATGACTGGCTTAAATAAGTACGGCTTTTAGTTTTCGTCCAAATTAGCCATTGTTCCTTAATCGAAATTTCCGTTTCTCTTTTAATTCAAAAAGAAAACAAAACTATTTACACATCCTAACTAAGACCACTTCCAACCTTTTTGCATCTCACAAATAAGCCAAAATTACAAAACACGAAACTAAAGAAACGACCTCAAAAGTAGCTTACATTAAGTTCAAAATTGAACAGTAGAACCGGACCCATTCCATCCGGGGTCCGGGATGCGGGTCCGTACCAGTTAGTTAGCAGATAAAGGAGAACGAGCGTACGGTAACGACCATGGCCATTGCAACAGTACGGTGATAATTAAAATTAAAATGGCTGCCGTATCGCTCTATTCGGCGAGTTATTGTTTTTATTTTTAGGGCTGTGGTAAAAAGTGTGGTAGCTTAAATAGACCAGCGGTTTTTAAACTTTTAAGGCCACGGAATACTCAATAATACCTTTTGACAATAAATAAAAAGTATTTCCAATTTGAATTAAATTTAACTTTGCGAAAGTTCCTGAACTTCGCAAGAATGCCCATACAATGAGCACACTCACGCGGTGGCCTAGACTACCATTAGGTTATGCCTCTCCCTCTAGATGTTAGAGGGTGGGTGGGGGGCTATGGTGGCTAATTATGTCCTACAAAAAGTGTGGGGACCGCCCTCAATTTTTTACGTATTGTATTTTTAATTATTAATTATAATAACACATTCTGTGAAAATTTCAACTCGCTACGGTTCAATCTTTGACTATTTATTATAAGGACTCGCCTTGCGGTAGCATTTCCCCTTTGCCACAGTATGAGCAGAATTGATCATGTGCATTTACATTAAATTTTATACCTTATCACTAAACGAGACAGCCTATAATTGCGAAACAATAACTTCGAACTTAGAACGTTTGGGGTTCACACAAGACTACTTTTCATGATTTTTAACATTCAAAATTAGAATCTAAAGTTATGGGGAATAAAATCCAAAGTTGCGGATTTCATGTTACCTCGCCCCCCCGCAAAAAGTGGCAGAAATGTTTGTTAGAAGAATTACACGCGTAACCAGTCCACATATAAATAGTCAAAGGGTTCAATAGATGCAGTCCTTTAAAGCTAGGATAGACGGACGGACAGCGTAGGCTTATGACCGTTGGCACCCTTTGGATACGGAGCCCTAAAACATCTAGCTTTCATTACCAACGTATATTTTCATTAGACATTCAAAGATGAAACTAGATAGCAGCACTCTATTCCATTTGCAATGCTTTTACAGGTTCTTGTTTTTAGTTCCGTGGCAAGTAAAATAAAATAGAGTAGAAACTTATTAAAAAGACCATAGTCCTTCAATTTAGTCCTAGCTCATGGCCTAGCAGCACACGACTGACTCTAGGTTAGCTGTATAGTAGTTGATTAGAAGTAATTGCTACTTGTGTACTATCTTGGTACTGGAAAAATATAAGAAAGAGTATTAAAACTCAGACACTCCCTGTCCCCCCACAAATTTTGACCTCAACCCCCCTCGGTGGTACGGGAGCTGGACGGCAGTAAGCAGTGGAGTATTTCTATCTCACTCGCACTCACTCAAAATGCATGTGCTATCCTCTTTTTAATGCGAGCCCGTCGGTATGAAGTTTCCAGGAGTGCTATTTTTGAATGTCACACATCATAATTCGTATGTAAGGAATTGGCATAAGCTGTATGGAATTTGCGCATTATTTATACAACGTGTTAGTGAATAAACGCAAAACTAGAAAACAGTTCCAGAGTAGAATCGATTTATCGAAGTTTCAACGTGAGTTAAATTTTTTCAAAATATTAAATAATTTGTTCGAATAATTTAAAATTTACTGAACTTGATGCCAACCCACCGAACAGTAACTTACTACCAAAACAAGATTATTAAACTGTATCCATGAGAATGCTAGCGCTTTCATTCATTTCTGAAATAATAACAAATCATTTTTCAATTCTAATGAATAAATAATGAAATTATTCTTTCAATGCAATTATCTCGTTCGGGTGTATGAGTTCATTAATTGCTGTAATAATAACAAATCATTTTTCAATTTTAATGAATAAATAATGAAATTATTCTTTCAATGAAATTATCTGGTTCGGGTGTATGAGGTTTTGCGCTTATAATTATTAACACGTTGTATACGAATCAGGATTCAAAATAATAAAGCTAAATTCAAATTGAATAGAAACACACCTTATTCACACCAAATTAGTACAAACCGACATCAATTATTAACCTTATCATCGAATTAAGAAAATAGTTTTCCTTAATGCCAATTATCCAGGAATATTGTGTTACTTAGTAGCGACAAAATAATGACAAATTGATTTCCGTTCATATTTTTCTTCTAAGCAAAAATAATTATCCCTCTAATTTAGTTGACAACCCTAGTCACCTGTCTGGAACGTGAATCCGGTATTAACTGGGAAATACCGGGAATAACTGGTAATAATGTTGTACATCCTCGATAATTTGCTTATACCAACTTCGTAATTGCTAGAATTAGAACACAGATGTTACCTGGATACTATTTCCTAAACTTTTGATCCCAAGTTAAAATAAAAACCTCCATTTCGGACACGTCCATAATAGGGTAACGTTTTAAACTCTTCCTTCTTCTTAACGTTCTTAACTTCCTTCTTATTATTTCGCAATTATAGGCTGTCTCGTTAAGTGATAAGGTGTAAAATTGAATGTAAATGCACAAGATCAATTGTGCTTGTAGTGTACAGCAATAAAGAGTAGTTAATGTGGAAAGCGCCGTTAGCGCCATCTATCGGCAGGTGCGGTCTATGGTGAATATCTATCGTGCATTCGCTTGGTATTCACTCACCGACCGCCGTGCCGTGCGGACGTACGCCTAGCCACATTCACTAGTGAATACTATATCTGTGTTTTATTATTATACATCAACCTCAACCAACCCTGTAGAAAAGGTGTATTCTACATTGGCGACGACGGGATTCGAAATTCACGTGAGTAAAGTGCTTATTAGTTTGTTGAGTGTTGAAAAATTTTTAAATTCAAATTGTGTTTGCGTATAAACGCCACTAAGCGTTTTATTTATTTGCTACACAATCGAAGACGGTTTCGGCTAGCGTTGTTTTGTTTGTTGCCTACAGTTACACAATGTTAAAAACAAATATTTCAAAAAGAAAAGTAAATATAGTTTTCAATCCCGATTGGAACTCGATTTGATTTGATTATGCTCACGACTGTATTCCCCGTAGGGGTGGTCAGAGTTATTCTGAATGAAGCCTCGGAACGTCCACGTTTCGCTAGTGGTCTGTCGAGCTCTGTCGAGTGTGACGGGAAGTGAGTGAACCGAGTCGTTAAATCGATTTATTTGGAATTACCTACATACTGTGTTTCTTTTCCCGGATGACTGCCGAGTGCTGGAGGAAAGAGGGGAGACTCGAGACAGGAGGAAGGTGTGGGACAACACGTGACGACTACGCCTACGATGAACAAACGAACGCCAGCTGTGGACATCAATCTTTAAGGTCACGTGATCATTCCTTATTCTTCTTATCGAGTTTTTCAGACCGCCTTACGGCCTTACATGGGTTTTTGTAACGAGTACTACCGTGAGAGATAGTAGCCGAAACCAACGGCTTAACGTGCCATCCGAAGCACGGAATCATCTTTCTTTTTAGACAATGAGGTGATTCGGCCTGCAATGTCCTAACCAACTGGGGAGGAACGCACGAATTGAGATGTCACTAGGTGTCCCCCGTGGGAATCGAACAGGCTAGTCATGTTGTAGTGTAACCATGATATGCTAAGTGAGTTTATTTCGATAGCTATTTATGCCTAGTGACGCATTACGAAATTATGCCAATGTTTATGCCATAATACCAGGTTGGCGTAGAATTAAACATTCTGCGTATTGACCATTATGCGGATCGAACATTCTACGTATTAATATTCTACGGATCGAACATTCTGCATAATTAACATACAGATTTCACAAAATCAAAATAGTAATCGTCTGTTCTATTTCAATTCAAACCTCAATTGTACCAACATAATTTGTTACCGGAACTTATTTGTCGTATCCTATACTTTATAAATTTGAAATCCAGTTCAATGACCTTACGTTGATCTTATCTTTGCAACATTGTTGTTAGGGTCATATGGATACAATTACCCCAGTACAGGTGAAGCTAATTCGTTTCTTTTGCTATTTAAGCAAAGAATTGGATGTTCGATCGATTCGATTTTCAGTCAACCTGAATCTTGTACCTGTTATAATACCAAACGGTACTAAAAAGCTATGCAATCTTATGATCAAACCTATATTACGAAACGTACTGTAACTTAAGGTTGAAGATCGGATTGCGGCCTGAAAATGATCAGGTGATTTCATATTAAATTGAGTGTTTCTGAAGTACCTGCCTACGCACATTTTAACAAAGAACACTCATCTCTATTGAGAGTAGATTACAGATAAACCTTAGTGATTCAAGCATCATAACTGAACCGATAATACTGCTTCGAAATTTTGTTCTCAGATTGTATGTTCCTAGATGTCACAGGGAAACCAGCCTCCAACAGGACCACTTCCAAGGCGCCGATTGAACCATACCTACTTGCTTCAGTGCATAATAAAGAGAAAATGTCTTCAATTAATAGCTAAGAGTTTTGAAATGGTCAGGGCAATTACTCTCATATTGTCAGTCAGCTTGTAGCTGTTTAATCAGTTGCCATATATAACAAATAACTATTACAACGCACAGCTGGTCATTCAATTGACATAAGCAGCTTTTAGCTGGTCATTCAATTCGATTTAGCAACTTGTAGCTGGTCATTCAATTGACATTAGCAACTTTTAGCTGGGCATGAAATGCTGTCAAATCAAACAATTTTACTATCAGCAGCTTGTAGTTGGTCATTCAGATGACAAGTCAAATAATTAATAAAGTAATTATTAGCAACTTGCAGCTGGTCATTCAATTGACATTAGCAACTTTTAGCTGGGCATCAAATGCTGTCAAATCAAACAATTTTACTATCAGCAGCTTGTAGTTGGTCATTCAGATGACAAGTCAAATAATTAATAAAATAATTATTAGCAACTTGCAGCTGGTCATTCAATTGACATTAGCAACTTTTAGCTGGGCATCAAATGCTGTCAAATCAAACAATTTTACTATCAGCAGCTTGTAGTTTGTCATTCAGATGACAAGTCAAATAATTAATAAAATAATTATTAGCAACTTGCAGCTGGTCATTCAATTGATAAAAACAACTTTTATTTCACTATCAGCAGCTTGTAGTTGGTCATTCAAATGACAAGTCATATAATTATATATAAATAATTATTGGTAGATGGTCATTCAATTGACATTAATTGTGCTATGCTATACATGATTATGCTTAGTTACGCAAGGAAACTCTAAAGGTAATGACGTATTGCAATATCAATACTCAATATTCAATATTTTATTGCATTCCATAATGTACAACAAGATGTTAACTTATAAGCTATAAGATCATTATGGACCCTGTAGGGCACAGCAACTATGAACATTACAAATGAGTAGGTAACTTATGTGGTGTGGTCTTGTTTGTATAGATTAATTCTGTATCTTACCTACTCACTGTAGGCACTTCACTGCACTGTTACTTTATTCATTTGTATGTGTTAAAGTACACTATACTGTACTTGAACCAAATCAGTTAATCATCAGTACCCGACCTGTAGGTATACGATTATATAGAAAAATTATTATCATATTTTAAATGTACAATATATTTTAGTGCCAAATAGTCTTCTATAATATTACGCCACGCAATAAAGTCGAAACAACAGTTGCACATAATTCATGTTCATTTAATTAAAAATAGTATTATTTTCCTAAAGCCTACCCAATTATATAAATTTATGGTTTTTAGAAGGAAAACATTATTAGTGTAAATATATTTAAAAGTACCTAATATTTTAGGTATATACTTATACTTTATTCCAAGAAAGGAGGACAATATTTAATTATTTACCTATTCCTATTTAGCTTTCTGGCCAATTCTGATTACCAAAGGCAATTAGTTTATTGGATAAATATACTATCCGACCTTTGACTAATTATTATAAGGACTAGCCTTGCGGTAGCATTTCCCCTCTGCCACGGTATAAGCACAATTGATCTTGTGCATTTACATTCAATTTCACACCTTATCACTAAATGAGACAGCCTATAATTGCGAAATAATAACTTCCAACTTAGAACGTTTGGGGTTCACACGAGACTACTTTTCATGATTTTTAACATTCAAAATTAGAATCTAAAGTTATGGGGAATAAAATCCAAAGTTGCGGATTTCATGTTACCCCGCAAAAAGTGGCAGAAATGTTTGTTAGTAGAATTACACGCGTAACCAGTCCACATATAAATAGTCAAAGTATCCGACATATCTTGGAGGTTCAAAAGCTGTTCTAGGAATTAGTGAGAGTAAGTGTTTCAAATCTCTGTTTCTGTAATGCAAAATAGCCCTAAAATTTCGTTGCTGTTTTGAATGGAGTATAGGTATATCTTACATTTCTTTTTATTTCGTGGCGTATCATGTAGCTAACAACTAGTTCCTAATTTGGTCATCATGTCGCGTTAATTTTGATGTTGATATAGAAATATGGAGGTATGTAAACAAACCAAATTACAAAACTACTCTTTGTAAATTATCAATGATCTCTTCATTGGAATTGTAATAATAAATAATGCAATGACCGAGATACATTTTAACTACAGATAACATGAAACAGTTTTGCTCTAACGGATGTTGATATGAAGTTGTTGAAATGTATGTATAGGAGTAATTAACTATACCAAGTTAATCATTGTTGAACTGTAGTAATTATTTTGCCCATTTATAAATCTGATTCAGAATACTGCTTTAGTGACTGAATAGGTATTGTAGACAAAATAACTCCCTCATAGGGTAGGTCACCATCAGACCCTTTGATACATCAATCTTCGTGAGTAGGTACCAAGATAGCGGAATAAAATCCCAGGTTTCTAGTCTAGCAGACTGTTGTAGTAGGCTAGACTTCTTTTGTATTTTAGGTGTTTATGGACGGAATGATTTAACAAATGGTAAAATAATGACAAGCCTTTCATCCACATAAAATTCAGTCCAATTTCAGGAACAACCAAAGCATAGCATATCTAATGGGGTAGATCTTTTACAGACCAAAGGGGAAATAGAAGAATAAGATTTAGTCGAAATTCATCTCACTATGGATGCCCAATTCGGCCCAAGGCAGGGGAACTCGGGGCACAGGAGAAGTAAATGAGACATGCGCATTAGATTGCGAGAAGCCAGCCGGAAAATTTAGTTACGAATGTGCGGTGTATTCAATTAAAAGTAGCCATGCATTTAATTACGGGTGCATTTAATTGCGTATTTGTTATGTAATTGCGTCGCTGTCAAAGAAAAGCATTAAATTGGAACAAAGATCATTCAAT
Organism: Agonopterix alstromeriana; assembly: GCA_963924505.1. Classification (NCBI taxonomy): domain Eukaryota; kingdom Metazoa; phylum Arthropoda; class Insecta; order Lepidoptera; family Depressariidae; genus Agonopterix; species Agonopterix alstromeriana. Next base: position 19,902,321 of record OZ004662.1, read on the forward strand.
TGCGACTGCGCATTAAATTGAGAATATGTATTTGTTATGTAATTGCGTCGCTGTCAAAGAAAAGCATTAAATTGGATCAAAGAGCATTCAATTGCGACTGTGCATTAAATTGCGAATCTGTTAAGTAATTGCGACGCTGTCAGAGAACAGCAGCAAAGGTCAAAGAGCATTCAATCGCGATGTTGATATCGTCAACATGTTTTAATGTTTTGAATGTAATGAAAAGTTAAATTATTACGATTATTATTTCCATTTAGGTATCAGCATTTTATTTGTATATGTTGAGTAAAATAGTACCTATTTAAACTGATCCAATAAATAGATACTGCTGATTTGTCAAAACTAGTCTCAATGCAACATTCATGAATTAAAATGTATTATACAGTACTTCTTATGATTCTTTAGTTATGTATTATGTATTTTAAGTAACTACTGAACATAGCTGACAACAAAATCGACCTAGTGTACCTTACCGTGTATTGTTGTTAGTCAAAGTTATATCAGCATTCATGCAGGTATAATACACATCAAGTATTTATATTTATTATAACCAATAACAGTATTCAATAATTCAGAGAATAGCCAGGAATAGTCGTATTGATAACTTATAGTCTTTGCGAAGGTTAATAAAAATAAAAAATAAAAAAAAAACCTGGAAAAGCTAGTGATAAAGATTAGGATAAGTAAAAAGGTTTCTTATTTAAGAATGGTACTGTTTCTTACCAAACCTAGCTTAATATTTATTTCTGGATTTAAATTTTATGTTGTCTATCTTGTGGTGATTAAGAATTTATTTCAAATTAAGAATTAATTCAACTGAAATTTACTTAATGATCAACTAGATGTTTACTTACACTAAAGTACCTCAGAATTATTATAAAACAAGGTATACTTTACTTATCTACTTATCAATAGAAAAAAAAAACATTTTTTTTTCACAAGGATGGGTAATATAGAACAAAAGTAACAAATAATTGAAATGTGTTGATACGATGAGATTGCATATTCCGTAGACATTGTTTATCGTTGAATTTAGTGTTTGACAATTTCAAATCATTATTTGAAAAATCTATTTTCTGTAAACAAAGTAGTCTCAATAAATGTTCAGTGATTTGTTTGAATGTAATAGCATTGATAACAGTCAACATGTATTGTTAATATGGTTTAAGAAATTAGTTCAACTGTGGAGTTTCTTGCGCCGCTTCTTCTCCACGGTTATACCTTCCGAAGCGGTGGCAGATTCGAGTAAATATAAAAATTAAATTAAAACAAGAAAGAGATGTAGTGTACAGCAATAAAGAGTAGTTAATGTGGAAAGCGCCGTTAGCGCCATCTATCGGCAGGTGCGGTCTATGGTGAATATCTATCGTGCATTCGCTTGGTATTCACTCACCGACCGCCGTGCCGTGCGGACGTACGCCTAGCCACATTCACTAGTGAATACTATATCTGTGTTTTATTATTATACATCAACCTCAACCAACCCTGTAGAAAAGGTGTATTCTACAGTGCTTATACCGTGGCAGAGGGGAAATGCTACCGCAAGGCTACTCCTTATAATAATTAGTCAAAGTATTTAAATAATTATCTTGAATTGTATATCCTTATATTTACATATTTATTTGACATTGTTACCCTCTAGATTAACATAACTATGTTACCATTTTTATTGTTCTATTTTATTATTTTTTATTTATAATTAATGGACTTTTTGCTTGTGCGTTAGCACCGCATTTCCGCCAATGTCAAGTAGTTTGTGGGAGTACTATCCCAATCTCAGGGATTGTTTTTGATAAAGAACAAGAAGAGATTAAGGAATACGGAGCCTCGTGGCAGGCAAAGACGCGACGCGCGGACAACACGCGAGACAAGTTCTCGGGTCAGAACCTGCAACGTGACTCCGTTCTATTTTATATTCTTGACGATCATATTATCCTTTGACATTTTATTTTTTATGTAATGTCCTTACTTGTAATTATGAATTTGATAATATGAAATAAATAATTCTATTCTATTCTATTCTAACTATAATTTTTTTTCTTTAGGGGGTACTATTATCTGTCTACAGGTGACATTTTGTCATAATAGGTGCACAAATGAGAGAGTAGTCATGGCATACAGACAGACAGACATAATGGACGAAAATTTGATACTTTCCGAACATACCTACCTTTACCTTCCTTGATAATAAACCTTTAGGTTCTAGTAACTAAGGAAACCTAAATATACAGGGTGTTAGGGTTAACAGTTGCATTACTTTAAAGGGTGATTTTACCCATAATAATATCTTGGATAAATAAATATTTTTTGTTGTTTTCGAATTTAGGTTTCTTAGGGAAAGTTGTTCAGTATCATGGGTACTATCACCCCTTATAGTTTACCCTAACATCCTGTATAGAGTTCTTAATATGCTGACACCTTTTTAAGGTGACGATCAGACCGTGAAACTGAACAACTTTCTCTATGGCACCAACATCGAAATTTGACTTTAATTGGTTAGTATTGAAAATACCACCAGACTTCGTTTGTATGGAGCGCGCTCCGAAATATATATTTCCTTAAATGTTAATTAATCTTGTATATTTTTAGAGTATTGTAAGATTTGACGGCTCAAACAGCTTTAAATCTAAAATAAAATCTTTAAAATCGCTTGTCAAGATCACGGAGCTATCTTGGACGCACTATACAAGGTCCTTCCTAATATGCTGAAATTTTTTAAGCTGAACAACATTTTCTATGAGACCAAAATCTAAATCGCAAAAAAAAAAATCCGCTGTCCTATACATTTCGCTCGAGTAGGTTTGCAGTTTTGTACGAAACAACAGATTTTTTTTTTCGCGATTCGACATTGGTCCCATAGAGAAAGTTGTTCAGTTTGATGGTCTTATCATCCCCTTAAAAAGTCTCAGCATATTAAGAAGGACCCTATAGATCGATGCCTCAACATTGTTGCTTAATCAGGTCTATCGTAGCACCGCTACAAAAATCAAATTAAGTTCTCATTTCCTTCAAACTTTTATAAAATTCAGTGATAATTACAAAAGGGACTCAAATAGAGGTACTAATTGAAAGTTCCAAGTGTACTGGGGAAAGTTTTAACTTGACTCAGCACTATTGTTACTTGGGTCCGTATTGACCCTGACTTTGAAACTTTGCTTTTAGTTTTGCTTGGGTTTGATTGCTTAACCCTCCTTTTGACGTTATCGTGACGTTGTACAATATGTCTAATCTAACGAAATCTATGTACACTGAGAAAAAACTGTTACGTATACGTAGCCCGTCGCAGCTTACGTACCACGTAGCTTACGACGCGATACTGATTACGAGTACTTCACAATAAAATAATAATAACAATATTACACACAGACACAATCAAGTAGCAAACATCATCCATCAGAAACTAGCACTCAAGCACAGACTCATACCGTACACACACACACCTTACTACAAATGCACTCCTAACAATATACTAGAAAATAACACACACAAAATGTATTTCGACCGGTCTATACTGACAGATAGGACTATATATGGATGGCTGCATGAAGAGAGGACGACCAAAGAAAAGATGGATGGATTGTGTGAAAGATGACATGTGTAAAAAAGGTGTGTGCGCTGAAATGACGGCTAAAAGAGATGAATGGAGGAACACGACATATTGCGCCGACCCCAAATAATGGGATAAGGGCAGGAAGAAAAAGGAGGAGGACTATACACTACAACCGCCCTGATATAACACTACAGGATAAAATAAACAAAGTTACTTACCTCATTGACATCGCGGTACCTAACACCCACAATCTGCAAAAAACAATAGCTGAAAAAATACATAAATACACAGATCTCCAAGACGAAGTCACTAGAATCTGGAACCAGGAGAAAGTCTACATTGTTCCCATAATTATATCAACCACCGGTGTAATACCAAAATACCTCCACCATAGTTTAAAGCTCATTGGTTTGAATGCTAACATTTATATACAACTCCAAAAAGCCGTCATACTGAATACGTGTCGAATCGTAAGAAAGTTTTTGCAAATAGACGAAGAAGCCAGTGATATAAGAATGTAGTATTTCCCAATATGTCATTTACTTGGCTCGTAAATGGCATACCAAAAATACCAGCGCAAGCTGAGAAATTTCAAAGACAACATAATAATAATAAAAATCTTTATTTGCAGATAATAATGAAGGTTCATTATGAAGTACGAGACAACTTAAATACTGATGCAACACTCGTAATCTGTATCGCGTCGTAAGCTACGTGGTACGTAAGCTGCGACGGGCTACGTATACGTAGCATTTTTTCTCAGCATAAGCATATAAGCATATGCTCACGACTATATTCCTCGAGTCAGAGATATTCTGAAACCTCAGTACATCCACGTTTCACCAGTAGTACCGAAACTCTGTCCATTGTGACGGGGGGTGAGCCCGTCGCCACATTATAGACAGTGGGTACAATACATGCCTTAAAATTTAAGCATGCAGGTTTCCAAACGATATTTTCCTTCGCCGAAAAGCTAGTGGTGTTACAAATCGTACATAAACTCTTTGGTAAGAGTCGGTCTGGACGGGGATCGAACCATCGCCTCCTGCACGGTAGGCAAGGTTACTCGCCACTGGACCACCATGGCGGAAATCTATGTATCAATTTATATTCATCTACACACCGCGACACATCAAGCTATGCAAAACCAAAATAAGCTGGCCGCGCTGAGGTCGAGTACATGGTGACAATTGCATTACTTTTATGGGTTATTGATAAAAAGAGGAAATTCGCAAATAAAAATCTACTTTTCATACAACATTCGATCAGTTGATTACTTTTAGTATAGCATAGCATATGCTCACGACTTTATTCCCCGACGGGGTCAGAGATATGGGTGAGTTACTTTTAGTATGGAAATTCGAATTATTTTTTTGCAAATTTCCTTTGATTCTTCGAGAACGTTTTTCAGTATCATGGGTACAATCACCCCTTAAGCCATGCATCTGTATATAGGGTCCTTCTTAATATGCTGACATTTTTTCAAGGAGATGATCAGACCGTCAAACTGAACAACTTTTTTTATGGCACCAACATCAAAATCGCGAAAAAACAATCTGCTTTTCCATATTAAAAAAGTTGTTCAGTTTGATGGTCTGATCATCCCCTTAAAAAAGTGTCAGCACGTTAAGAAGGACCCTGTATATTAATACCATTTATACCCGTATAACAGTCCAGTGACTGACGACAACGCACAGCTAAATTTAAAGATAGAAACGGAAGATAACGGGTTTACACTTAGAAATAATGTTAGAAAATAAACCCGTAAGGGGATTAATTGGGGTGTAAACGTTTTTAATCCACACGGATGTAGTTGCGGGAAAAAGCTAAGTTTGTAGATATTTCTTTAAGACGTCCTTAATTTAAGGAGTCATTTATCAAAGATGGTAGAAATTGAATATCAACAGTCGATATTATATATGCGATATTATGTTAATTATAATGTTACCATGTAATATTGTTATTATATTTTCTTCTCCGTGCGATGAAATAAATTGACAACACAAAATTAACAGAGCCGGTTAATATCTCATATCTCCCCTTTTCATCTCATCTAAGCCTAATTCTATTTTATTTCTATAATAAACGTCCTCTTATCCTATTTGATAACATAACCATCTTTTCATACATCCCCTATAAAAGCCATGGACATCAAATATCCATGCTAATATGCAGATGGTAAATTTATAGTCGACGGAGGGACACTACAGCCGCCTACAGCCCATAAATTTGGCCAATAAAATGTTTTATTCCCAACAAAATTCCGGCTTTTAACATAGCTATTGAGTTAAAGCGCTTTTGTGATAGTAATGGCCAGTATTTGGTGAATTACTTCAAAGGTATCGGGTGTGGTGCGATATTGAATTTGAAATTGGAACTTTATGGAGCCTTTGGTGAAGTAAAACGTCATGAGTAAACCTGTTTCGATTTCATGTATCGAGTCCATTGCTATGTACATTGTCCTTTATTACCCTAATATAAATAAGGAAATTAAGGGCCATTTTCACCACTTCTGGATAAGTTCTTTTTTTTTTTAACAATTGATGGACTTCTTGCTTGTGCGTTAGCACTGCAATGCCGCCAGTGTCAAGTGGTTTGAGGGAGTATCTATCCATCTCGAGGATTGTATTTGAGTAAGAACACAACTGTGAAGGATTGCGGAGCCTCGTGGTAGGCTGAAACGAGAACCGCGCGAACACCACGCGAAAGAAAAGTGTTCGGGGCAAACCCGGCAAACGTGACTCCTCTGGATAAGTTCTTGTTAGCTTATATGCTTATATAACAACATGGCATATCTAGAAGTGGTGAAAAAGACTTTAAAAGTGATAAATTAACCAGAATAATAAAGATGCCTACTTAAATAAATTAATGAAGAATTGCTATCAAAATGTCAATTAAGGTTAAGGTTTAAGTTATCTTACAGGCATTGTTCAAACTCAAAGTTGGTCAAAATTATATGAAATATTATAGTTCTGACGTATTTTATTTTTATTCTACCACCGCGTCCGCGAGAAGATGACAATTTTTTAGTATGGAAACCAGATAACAACGAGACAAAAACATTAATTCAGTATAGCCAAACCGGTATCCGACGTTGATACTACTGTAAAATATTAAAAAATATAAAGTGGAATAATTTAATTACCTACTGCAATCTGTGAACCAATTTATTGTATGAACATTTTTAAATAAAAAGTTGGTGCTATATCCAGGGTCCTTCTTAATATGCTAACACTTTTTAAGGGAATGATCAGACCTTCAAACTGAACAACTTTCTCTATGGTACAAACAGCGAAATCGCGAAAAAAAAATCAGCTGTTCTGTACATAACTGCAAACCTACTTGAGCCAAATGTATAGGACAGCAGTTTTTTTTTTGCGATTTTGTTGTTGGTCCCAGAGAGAAAGTTGTTCAGTTTGATGGTCTGATCATCCCTTTAAAAAGCGTCAGCATATTAAGAAGGACCCTGTATTGCCAATGGGCTTAATGAATTCGACAACATTTATTTTCATATTTTTTTAAATTATCAAAACTCAAAAATTACGTTTTGTTTCTTGTACGAAAAGAACCTGATTTGAAATAAAAGTTAAGACGATATAATTCGGAGCGCGCTCCATACAAACGTACTATGGTGATATTTTCAATACTAACCAATTAAACTCAGAATCAATCTAAAAACTAATTTCTATGCTTGTATAGAGTCAGATTTTCGTTAAAATGTATAGTTTTAAAGTTACACTACCTCAAAGATTTCCATACAAATCTTAAATTAATCCTAGCATCGAAACTGTATATTTTAACGAAAATCTGACTCCATATAAGCTTAGATATTTGTTTCAAGATTGTTTCAGCAAAATTTCATTGACTTTAATTAGTTAGTATTGAAAATATCACCATTCACCATAGTACGTTTGTATGGAGCGCGCTCCGAATTATATCCCCTTAATATTGCAAACTATAATCCATTGAAAAATCCTTATTGTTACAAAAGACAGAAAATATGTGATTTTAAAAATGAAATACCTTAGTTACGCTATGCTAGGAACTTAAGCCGAAGCGGTAAAATTTGCAATATTCCTTCAGTGAAGAATTTTGTATTTAATAATGTTACTTCGGAACAGTAGTGTAAGCCGTGTAATGTCGAGCTTAGAATAGCATCAACCCAGGCCGGTGTCGCATCGTATATATCGTGACTCCCGTTTGATCCACTTCGATACCACCACTAGCAGTTTTCGATACCATCAAAATGGTAAGGACGAGAGAGCGTATATCTACCACAGAATATATATCCTACCAGTAAAACAGCCGTGGTAGTCCAATGGCGAGTAACCTTGCCTGCCGTGCAGGAGGCGATGGTTCGATCCCCATCCAGACCGACTTGTACCAATGAGTTTTTCGGAATTTATGTACGATTTGTAACAGCACAGGCTTTTCGGTGAAGGAAAACATCGTGAGGAAACCTGCATGCTTCAATTTCGAGGCATGTTTTGTACCCACTATCCATTATGTGGCGACGGGCTCACCCCTCGTCACGTTGGACAGAGTTTCGGTACTACTGGTGAAACGTGGATGTTCTGAGGTTTCAGAATATCTCTGACTACCCCCTCGGGGAATATAGTCTTGAGCATATGCTATTGCAGTAAAACAGCTTCTTAAAAGCTCGAAAAAGTATGATATATACTTAATTATTAAGAAAAACAAAAAGCCCGACTGCATGAAAAAAAATTAACTGAAAAGAGAAAAACAAACTCTAATATCATTAATCAGCTATACCAACTTTGTTTGTGCAAACATAATTTGAATGTTATTAGGTATGTACTGCATGGCGGGGACAAACCAATAACAAAAAATTTTTCGTAATTTTTATTTTTCCCCGTTTTGTAATTTTTATTTTTCCCCGTTTGCGATAACAATCTAATAACATTCAAATTATATTTGCACAAACAAAGTTGGTATAGCTGATTAATGATTTTAGAGCTTGTTTTTCTGTTTTTAGTTAACATTTTTTTCATGCAGTCGGGTTCTTTAGGTTGTGTCTCGGTTATATTTCTGGAAAACCCAACTGGACGTTCCACTTAACTAGTTTATTCCAAACACCTTACGGAACCCGGCAGTGTCTCCTATTTTTTGTCATTCTCTTTTATCACTGTGCGTAATAGGACTCCAGATCCACTGCGCAAATAGGCCAAACGTCCCAATTTACGCCAGTTTGGCATGTAAACAACCAAAGCAGCAAAAACTACGTCGTTTTAGCGTGGGCCTTGCTTGCTAGTGATAAATTGGTGGGTCACAATTCTATGGGGAGTCGTAAATTTGCCAAAATTTTGTGTTAGGTGCAGTTCAAATAATATGAATGTCGACTGGAGGGCAGTAAAGTGGCACTAGTTCATTAACATGGGAAGCGTAGTTTGTAATTTTCCTACATTATCCGGGAAGGTTAGAATTATAAATTCAAAGTTAAAACGTTGTTGCTAAAGAGGGATTTAGACCGTCGGATATTTCCTGTGGGAGTAGGTATTGCTATGAATTCACTGAAGTAATTTTTACGATTTTTCCATTTTTAATGCGATCTAAGGTACGTGATATAGTGTAAACCTTAGAGGTACACCAAAGGCGCGCGCGGAATTGGTGCAAAAATGTTACCTAGCACTATATGCCCAGGATCTCTCTTAGAGTCCCAGCCAAGGTCTTTAGACACAACCCACCCCCAGACCTTCCATCCTGCATATCCTGTAGAAAAATCGCTTTAAAACGATCTGTCAAAATAACGGAACTCACTTTAATCGTGGATTTTTAGGGAGTCATCATCATATCGTATGGCATTTTTGTCTTCCTGCTTGGGTCAGCGAGTTTAAATTTCAAGATGTTTTAGCCACTCTTCCACTGCCGGGGTATCCTATGGAGTTCTTCAATTCCACCGGGGAAACGGCGCAGAGTGGACTCATTTACCACATGGGTGAGGGTTTGGTCAGATGCACCGCAGTCGCAAATCGGTGACTCCCTCAGGCTCCACTTGTAGAGGTGGGAGTTGGTTCTTCCGAGGTTAGTTCCATGGACAGTTTCGGTACTACTGGTGAAACGTGGATGTTCTGAGGTTTCAGAATATCTCTGACTACCCCCTCGGAGAATATAGTCGTGAGCATATGCTATGCTATGCTAGTTTGCAATTTCATAATGATCCCGGGATCGGTTGGGAGGCTTTTATACTTAGAGAAAGAAATAAATAATACAAAAACATTGTTTTTATCTTCGATAATAAAACGATTACGAAGTTCTAGTAATAAATAAATAGTGCGAGAAATTATGAATGAATATTTTATCAATTCTTACTGAATTTAATTAGATGTACACTCCGCTGGGCCTAAATCTGGCATCCCCCTTTAGTTTTCCAAATAAAATAAGATCTGCCGGTAGTGCTATCCGTATGTCAAAATACTGGGCTAGTAAAATATAAAATGACATGCCGTCAACCCGATAGAAGAAGAAGATAACTTATAATTTTATTGTTTTTTGTTCGTTAAAAAGGAGATGGATAAACGATTTTTCCCGTATGGGGTTCCTGAAATATACTTTGCTAGTTTACCCGCGACTTTGTCCGCATAAATTATATTCCCGATTTTAAGTCAGATCATAAGCTATAAAAAAAAATTATTTCATCAAAATCGGTTCAGTAGTTTTCGCGTGATGCTCACAAAAACAAACAGGCAGACAAAAATTTCTAAAAAAGGTGGATATGGAGTCAGGGACACCTAAAAACCATATTGTCATCTTTTTTTTGTAAATATCTTCAATGTAAGAGACACACTTCTGTTACAGTTTTATAATAGTTTAGATTAGATGACTAGCTACAAGTAAGGCATAACTTTTCGGTTTATGCAGTAGTAAAACTGTAAAAAGTGAAAACAAAACAGTTACTCTAAAATCTAAAACATTTCACAAAATTAATATGGACATTTTGCATAAGTTCAAATTTTACAACCGAGAATAATGAGGTTGTTTTCAAATTTTCAAAAAACTTTTCTGCCGCTGACATGATCATTACGGGAATAAGCTTTATTTTTTTCATGTCACTTTTATAATTATAAAACAAAGGCCTTACTTTTCATAATATATATCGCTGTTAATTTTTCCGAGTCACGAAATGATGACATTAAAATAATTGGGTCAGAGTTTATTGTTTAAAAACGTCCCATAATTTTATTTTTATTTTCATGTAAATGAGAAGTAAAGTGTAAGGTTACCTACTTACCTATAATAATTCAAAATTGATGATGCGGGACTTATTTGAGTTGTGTTAGTCTGTTTGATAGGGCTGGATTCGACCAAACGAGAGTATATTTTATTCTTAGATTAAGTCGCCGGTTACTCTAGTACAGGTCCAGCACGTCAAACAACGTTTTAGATTTGACATGATGACATTCGCACAAAGTCTAAGTCAATATAATTTATTCAATATAGGAGCTTGCAGCACACTTATCAAACGTCAAATCTTTTTTTAAAGCTACCACCGCGTCCGAACGTGTTGTCGCTGTAGAGAAGATGCGGCCAGAAACTCTACAACATAACACGACTTAATAACTATTACAATATAAATTCTTAAGCTAAAGTTATGTATACAATAATACATTGTCTATTTAATAAAATAATTGATACTATACAGTAGAGTAAATAAACTATAAGCTAGTGACCTCAAACGCACTTTGCGCAAATTGTGCATGACATATGTGTAGGATTGAGTTACCATGCATCGTATGAACATTATTATACATTTCGTTACTTTTAATAGTTCCTTCTGTTATTAAAAATAGTATTTAAGCTAAAGAATCACAGAAAATGTGAATTTAGCGTTGTTTTCCAACGGTTATTTTCTACTGCATTCCCTTGCTCGGCTCCCCTTAAGTTTCCCCAGAAAGTTTGAGGTGAGGTGGGGTATCTGAAGTAAGAGGGGGGCGGGGAGTGTTCGTTCTGTAATTTGAACTATATACTATTACCTATTGTGTGACTCTACAGTAAACTGATTTTGTGTTTTACCAACCACTAATCTATGAATGAGTTGATTGATGCGTGTCTAAATTTTGACGCTGTAAGGCTTACCGAGACTAATGAAATGTCAATGTCACTGGTGTTGGTTTGATTACAAATTACAAATTATTTATTTTTCTCACCACAAACACAAGATTAATAAAAACAAATTACAAATATTAGATTAAGTACAAGAGTTTGTGGGTGGAGACTGGTGCTTGGTAAGTATGTGTACTTGCGTACCCATACCTGTACTTCAAGTCACCAGGTCTACTCCCGCCAGAAGTAAGAAGTACATTTTTTTTAAATTAAATTAAAGTTAATTTACAAAAACAAAGTAACATGATTTAGGGAGACCTGTGTATTTTTTAAATAAATGTATTTAATATACTAGTCTAGTGTATGTGTGTGTTTTGTTTTAGCATGTAGGTACAATAAAGTATAGCTGATGAATTGGTGTGTTTGTTGGATGAGTGTCTTAACTCACGACAGTAAGCAGAGCTTCAGTCTCGTCATAATCCAGAGTAAGTAGCCATCTTGAAACTAAGGATTTACACTGGTAGAAGTTTAGTGAAAATAAATCCATACGTTGTGATGCCGAATTATAGAGATTACCACCGAGTAAACACAGATGCCTTTGCGTCAGATTAGTATTAAGTCTAATCGGTGGGAAAACCATATCCTTCCGTCTCTTCTTTAAGAATGGAGCATCAGCATTCAAATGGAGTGTACCATGTTGTCTCAGAATCACCTGCATGACGAAAAGCTGTCTAATTGTGAGTACTTGGCAATTTTTGTACAGTAAGGTGGTTGGATAGCGCCACCTACGAAAAGTAGCCACCTTTAAAGTCGCTCTCTGGGCTCTTTCTAGGGGTAAAAGGTGGGTTTTGCATGCTCCACCGCATGTAGAGATACAGTACGTTATCACCGATCTGCAGAGGGCAAAATAAATTAAGCGTATCAGCTTTGCATCAGCTACTTGTCGGATGTTCCTGAAAACAGCGATTAATTTTCGAACTCTAAGTGCAACTGATTTGATATGGGATTTGAAAGTGAGACAGTTGTCAACTGTAACGCCCAAGTATTTGATGTTCTGACAGCGTTCAAGATGTGTACAGGAACACCGGCTAGCAGGACGAGGTAGCGAGCAGCATGGGTATGTGTGCGCTGTGATCTTATGCGAATGGAAAGAAGGCTGACTTGAGCTGAGTATTGAGAAGGTAAGGTATTTCGTCTTCTCAGCATTCAAGGAGAGAAAATTATTTCTCAACCATGTCACCACAGTGTCAAATCCCGTCTGAGCAACTTGGAACACTCGATCCCAACTCTCCTCTCGGAATACCAAGGCCGTGTCGTCAGCGAAAGCAAATATTTTACCATTGGTAAGAGCGAGGCTACATAGGTCATTGATATATACTAGGAAGAGTGTTGGTCCGAGAATACTGCGGAACGCCATGAGTTACAAGTTTTTCATTGCTTACTTGTTGACCAATTTTAACGCACTGCATTCGGTTACTCAAGTAGTCCTGGAATAAAGCAAGTTGAGTTCCCCGTATTCCCAGGTTTTCCAGTTTCTTAAGCAGCACTGGGACAGATACAGTGTCGAATGCCTTGGCCAAATCCAAGAATACTGCCAAGCATTTATCTCTAGAATCCAAGGCCCCAACTACAAAATCCACCAGCCCCTCAACCGCATCGAGCAATAGAACGACCTCGGCGGAAACCATATTGATTGTTGGAGAGTAGATGGTATGTTTCCAAATACTTAACAAGGCGATTATTTATGAGGCGCTCTAGAATTTTTGAGATGGAAGGTAGAATTGAAATAGGGCGGTAGTTATTGATCACAGATTTATCTCCGCTTTTGTGTATGGGAATGATAAGAGATCTCTTGAAATAATTTGGAAATACACCAGTGCGTAAGCTAAGGTTACATAAATACGTTAGTGGTGATACACAAATATGTTTAAATTGCTTAATAATTTTTGATGGGATATTATCCCAGCCCACAGCACAGTCCATCTTCAGGGAATTGATAAGGGACATAAGTTCAGCTTCGTCAGTTTCCAATAGAACAAGCGAGTTACCTGACAAAGGAATGTTACCAGTGGAAAAAGAATCAGACGCCGCTGGAATTTTTGCAGCTAGATTCCTTCCTACGTTGGCGAAAAAATCATTCACAAAGTTCACTGCACCCAGCGGTGACGATGAGTTCTTAAGAAGCTCTAGAGGTAGATGTGACTGGGGTTTCCGGTTCGTTATCTCGTTTATTACTTGCCACGTTCTCTTGATACCAGATGCTACAGCCTCACTTAGTTGTGATTTTTCATAGGTACGTCTAACTTTCTTGATGACAGAGTTACAAAAATTTCGGTATCTTCGATAAGTTTCTTTAACAATTTCGTTGTCTGGTGATTTTTTCCATTTACGGTGCAGAGCGTCCCTATTTTTCATGCATCGCAGAAGCCCCGGGGTAATCCACGGCTTAATAATATTTTTACGTCGAGAAAGTTTTTTTAAACTTGTATTGTTTTTTATAATATTACTAACTGTGTTAACTAAGTATTCTGTCGCAAGGTTACAATCCGTAATATCATAAATAGGTGATAAATCTATTTCGTTAAGTTCCTTAGCAAGTCCTTCATGATCAGTTTTTGTCCTTGTCCTATTCAGTAAATAATTAACGTTTTTTTGCTCCAAGCACATAAAGACAGAATCATGGTCAGTGACTGAATTTTGAACGACTATCGTTATTGCAGTTAGATGAGTTTTAAGAAACACATGATCAATACAAGTACGTAGTCTCGTAGGGTGTAGATTTGCAGGCATGAGACCATGCAATGCCATCTATTCTAATAATTCTGTAGATTTGCTATCCTCTGATTTCGTTGAGATGTCAATATTTAAATCTCCTATGACAACAATATTTTTAATGGTACTGTTTATTGAATTTAACAGTGTATCCAAAGAGGTAAAAAAGTTATCATAGTTTCTTAATCTTTTATAACTTGGTGACCGATACAAGGAAATTACCGCTGTATTACAGCCGAATTCAGATAGTAAACAATTGCCATCGATGAATTGAGGTTCTGTTGTAGAGCTATCAATGTCAAGCTTCAAATAGACAACGACGCCATCATTTTGGTTTTTGATATTTTTGGTTGCATGCGATCTATAATTATCTATATGTGGGGGAGACATCATTACGGACAGCCAGCACTCTGTCAAGACTATTATATCAGGTTCAATATTAATTCTTTTTATTAATGTTAAAAATCCAGGTAAATTGCATGAAATACTTCTAATATTTTGGGTTATAATTTTAAGACATTTTTCGGGATTTGGGATTGTATTGAGACATTCTTCAGGGTTGCAGATATAAGATTCAGAAATACGGTAACTATCCAGACTATCGACAAATGACGTTAATTCAACCATTAATAGTTAAAATAATTATGTTTGTATGAAACGATGTATGTGTGAAGTGTAGATGTATACAGTTGCGAATACCAAAGTGTGCAATGAAAAATAGTCACTGGAAAAACATACAAGGAAGCATATTGTGTGGCAAAAGTACGAGACGCAATTCCATAAGAAATTTCAAGGTGAGTGTTAACACAATTTAAATCATCTACACTAATAACAATTTCAATTTCTTCATAAACACAAATAAGAATATAATTCTTTACAGGAATAACAAATAAACTATGACTTAGACAATCCCCGAGGAAGAGCCATTCTCAAAAACCCGTTCGAGATCTCTTTCAGCACGCAGCAGGTGGACAGGTGAACTTGGGGAATCAAGGAACTTGGCATAGACACGTCCCTCTTTGATCCATACAAACTTCCAGTTTCCAGCTCGACCAGCTATGCGAGCCCTTGCGGTTAAGTTTGGTGAGCCGTTCGTTGACGTAGAACCGAGCCGGTTCGTGGCTGGGAAGTCCCATGTCTGAAGTATTAATTTCGCGCCGAACTCGCGAACTCCTGATCATATCATCTCGAAGCGAGCGTCGTGCCAGTGTCACGGCAATGGGCCGCGGACGCGGACGAGCATCGTTTTCACCCTCTGGCTGACGTCGGGACCCGACTCTCGCCGCACTCACCACATCACGTTCGATTTGATACTGATTGTATTACCTATAACCTAATAAATTAAAAATGTGTAAGCCTAATAAATAAAAAATGTATTAACTTCACATTGCAATAAGTACGGATACAACAACCTCTTTCTTTAGGTGAATTATACATTCGTTCATTACATTCATTTGAGAATAACTTTAGTCTGGGTTTAGTGTGGTAGAACACAGATGAAGTTATTTCGTTGTAAATACTAAGAGTTAAATTGTTCTACTCTTGGAAAAATCAAGTTTGGTCGAAACTGGCCTCAAAACCGTAAGATGATCTATTAACTTTTAAAAATGATTAAATCGTTTCCAGTCCTTTGGAAAAAATAAGCATAGCCTAACCTATTTTGTTTATGTAGAATGATGTATTTTTTGGTTAGTATATAGTAGTTAGTATATACAAGGTTTTACAAAAATACAAATAAAAATTAAAGGGGGGTGGTTTAGACCATCAAAGTGAATAACTTTCACTATTGGACCAATATCGAAATCGCGAAAAAAAAATCTAATGTTCCATACTAAACTACAAATCTACTCGAGTTAAATATATGGGACAGCAGATTTTTTTTCGCTATTTCGATGTTGGTCCCATAGTGAAAGTTGTTAACTTTGATGGTCTTAACAACTCCCTTAAAAGTTTTAAATGGTTATTTTTCCAGAGTTTCGGTACTACTGGTGAAACGTGGATATTCTGAGGTTTCAGAATATCTCTGACTACCCCCTCGGGGAATATAGTCGTGAGCATATGCCTATGCCTACGTTTATTTTTACTTTTGTAACACCTTGAATAGTATAGTACCTCTTCCCGAACTTTTCAAGCAGCCATCGTTGTGCGTGCCACGTCAAATAGTATGGAAGAAACCGGACAATTGCGAGTCGGACTAGCGCACGGAGGGTTCCGTACCGCCATAAAATATTACTACAAAATTGTGTTTTCTCCGAGATCCTTAGCGCAAGAACATGACCGGTTTTTATTCTTTGTTTTTTCATGACTATAGTGTTGGCTCTATAGTATAAGTTGTTCAGTTTGATCGCATTTAATTTTACACACTGTAGGTACATGTCTAAACTCTGTCTGGTGTGTGTGACATATAGTGAGTCCATCGTCACTGGATATGCCTTGAAATCAACTTGAAATTAAACAAGAAATAAAGTTCATATTCCGAATCATTAATCACGATACACAATACGGTCAAAGATAATATATCATGTTGTGTTTAGAAGGAAAATGATAGAACAGAGTCAGTTAGTGGAACTTATCAGATTAACTTGTCATATTGTTAGTGATTTATTATCTGTTATCAACGTTTCATGAACACTTAGAGAGGGTGACTTTTGAAAAGAAGGAAATAGAACCACATTATTAAATATCCCTATATGCCCCGATCGTGTTAATTTAAAACATCGAAGCTCAATCCAATGCGATCCAATTTTAGTTACAATCACATTGCAATCCAATTACAATTCAATTGTGCTGAATTCCGTACCGCGCTAAATTTGACTTCCGTATAGCGATCTGTCAAAACAGCTCTTACGTCTGTCAAATGATTAGCGCGATACCGAATGTGTTAAAAGTTGTAGTTCGCACGCGGTTAAATCACGGTTCAGTGGAGATTTATTTAGCGCGATTGGGCTCCAGATCGGGAGGTTCATACAAGCAAGCGGATACTGTCGTTGCACTCACACAAGTGTGGCATATCGTTGGATAGGTCTTTTAAAAATATTGTAGGTCAACCATTTTTCGATTTAGGGATCCCTTAGCGAAATATTACCCTGCGCGTGGCCCGACACGCACTTGGCCGGTTTTTGTTATATCTGGGGTCACGAAGGCGAATTGACGTCAAACTTTTTGTTAAGGGAAGTTTATTCCGAATGCGTAAATGCGCGCTGCATACAAACGAAGTCTGGTGATATTTTCAATACTAACCAATTAAACTTAATGAAATTTTGCAGAAACAATCTTGAAACAAATATCTAAGCTTGTATCTTGTCCGATTTTTGTTAAAATATATAGTTTAAATGCTTGGATTAATTTAAGATTTGTATGGAAATCTTTGAGGCACTGTAACTTTAAAACTGTACAGTTTAAGGAAAATATGACACGATACAAGCATAGAGATTTGTATTTAGATTGTTTCATTGAGTTTAATCGGTTAGTATTGTAAATATCACCAGACTTCGTTTGTATGGAACGCGCCCACAATAATATACCCTTAGTTCTTTTTTTATATTGCGGCTTTTAACTTATGTCAGCCCCATCGTGCCTTAAACTTTAACCTGTTTATAAAATAGAATTTGATAAAGTAACTAAATTGGGTATATTATTTCACAAGGCCTCTCGCAGCAAGCCGATCTACGTTCTTACAGTACCCACTGCGGTTTTGTATAAAACAGCAGATTTTTTTTTCGCGATAGCGAAGTGGATGAGTGTGTCTGTGTATATACAATTTTAATAGAGTCTACTTGAAGTAGGCTATAAATTTGTTTTTTACTCCGGTGTGATCAAACTTTTAACATTATCGTTATGGCAAAGTTTAATTCCTTAGAAAACAAAGTTGTTGCTTGCTATCAGTTGAGTACGGTGCGATGTAGTAGGATCATAGTAAAAGTTACAGGAAATTAAGCAAAAAATAGATTATTTGTTCGAAAGTAATCATCCTTCCTCTCCATGAGGCGGGTGTAGTGTATGGCCGAATTTTTAGACTTCATCCAGCACTTGATACTATATAATTTATTAGGGTTCCGTAGTCAAACAAGGAACCCTTATACTTTCGGCCATTCTGTTTGTTTAGTCTGTCTGTCCGTCTGTATGCCCCCCTCAATAACTAGCTCATTTTAGCACCTGTTGAAAAGAAATTTGGCATGAAGATAGATAACAGTAACCCAAAAACAGAAATTCTCTTCCATAACAAAAGAGGGGTTGGAAAAACATAAAACAGTCCATATCATATCATGGACAAGTCCGACACGCTCTAAGCCGGTTTTTTAATTGTGGTGAATTTAATGGAAATTAACATGAATTCGACTCATATCAGTTATACACGCAAGGGGTACATCGACACCAAGAAACTGTTTCAATCGCCGATAAAATGCTGTCAAATTTTGAAGAGTTCCATTGTGTAGCTCCGAAGCGCGACTTCAGGTCTTCACCAAATTAAATTAGTCTCTAGTTCAGGGATCGGAAACCGGTTAATTTTGGAAACCGGTTTTGGTCATTGACCCCAAACCTGAATTGATTGCGGTTTAGGTTTCGGTTACCGGTATTTTAACCGGTTAATCTATCAAACCGGTTTTTCACAAATTTCAATTTTGTTGAGCAGAATTAACCGGTTAATTTGAGTAAAAAACGAGCGCCATCTCTTGTAGTTACTGCATAACGGAACTCTCGCTTTTTCTGCGGCTTGCGACTACACGCTCATAGCAGTGTGGGCCCAAAGTTAATTTTGTTTTGATTAAAATTAAAAATTTACGTTTAAAATTTTAATGGAATAAGTTGATATAAAATTTACTAATCTGAATCGTTTTCATTTCGACTAAAAATAAATACTTAATCAAGTAATCAAAGCCTTAATCTGATTAATGATTAACGATTAAAGTCCACGCACCAGCATGGAGTCGTGATGACTGGTTGGGTCAAATCTTGACTGTGTAGTGGATGGATCGATGGATGGATGGCTGTTGGTAAGTGGTTAGTAGGTGTTTTGGTTTGGTGGTTATTTGGTGAGTGTTTGGTAAGTGGCGGTGGATGGTGGTGGATGGTGGTGGATGTTGGGTGGCTGGTGATGGGTGGCGGGTTTTGGTGGTGGGTTGTGGAGTGGGTGGCGGGTGCTGCTAGGTTTGTAGGTATTTGGTCGGGACCGCCATAATGAACTTTTTAGTTTCCCAACCGATTGCTTCCAAAATCGATATTTGAAGGTCCACATGGACTTTGAACAAGAAACCGATGAGGGAATTACGAAAAGTAGCCGCCATCTTGCACTTGTTTGTTTTTCTACCGATTCCGTCCAAAATCGATATCTGAGGGTTTCTGCGATCTCCTACGACGAAAGACATTCGTTCAGATTTCGGAAAAATGGCCGCCATTTTGAACTTTTTTGTTTTTCAACCGATTGCGTCCAAAATCGATATCTGGGGGTTTCTGCAATCTCCTACGACGAATCTGACGTCAGATTTCGGAAAAGTGGCCGCCATTTTGAACTTTTTGTTTTTCAACGGATTGCTTTCAAAATCTATGTCTGAGAGTCCGCGTGGACTCCAAACACGGATCCGATGTCAGATTTGAGTAAAGTGGCCGCCATCTTCAACTTTTTTGTTTCTCAACCGATTGCTTCCAAAATCGATATCTGGGAGTTTCTGTGATCTCTTACGACGAATCTAACGTCAGATTTCGGAAAAGTGGCCGCCATCTTGAACTGTTTTGTTTTTCAACCGATTGCGTCCAAAATCGATATCTGGGCGCTTCTGCGATCTCTTACGACGAATCTGACGTCAGATTTCGGAAAAGTGGCTGCCATCTTGTTTTTTTTGTTTTCCACCCGATTGCGTCCAAAATCGATATCTGGGGGTTTCTGCGATCTCTTACGACGAATCTAACGTCAGATTTCCGAAAAGTGGCTGCCATCTTGAACTTTTTTGTTTTTGAATTTATTGCTTCGAAAATTGATATATGAGGATCCGCGTGGACTCCAAACACGGATCTGATGTCAGATTTGAGAAAAGTGGCCGCCATCTTGAACTTTTTTGTTTTTCAACCGATTGCTTTCAAAATCTATATCTGAGGGTCCGCGTGGACTCCAAACACGGATCTGATGTCAGATTTGAGAAAAGTGGCCGCCATCTTCAACTTTTTTGTTTTTCAACCGATTGCTTTCAAAATCTATATCTGAGGGTCCGCGTGGACTCCAAATACGGATCCGATGTCAGATTTGAGAAAAGTGGCCGCCATCTTCAACTTTTTTGTTTCTCAACCGATTGCTTCCAAAATCGATATCTGAGGATCCGCGTGGACTCCAAACACGGATCCGATGTCAGATTTGAGAAAAGTGGCCGCCATCTTGAACTTTTTAGTTTTTCAACGGATTGCTTTCAAAATCTATGTCTGAGAGTCCGCGTGGACTCCAAACACGGATCCGATGTCAGATTTGAGAAAAGTGGCCGCCAGTTAGGTTATGTACTGGGCTATAACAGTTGTATAAAATGGCGAATTAAACATTTACATCAATACTGTTAATAGGACAGGTTTGCTGTATAAGGCAAAGATGTAGTTATGAAGTATGAAGTTTTTTTTTTTTTGCCGCTGGCAACACTGCCAAGCGGTTGTCAAAATAATCATCGTAGTAATTTTATTAGAAATAATTAGTAAAAATATATTAAAATACGTCTAATTTATATTATATTAGTAATAATCAAGATATAAAACCATTACATAAACAAAACTCGTACGGTGAAAGTGTTAATACAAAGTTAACAACAACAAGTACCCAAACGTCAACCGCCAACGGACTACGTTTGAATTCTTTGGACGATTTACTGGAAACCAGGGGAGTAATTGTGTTCAAAATTAATTAATTTATCACCTAACAGTAAAACAATTCACCCATACACGTCTCACAGCCGTGAGACACGTCCATCTTCACGTTTGGCGCCGTTACAATCTCACTTTGTTTGACAAACTGTGGAAGCAAAGTAGACGATAAAAACACTGGCCACAGTCATAATTAACACTTTCTAACAACTCCTAACATCTGTACATCCAAACTAGTAAGGTTAAAGCCTATTCTAGTGTTTACTCTTATAGTAAACATAATTTCTTCAAACAGTCCCAACCCACGATTTAGCTGCCGTGTGTACACATTCCAGGTGTCATTGGAGTCACTGCTGCCTCAAAATGACGACCCGCAGCAAGGCCAAGACACTGGAATTGGAGTCCAAACTACGGGTAGCTCTCGAGGAGTTGAAATGTTCCAAGCACCTGAGCGATCAGCTGTTGCAGGAACGTGACGACAGCGAGAATGAAATTAAAAACATCTTGCATAAAAACACTGAGTTGAAGCGTGAGCTGGCGGAGCTACACAACCACTACACGGACGTTCTTGATCAGCGTGATCAGCTCACCAAGCAGATCGAGTCATACAGTCAGTGCCGCGACATCTTCGAGCAGGCGCTGGAGCGTGTGAGTCATCTCGAACGTGAGCTGAGCGAAGTGAATGACTTTGTCGCCCAAAAGGAAAGGGAAGAGAAAGAAGAAAAAGCACGCCTGGAAGCGAACACCACCCAAAGTTTGTACTGCGAGCTGATCGAGTCCGGTTCAAGTGGTCTTAGCCATATCTCAACGCATTCACAACAGACAGGTTTTAATAATAACAAAAAACTTAAGAAATATATCAAAGTAAACAAATTTATTCGAAAATTGAAAAAAGTTGTTAAACCGAATGTAATTTGCTGTAAAAGAAACTTGAAATTAAGAAAACAACGGTCAGATTTAATAGAAAAATTAGATTTACATAAAATTAAATTAGAATCCCAGTTGATTCGGTATGAGACAGACACAAACACCCTACAGGCTGAAATAACAAGCCTAGAACAAGGTATTAATGATATTACCTATAAATATATTCAGGCCCAAAGACAGATGAGTGATCAGATTCAGAACGCTAGTGAGTTGTTGGAGCTGTGTACATATAACGAACAACGATTTGACTCATTAGTTAATAATCATATGACATGTTGTTGTACACATTCAGCAAACACGGAGCGGCCTGAAACTCTGTTACAACCACCTATATGTACAGATCAGTCTGAGGAACCGTGTTTTGTTTCTTTGTCTACTTCCGAAACAAAACCGAAAACATTAATTTACTCTGATGGTATAGGGAAGGGATTAGGAATTTTAATTAATCACAAAATTAATCACAACATTGTGAATTATTGCATGCCAGATCGTTCTTTGGCACATATATTAGAACAAATCCAATCGAGCGACTGTGACAGCATGCATGCATGCATGCATGCATGCTGTGTGACAGCAAAACAAACATTATAATTTATGTACAAAATTGTTTGGGTGTTCAGGTGAAGGAGTTAGAAAAGAGTTTTGAATTGTTATCGCAACTAGGTGCTAACAGAATAATATTTTGTGCGATCCCATATTCTTCTCCTCATTGGGGAAGCCAAAATGAAATTATTTATTCCATAAATAATTGTATATTTAAATTGACATGTCGTCATAGTGACGTTTTTTCTTTTTTTGACACTAATAAAATTATTAGTGGAAAAATGTTGACGAAGGATACATTGTACCTTCGAAAATCAATTGCTAGGCTACTAGCAAGACAAATAAGATCAATATATTATGTATCTGAGGAAATACATAGTTCGTCAACGACGGAGCTGATTAATGTGTCCCCGGCTTCGCTAGATGGCGCCACATGTTCTTTAAGCTCAACCTCGAACATCATTGAGTCAAGTCGCGAATGCGCAGATATCGTGTCGGTGGCACATTGTTCAGACAGTACTTTGATTAGTGATATTGCTAACAATGTACTCGATTCTCCTGATTTAAACTAAGTAAGGTGACAAAAGAAAAGCCGTATACACTTAAATTAGTTCATCAGAATATTGAGGGCTTTTCTGGCAAAGAATTAGAAATCGAATTGTTTTTAGAAAAATTTCAATTAGATTTGTTTTGTGTTACTGAGCATTGGCTCAAAGAAAGTGAAATGTTATTTGGCTTCGAAAATTATCAAGTAGCCAGTGCTCTCAATCGAAAGTCGACAACTCGCGGAGGATCAGTCATATTTAGTAGAAATAATCTTAAAGTTAAGGAACGTAGAGATATTGTCCGACTTTCCGTTGAAAGTAACATAGAACTATCTTGTGTCGAGTTACAAAATCACATTATCATTTGTGTATACAGGCCACCCTATGATTCGAACTTCCATGTTTTTGAGTCAGTAATGGAGGATGCGTTGAAATTAGTATCGAAAAGTAATAAATCCATCATAGTCTGTGGGGACTTTAACGTTAATTTACTTGAAAAAGACACATACTGCCTTAGAATTACTAGTTTATTCAATTCATTTGACCTACAAAACTTATTTTTGGAACCAACTAGAATAACAGCTACCACCGCCACATGTATAGATAACATATTTTGTAACTGTGAGTTCGTTGATAAAGCGGTAATTAATTGCCTTAAATCTGATCACAGCGGACAAATAGTTTCTTTCCCAGCTTTAAAAACTAACGATAAAATTACGAAAAAGAGTAGGCCCGTCACTGTTGGAAGGATAGAGAGATATAAAGACACGTTAGAGAGTAAATTGCCGTTTCTTACCTTAAACCAGAGTGACCCTAATAATTTTTACAACGATTTTTTCAATGTACTTTGTGCAGAGTATGACAAAATTTTCAAAATCCGTAAAACCACATCAACCGAGAAATTCAAATTCAGCGAATGGGCTACGGTTGGAATCAGAAAGAGTAGGGACACTCTTTTTGAATTATACGATAAAAAGACCTATATCCATAGTGAAAAATTTAAGGACTACGTTAAGACCTATTCAAAAATATTTAGGAAAGTTTGCATCTTAGCGAAATCAATACATATCCGCAATAAAATTAAGAGGTCAGACAACAAGGTTAAGACTGTTTGGAATATGATTAACCGAGAAACTGGGAATATAAAACCGAGAGAACAAGACATCTCAATTAAGACAGATTACGGTATAGTTAGCTCAGAGGCGGAAGTGGCTGAGGAGTTTGAAACTTTCTTTACCAACATCCCTGTAAAGACTACAGAATCTTTGAACTCCTCACCTGCTCTTGCCGAAGTTTTGCTAAAAAATAATGTAAACGAGTGTACTTCCCCATTCAGTTTTGACCATGTTGACCCTCATACAATAGTCAAGGTCTTTAAAGCATTAAACCAAAAAAATACTGAAGATTTGTGGGGTATGTCAGTCAAAATCTTCAGCTCTGTAATTAAAACGTTAGCACCTTATTTAGCATCTTTGTTTAATTGCTGCATTAATTCAGGAACTTTCCCTGACTTAATGAAACATAGTAAAGTAATACCACTTTTCAAAACGGGCAATAAAAGCGACCCTAGTAACTTTCGACCTGTGTCAGTTCTACCTGTTCTCAGCAAAGTTTTTGAAAAGATTATACTCAGTCAAATGCTCTCCCACTTTAACTTCAAGAGGCTGCTGCATGAGCAACAGTTTGGATTCACCAAGGGTCGCTCAACAACCGACGCCGGAGTTAAGCTGGTTCAGCATATCTTCAGCGCTTGGGAGGAGCACCAAAATGCAATCGGAGTCTTTTGTGACTTATCCAAAGCATTTGACTGTGTTGATCATAAAACAATGTTGATCAAATTAAACCACTACGGTATTCAAGGCAGGGCATTGGATATGTTAGAATCTTACTTAGAAAAGAGAATTCAAAGGGTGTCTATCAATGGAACAAATTCTTCTGGCTCACAAGTAAAAATGGGCGTTCCACAGGGTTCTATATTGGGTCCATTTCTCTTTCTGGTTTATATAAACGATTTACCCTACATGGTACAGAACTTGTCGAACATAGTGTTATTTGCTGATGATACTTCTCTTATTTTCAAAACAAGTAGAAAGGCACAAGATGTTGATGATATAAATGACAATGTAAATGATACTCTTCGACAAGTTCTGAACTGGTTCAGTGTTAATAATCTTGCATTAAATGCAAAGAAAACTAAATGTATTAAATTCACTCTACCAAATGTAATTAATACTGAAAATCAAATAACTTTAGATAATGATACATTACAGTTCACAAATAATACTGTATTTTTAGGGATAAAGATTGACTCGAAGCTGCAATGGGGTCCACATATAGAAACCCTAGCAGGTAGGCTGAGCTCGGCAGCCTATGCCGTTCGAAAAATTAGACAGCTTACCGATATAGCTACTGCGAGACTGGTGTACTTCAGCTACTTCCATAGTATCATGTCTTATGGTATTTTGCTGTGGGGCCGTGCTACAGATGTTGAGTCTGTCTTTATCCTTCAAAAGCGGGCAATTCGAGCCATTTATAATCTGCGTTGTCGAGATTAACTACGAGATCTTTTCAAAGAGATCAATATTCTGACTTTCTACAGTCAATATATTTACGAAAATATTTTATACGTTCGCAAAAATTTGTCTCTCTTTCCCAAAAACAGTGACGTTCATAATTACAATACAAGAAATAAAAATAAATTAGTATTCCCACATTTTCGACTTAGTAAGGTCAACACATCTTTCATGGGGCACTGTATACGTTATTATAATAAGATACCAGAGAATATTCTTAACTTGACGGACAAAAAGTTTAAGTCCCATGTTAAACAAGTCCTCTGTAAAAAAGGTTACTATAAACTCGATGATTATTTGAATGACCAAAATGTCTGGTCTTGACAATGTTACACTATGTAATTTAATATTGAATTTATGTAATTGTACTTTGTATATTTTGTTTTGTTTAAAAGAAGTGTGTTGTAGAGTTTCTGGCCGCATCTTCTCTACAACGGAACACCTTCCGACGCGGTGGTAGATTCAAAAACATGACGTCAAAAAGTTATCTATGTGATATTATTTTGAATAAACTTTGAAGAAATTTTGAATTTTGAATTTTTGAATTTTGTACCGTCAAGACGCTTCTATACTACAAGCTGTTACCGCTGACACTTTAGTACAACATTTAGCCAACTTTTTTTAGATTCAAATTTAACATTATAGATTTTGGAAGCAATTGGTTGAGAAACATAGAACTTCAAGTTGGCGGCCACTTTTCTAAAATCGGACATCGGATCCGTGTTTGGAGTCCACGCGGATCCTCAGATATCTATTTTGGAAGCAATCGGTTGAGAAACAAAAAAGTTCAAGATGGCGGCCACTTTTCTCAAATCTGACATCGGATCCATGTTAGGAGTCCACGCGGACCCTCATATATCAATTTTCGAAGCAATCAATTCAAAAACAAAAAAGTTCAAGATGGCAGCCACTTTTCGGAAATCTGACGTTAGAGTCGTCGTAAGAGATCGCAGAAACCCCCAGATATCGATTTTGGACGCAATCGGGTGGAAAACAAAAAAAAACAAGATGGCAGCCACTTTTCCGAAATCTGACGTCAGATTCGTCGTAAGAGATCGCAGAAGCGCCCAGATATCGATTTTGGACGCAATCGGTTGAAAAACAAAACAGTTCAAGATGGCGGCCACTTTTCCGAAATCTGACGTTAGATTCGTCGTAAGAGATCACAGAAACTCCCAGATATCGATTTTGGAAGCAATCGGTTGAGAAACAAAAAAGTTGAAGATGGCGGCCACTTTACTCAAATCTGACATCGGATCCGTGTTTGGAGTCCACGCGGACTCTCAGACATAGATTTTGAAAGCAATCGGTTGAAAAACAAAAAAGTTCAAGATGGCGGCCACTTTTCTCAAATCTGACATCAGATCCGTGTTTGGAGTCCACGCGGATCCTCAGATATCGATTTTGGAAGCAATCGGTTGAAAAACAAAAAAGTTGAAGATGGCGGCCACTTTTCTCAAATCTGACATCAGATCCGTGTTTGGAGTCTACGCGGACCCTCAGATATAGATTTTGAAAGCAATCGGTTGAAAAACAAAAAAGTTGAAGATGGCGGCCACTTTTCTCAAATCTGACATCGGATCCGTGTTTGGAGTCCACGCGGACTCTCAGACATAGATTTTTAAAGCAATCCGTTGAAAAACCAAAAAGTTCAAGATGGCGGCCACTTTTCTCAAATCTGACATCGGATCCGTATTTGGAGTCCACGCGAACTCTCAGATGTCTATTTTGGAAGCAATCGGTTGAGAAACAAAAAAGTTCAAGATGGCGGCCACTTTTCTCAAATCTGTCATCTGATCCGTGTTTGAAATCCACGCGGATCCTCAGATATCGATTTTGGAAGCAATCGGTTGAGAAACAAAAAAGTTCAAGATGGCGGCCACTTTTCTCAAATCTGACATCGGATCCGTGGTTGGAGCCCACGCGGACCCTCAGATATCGATTTTGAAAGCAATCGGTTGAGAAACAAAAAAGTTCAAGATGGTGGCCACTTTTCTCAAATCTGACATCGGATTCGTCGCAAGAGATCGCAGAAGCCCCCAGATGTAGATTTTGGACGCAATCGGTTAAAAAAACAAAAAAGTTTAAAATTAAATTAATTTTAAATAAGTTATTCATTAAAAAATACAAATGTATTTTTCAAAGGTTTCTAAGTAGACAATAAAATTTAATCCGTGTTTGAAGGCTGTAAAGGTAAAAGATTAAAAAAGTGAAAAAAAAAATTTACCGTAAGGTATTTTTGGAAGAGATAAATGCATAATTTTAAATTTGGGGTGGGGTGGGCTGACGTCAGTGTTTTAAAATTTTAATATATTTCTAGGCCCAATTTGGTTCTCAAATGATACACCCAAAAAAAGTCTATTCCTAATTCATCCCGACTCAAACCGTAATTAATGACTGGGCTACATATCACAGAAACGAATGCACAGCGCGCGCAGCGTTGCCAGATTGGCGGCAATCTGGCAACAGCGCAGCGACCGGCGCACGGGTGGCGTGAGTTTAACCGGTTAATTCTGATCATAATATCGGTTAGCACGAGATCAATAATTTCGTTCTCTGAATTAACCGGTAACCAAAATTATTTCGTTTTTTTAAAAACCGGTTACTGGATTAACCGGTTAATGAATGAACACAATTATAACGGTTTTATGAACTATATTAACCGGTATTTCAAAACCGGTTAAGATCCCTGCTCTAGTTATCGTCCTTTTTTTTAAGTCAGATTTATATTACTGTTTACGCAAGCTGTACGTGAAGCTGTTTTAGCGAAAATAAAAATAAAATTAGAAGGATTGTTACTCAATCGGAAAAACGTAATCGTAAAAAAGTTATCAGAAAGCTTGAGACCTATTGCTCTATGATGGTTTTTATGTTTCGACTGTCCCTTTTGTTTTTCTACCATTGCTGTTTTAGTTATAGAAATATGCTTAAAGCTGTAAATTTTATTGTCAATGGTTTTATCTTTTTGTTTCCAGCCGTGGTAGTCCAGTGGCGAGGAAGCGATGGTTCGATCCCCGTCCAGACCGACTCGTACCATTGAGTTTTTCGGAATTTATGTACGATTTGTACCACTGGCTTTACGGTGAAGGAAAACATTGTGAGGAAACCTGCATGCTTCAATTTCGAGGCATGCATTGTACCCATTGTCCATTACAAGTGGCGACGGGCTCACCCCCCGTCACACTGGATAGAGTTTCGGTACTGCTGGTGAAACGTGGATGTTCTGAGGTTTCAGAATATCTCTGACTACCCCCTTGGGGAATATAGTCGTGAGCATATGTTTCAGTAAACTTAACATTCTACCTACACGTTATGGCTACTAGTTTCGGAACCTACCTGCAATCTATATTTCTCCTTACTAAATAGAAATAGGTACTTTGGTTCAAAGGAGAAAATGTATAAATAATTAATATTAGGGGAATTTTTTACGGAAAATGGAGTAAAGTCTTGACTGAATGATGGCCAAGATCAAGCTAGAAAGGTGTTGGTCCAGCAGCTAGGTGCGCTAATCATTGCTTAAGGGGATATAATTCGAAGCGCGCTCGATACGAACGAAGTCTGTTGAAAATATTTTATAGGTAAGAAAAAATTTGTCTTTGTTTCCAAAAAAATTTTATGTCCATAATCACAACACTCAAAACAAAATAAACTGACATATCCACACTTTTGGCTTAGCAGGGTCAACACGTCTTTCATGGGTCACTGTATACGTTGTTATAATAAAATCCCCGAAAACATTTCTTTCCGAAAACATGTATAAAACTCAGATCAAAAAAAGTCCTCTGTAAAAAGCATATTATAAACTGGATGATTATTTAAATGATCGAAATGCTTGGATCTGAGGTCACTAGTTTATAGTTTATTTACTTTACTGTATATTATCAATTATTTTGTTAAATAGACTACTTATTATTGTATACATAACTTTAGCTTAAGAATTTATATTGGAATAGCTATTAAGTCGTGTTATGTTGTAGCGTTTGCGGCCGCATCTTCTCTACAACGACAACACGTTCCGGCGCGGTGGTAGGTTAAAATCAAATAGAAGCAATGAACATTTAAGATACTTTCTAGAAACCGATATCTATGCTTTACGTTTATTAGATTTCCGATAAAATATATAACATACTCTTGAGTACACTCGTTACTTACTTTCATTTAAGCTCATTCCTACCACTATAAGGCGACGTTATAGTTAAACAAGTTAGTGCGCGACCGTCCTGCGGGGCACCGACGTTGGAGGAGGGGAGGTAGCGCGAGCGACTGCCTTTGAGCGGCGCGCACTTCCCTTCCCCGCTACGTTACCCGCCCCCGCTAACATCTAGAGTACCACGCCTTTGAGCTCCGCACAGACACAGACGCTATACGCGTAAAGCGACACATAGGAAAGGTGTTGAGTGATTCGATACGTTTAGTATAGAAAAGCAAAGCGTCGCGATGCCATCGAATTCATATCCAACAAGAAATGCAGCGTGCAATAATACATGACAGCTCACACACGCGAATGAAGGGCAGTTTGGTAGAAATATCGCTGCGTATGTAGTGTAGGGGTGTTCTGGCCGCCGCGAGCTACTATGAAGCTGTATATCTAGTTTGATATAAACGTGTTAATGAATAAGCGCAAAACCTCATACAACCCAACTGATTTATAATAAAATTATTAGATTGAAACAATAATTTCATTATTTTGATAGTCAAAATTTAAAGTTATTCGCATTTTAAGTTTTCAGGCAAAAATGATTTGTTATCATTTCAGCAATGAATGAAAGTGCTCATGGATACATTTTTAGAATCTTGTTTTGGTAGTAAGTAGGGTAAGAGTGCCCAAGCGGTGCGTTGAGATCGAGTTCAGTAAATTTAAAATTTTACAAACAAACTATTTAATATTTTTTAAAAATTACCTATGTTGAAACCATGATAATTCAATTCTGCTCTCGATTCCAACTATGTACTACAAACTACTTTCTAGTTTTGCGTTAATTCATTAACACGTTGTATATTCTGTGGCAATACCATACGCGAGCGATGCGTTGTAAAACGATCGGACTCCTGTACCCAAACGATTAACAAATCCGCCGTATTGAACCCGCAATGAAAACAAACCAAACCATGCCAATAGCTTCTCAAATTATTAAGGTAACACCCCACTCGAGTACTCCGAAGACGGGTGGTAAATTATTCATAGACACATGTATCTCGCTTAACGCATCATTTTTCCTCCCCGTCTTTAACAGAGGGGTACTGGGTACCCGACCCGGGCACGTAGGTACCGTTCTAAGCCGACACGATATATCGAAGGTGGAAAGTATAACCAGGTAAGTCAGAAATTTTCTTTTTTTAGCTGAGTAATACAATTTGGCTACACTGAATGATATTATAAGGGGTTTCTTGGATTATAAAAGTCTAAAAAAATTAAGGGATCCAGTTAAAAAATCTTTAAAGTTATAAAATTTAGAATGAAACTGCTTATTTTAATTTTAAATAAAAACAATGCTTAACTAAGCTCCATGTTCTTGTAAAAACCCCTCTATTAAAAGGGTTCATTAGTTTTTAAGTGATGCGTGGATGTATTGTACCTACTGTCCATTATAAGTGGCGACGGCCTCACCCCCCGTCACACTGGACAGAGTTTCGGTACTATTGGTGAAACGTGGATGTTCTGAGGTTTCAGAATATCTCTGACTACCCCCTCGGGGAATATAGTCGTGAGCATATGCAGGATGCAGGATGCGTGGACAAACAAACAGACAAAAACTATAAAATGCCTTTAGTGCAATCTTTTACGTATCCTCAACCCCGCAATTCATTTTTTGAATTTTTTTTCAAGAAGTACACAAGTTTACAATGTTTATTTTTAGATAGATAATACACAAGTATTTTAGCTCGTCGTGTTCTTTTATTCACGTCATCTTTGAAGCAAAATTATTAACCCTGATTTTGTTATTTTCAAACTTATCAGTGTGTAAGTTGTTACCACCGATATATAGCCCCAGTTACACATGCTTCAAGTTCCCTAATGTTTTATTTAAATCCCTTTACTTAGCAGCGTTCGTGTGATTCCGTTATTTATTGAGCAAAGTTTTCAAGTTGGTGCTAAACTTTGGATCGGGAATGGTGTGTGGATGTTATGTGAGAATCAAGATATGAGGTTAAAGGATCCATTTTTCGATATTACCGTAAAATGTTGTAATTTTTTTAAACAATTTATATTCACTTTTCCAAAAAAAATTAATCATAAAACATGATTGGTTGTGCTATAGACTTTGGTATTAAGTTAGTGGATTTGAGTTTAAATGGTAAAACATTTACTATGGCCTTTTTACCAGAAGAAAAACCACACAATAGTCTATAAGATACCATGAGAATAGAGGG
Organism: Agonopterix alstromeriana; assembly: GCA_963924505.1. Lineage (NCBI taxonomy): Eukaryota > Metazoa > Arthropoda > Insecta > Lepidoptera > Depressariidae > Agonopterix > Agonopterix alstromeriana. The sequence continues at coordinate 19,934,501 of OZ004662.1, forward strand.
ATTTTCTGAAGGCCATAAAAAGAAAAAATTTCCAAATTGGTCGATAAATGGCGTAGACGCGGAATGGCGTTGTTGTTTTTCTTTTATTTCGGTCACGCGGAGTTATTTAGCGCGGAACCTATGTCCAGTAGTTGGTAAGTCATTGGGAACCACCGATTTTTTTCTCGATTTTTATGTTGTCCCCATCCCATAACACAGATTACTAGTTACTAACAGATTAATCTTTCTTAAAAAATTATACATTCTCTCGCTTTAATTAGGTACCTACTACCAGACGCAATAAAGCATTGAGTATTGTGTATTGAGACAGTACGCACAAAAATGTACCTACATACATAGTGAAGCTTGCCACTTCGGCGTTGTTATTACTTCGCACAGCGCGCGACATACGTGACGTTGCCATACGTTGTTGTGAAGTGCGGCAGAAATCAAGCAAAAGCATCGCTTACGATGCGCCAAAGTGTAGGTCCATATCTTGGTACCAAAACGGCCGAGTGACGGAGGCGATTTGTTCAAAAACCCAAAATGTTTTATTCAAAATAATATGACATGGATAGCTTTCTGACGTCATTTCTGACTCTACCACCGCTTTGGAAGGTGTTCCGTTGTTCCGCTGGCCGCAGTCAGAAGTTAAATTTGATGGTCTGAAGCAGCCTTTCACTATGTAACGAATTTTAGTTTATACCCTGTATACTGACATAAACATTTGCTGTGAGTCATAACAAGGTCAATGGTAGGTATAACCTTGTTTATACCAACCTTTTATGTACCTACCGTATAATGGTAAACAATGAACTAATTCCACCACCAGACATTTTCTTTATAACAGACATGGCTTGGTTTGACGTAATTTGTTGTTTAATCAGCTTCTTCGTTATTTGAGCCGATTATTACCGGTATTACATGATGCTATTTCTTATGATCATAAATGTTGAGTGTTCCGTACCAGAGACCGGTAAATTTGTCATGTAGGTGGCCAGTATCTCATTGTTGGGCAAAGGCCTTCTCACTCTTACTCCAATCTTCTTTGTTCTGCCTTAAAAATAGATTAATTTTATGGTCGAAATAAACAATGGATCTAATGAGGAGTAACACCACAATCACACCTAAGGTCCGCCCCGTCTGTGTAACCCCACTTAAACAGGTTGTCTTTACTCCGGCCAACCTGAATTCGAAGCCAAAAGACAAAGTCAAAGTCAAAGGCAAAGTCAAAGTCAAGGTCAAAGTCAACGTCAATATAATTTATTCAATAGAGGAGCTTGCAGCACACTTATTAAACGTCAAATCTTTTTTTAAAGCTACCACCGCGTCGGAACGTGTTGTCGCTGTAGAGAAGATGCGGCCAGAAACTCTACAACATAACACGACTTAATAACTATTACAATATAAATTCTTAAGCTAAAGTTATGTATACAATAATACATAGTCTATTTATGGACATCACAATTTTTCGGAAATAAAGACACATTTTTTCTAAATAAACTGTCCATAAACTGTTAAAATATTAATTTCCTTAAAAAGGTCGCGAAGCGAATCACGACAGCGCAGACCATATATAGCTCGAATTGCCCGTTTCTGTAGGATAAAGATTATCTCAATGTCTGCAGCACGACCCCACAATAACATACCATAGGACATGACACTATGTAAGTAACTGAAATATACGAGTCGGGCTCGGGCTCGGGCTCGGTTCGGAGTCTATTCAAACATCTCCAAATCGGCCTGGGAAGCTCCTGTCCTGGGGGTAAGCTTTCCATGAGAGGCACAAACGGGTCAGGAAGTGCGGTGTCTTCCCGCCAAAGACCGAGTCTAGCCTGAGAAGCCTCACTTTGAATTGGGTCGACACACTTCAAGAAATTCTTCCGGCTCTTGAGCCTTTGGGGCACTGTGGGGTACTTGTACATTGGGTGCCGTGTGTCGACTTCTAGCTTGGTTCTCTCTATGGCAACGGTCCTGCGGATGTCTGGTGGTGTAATTCCGGCCAGTGGATACAGCATCTGCACCGGTTTCGGTTTGATCCAGCCGGTGATGATCCGACAGGTTTCATTTAAAGCAGTATCTACAAGCTTTGTATGGGTGGAACGACTCGACACAGGACACGCGTATTCACCTGCAGAGAACGATACGGCTATTTCGTACTCGTCAGTTTTTGCAGAAGGTTACGTGCATACACCTTCTGTTTGGCGTGGTAAAAGCTAGCAAGAGATTTAATGGAGGATTAACTCTAATGAGCGTTTCTGCAACTGAGCGTTAGTCCGTATATTGTGACAGGCAATTACGGAACCCTACCCTGCGCGTGACCCGACACGGACTTGGCCGGTTTTTTTTAGGAACGGTGGGTAGCCCTTTGGTTGTAAATATTATGATTAGGTACCTCATTGTACTTTAGTAGGACCTCCTTCACCACCGCGTGCGACAGCAGAGTTACACAACTGTATGGTTACATCATGTTGAAAATCAATTGCCCCATGATGATGATGATGGAATAGCAGATTTATTTTTCGCTCTTTCGATTTTGGTCCCATTGAGAATGTTGTTCAGTTTGATGGTTTAATCGTCCCCGTAAAAGACGTCAGCGTATTAAGAAAGACCCTGTAGATATCTTCCGTTTTCCGATATTGATACAGATCCCCAATTTTGATGATAAACAAGCAGACATTATTTTAATAAAAACTTCAATTTAATTAACAACGCCTCCAACAGCTACACATATATGTCTTCAGTATAAAAGTGTACACCATTATTGACTTATTTTATAAACTCTCTTTGTCACCCTTCAGATAGAAGATCTTTATAGAGGTAAGCTTGCTCGCCTTCTTCCACTCAATTCTATTTATCAAGAATAGAACTATTAAATACTAAGTAGGTACTAGAAGTGACGCGATAAGTAAAAGCAAAAGTCATTCGCCTCATGACGGTACCTGGAGCGCGGGCAGGTGAAAGTGATAGCGATAGCGATTCACTAAGTGAGTTGTGGTGATATCACCACATTGAATGGGAGAGCCATGTGCAGCTCAATGGTGGCAGCCCTTGGGTTTCGTAGTCAACAAGGTACCCTTATAGTTTCGCCATGTCCGTCTGTCTGTCGGGTTGTCCGCGGCTTAGTCCAGAGACGCTTAGTACTAGAAAACTGTAATTCGACATGGGTATTCATATTAATCACGCCGACAAAGTGGTGTAAAAACATCTCAACCTTTTATTCAGATCATGTTATTTTGGATTTGGACTGTGGCCCTCGTGGCGGCCTTCGTGCAGTACTTCCGCGAGGTATTCTCTCGCTTCAGCAGATATGGAGTCAAGCACCTGACGCCTATACCATTCCTGGGCAACACCAGTAAGGTCTTGATGAAGATGGAGCATATTGTGGACTACGTCACCAATACTTATAACATTTCATCTGAAGATAGGTACGTTTTTTTTTTAGTGAAACTTTTTATTGGAGGCATAGATGCCATATAAAAGTTATTAGAGGTCAATTAGGTAGGGCTTTCAAATTCGGATCCGCAACCGCAATTTGAAAGCTACGGAAGTTTCAGTTCTGCCGGGCGTCCCGTGACGGCAAACTTTTTAAATATACAGGATCCTTCTAAATATGTTGACGGTTTTTAAGGAGTCGATGGTCATACCATGATACTGCACAAGTTTATCTATGGGACCAACATGGAAATCGGGAAAAAAAATCGGCTGTCCCAAACATATGCGTCGAGTAAGTTTGCAGTTATGTATGGAACAGCAGTTTTTAAGGCGTATGATGTAATAGTAGAAATAAGAACATGAGGCTAGACTTAATAAATTTTTTTAGGGTTCCGTACCCAAAGGGTGCCAAAGAGACACTGTTACTAAGCGTACGCTCATTCCGTCAATCCGTCCATCCATCCGTCCTAATTCTGAAGTGAATCTTTTGAACCTTGTGATTTCAACTCGTTACTATTACGCTACAACAGGTAAAGAGTTGTAATTTTCAAAGAACATGAGTGTTATTCTTTTGTGTTACTCAGATAGTATGAGTTTTTCAAAAGAAAATGGGTATACAGGGACCCTCTTAATACGCTGGCACAAGGACGAGAGGCGAAAGAGGGGTAGGAAATATATTTTTTTTAAATCTATTGGTGTGTCTTTGGGTATAAGACCTACCATTGAAGAAAACTCCCATAGAAACTAAATCGATATAATGTTTCTGTCTCGACATATCTGCGTTCAAAGTCAAAACTAGGGCTTAAATATTATTCAATCAAATCAGCCCACATCAACCCACTGCTGGGCATAGGCCTCCTTTTTATTGCGCCACTCCTCACGGTCCTGTGCCAACCTGATCCATGTACGACCCACAACCCTTACAATGTCGTCTGACCATCGCATCGGTGGTCTACCCACGGACCTCCTTCCTTCTAAATGTTATTTATTTATTGATTTAATTAATCGAGGGAAAAATTTTAATAGAGTGCAAAATGATATTGATGTTTCACTTTCACGCGCTTAAAATCGAGCTAAGAAATGAAGCGAGAGTGAAATAGATAAAGATTTGAAGCACCCGATTCTGAATGACTTACGTTTTTGACGAGGTCTCCGGTCTGGTCTGCGCAAATGAAGATTAACAGAGGACTTATTTTCCTGGTCGTACTGTTAAGTACTTTTTTAATCGTATGTTTTATATTTATCCACAGATTTGTAGGTACCTATGAGTTGATGAAACCAAAGGTCATCGTCAGAGATTTGGAACTTATTAAGAACATTGCTATCAAGGACTTCGAGCACTTTGCTAACCGTCGTCAGGACTACGCGAACGACAAGGATGCAATCTTCGGAAGAAGTATCGTTTGGCTTAACGGTAAGCTATATCCATTTATATACCTACGCCAATGACATTCCATACAAACGAGTAAGACTCACCACGTCATACAATAACAGAAACAAAAACCGGAAAAGTGCGTGTCGGGCCACGCGCAGGGTAGGCTTCCGTAGTTGCCCGTCACAATATACGAACTTAGAAGGGGGCTTTCTGTTTTATAGTACGGTTTAACGGGTAATAAAGTCTAAAAAGTACATTTTAGAAGTTGGTCGACTATTACTCGGTAACTTGTAAAGCCTTCTTAGCGGTGATAGTTTTCCTTTTAATTTCGTTATATACACTACGGCAGTGAATTTTTTCACGTATCCAGAAACAGCCGTTTAGCTGGCAGGGCGGGGGGAACACTTGACTCTGACAAAAATTGACGAGAAAAAAAAAATTTCGTGTAGCCAAAAAATTTTTTTTTCAAAATTTTATTTTACGCCTTTGTTGGCGTGATTAATATGTATACCCAAGTCAAATTACAGCTTTCTAGTACTAAGCGTCTCTGACAGGACAAACGGACAGACGGACAGATGGACATGGCGAAACTATAAGGGTTCCTTGTTGACTACGGAACCCTAAAAATGGCACGTCTCGAATGTCACTTTTGTATGCATCAGTTATGCTGGGCTGTCATACATTGCCGCTGACAATCCAGTCCTTTCAAATGTATTACAGGGTCGAACTTAATTTGCTGACGGTTTTTTAATAGGATGATCAGACTATCAAACTGAACAACTTTCTATATGGGAGCTGATATTTGGCTTTGCAGTTTTTTATGGAGCAGCAGTATTTTTTTTTTAATTTTCGATCTTGGTCTCATAGAGAAAGCTGTTCAATTTAATAGTCTGGAGCTGTTTGATATGATACGCCTTTATTATTGTACACCCTGATACAGGATGATGATGATGAAACTTTTATTTTTGGGATTTGTATCACCACTGGCTTTTCGTTGAAGGGAAATATCGTGAGGAAACCTACATTCTTCAATTCCGAGGCATGTATTGTACCCATTGTCCATTACAAGTGGCAACAGGCTCACTCTCCGTCACACTAGACAGAGATTTGGTACTTATAGTGAAACGTGGATGTTCTGAGTTTTCAAAATATCTCTGACTACATGATTATACTTTGATGATAGGTCGTGATTGGGAACAAATGCGATCATTTCTACGTCCAATGTTCTCAAGCCTCAAGATACGAAACATGATGCCGTTCATGGTGGAGGCAGGAGAGCATATGATAAATTTTCTGCAGGATAAGATTAACAAATCTGAAGGTAACATTTTAACATACCTAGCTCTTTTTAAGGTCCCGTACACAAAGGGTACCAAAACGGAACCGTTATAGATACTTAGGTGGTTGACATTTTTAAAGAATATTTATTATCCGCTGCCGACGGCGGCGCCGGTGACTAGTTTGAGTGTGGGCGCTGGTTGCCCATACCAGTACAGGCGCCGGTTGCCGAGCTAGGTGCCGGCACCGGCTGCCGAATTTGGTTGCAACTGGAGCGCAAAAATGTCGCAAATGCACGCCGCGCCGCGACGCCGTAGCGAACTCGCCGCGATTTTGATACGACAATAATTTGATCTCCGAACGAATATCGCAGCGATATCGCGGCGGATCGTTCCGTCAACGCCTAGACACTCAACAATAAATTGTATGTCTCTAAATACGTTCATATATACATAAACTCACGACCGTAATCGGGGCGGTTAGAAACATTGCCACAATAACCAACTAAATGTAGGTATATAAATGTGACTAGATAATTTGTGTGACAATGTAGAAAATATTTATTTATTTTTATTTCACAGAAGGCTATATTGACATCGAGACAATGGACTTGGTGACACGCTATAGTAATGATGTTATCGCCTCAACTGCCTTCGGTTGTAAAGTAAACAGCTTCTTGGTGAAACATAACCAATTCTACAGAATGGGAGAGAAGGTCTCTAATTATACTATAAAGAGGATTATAAGATACCTTCTGTATTCGATGTTTCCTAAACTCATGAATGTAAGTTGTCTTTGCTGATTTCGTTATTTTATCTTTGAAGTTATACTATAGGGTCCTTACTTTGTTTGGTTTGATCATGATTTTGAATCACACGATTAAAGAATAGCACTTCTGATCTGTTTTTCCTATTGCGCCAAAGAGCATTCCGGGACATGGCTGTTCACATGTCTTAACTTCCAAAGGGTTAGATTGCCTATGTGCTAAATAATACGAGGGACAAAATGCATAACAGACATATAGTACGATTGTTAGAAAGAACGATTGTTAAATGCATTACTTGTCATATACAGGGTCCTTCTTAATATGCTGACACTTTTTTAAGGGGATGATCAGACCATCAAACTGAACAACTTTCTCTATGGGACCAACACCGAAATCGCGAAAAAAAACTGCTGTCCCATACGTTTGGCTCGAGTAGGTTTACAGTTTGGTATGGGACCGCTGATTTTTTTTCGCGATTTCGATATTGGTCCCATAGAGAAATTTGTTCAGTTTGATGATTTGATCATCCCCTTAAAAAAGTGTCAGAATATTAAGAAGGACCCTTTATATGACTAGTAATGCATTTAACAATCGTACTATATGTCTGTTATGCATTTTGTCTCTCGTATTATTTAGCACATAGGCAATCTAACCCTTTGGAAGTTAAGACATGTGAACAGCCATGTCCCGGAATGCTCTTTGGCGCAATAGGAAAAACAGATCAGAAGTGCTATTCTTTAATCGTGTGATTCAAAATCATGATCAAATGAAGGCACAAACTGCTTACCGTTTTTGTCAAGATAGCTCGCGACCTACCTTACGGCCTCCTTGAGATACGTAAATGTCTTTGAAGCATAGCTTTTCGTAAAATTGTTGCACGTATTAGACTATTTTTATTCTACATCTCGTGAAAAAAGGAACAAAGGATCGAAAATTCCACTATTATTGAAAATGTTTTGACTCGACCTTACTGGAGGAACCTCGAGATAAAGGAAAACCTTAAGGTATCCTTGAGTGAGGTTGAGTCGAGGAAGCTTTTGAGGAAGGGACTTAGAATACGAGTGTAAGTCGTCACTTCATAGTTCGATCACTTTTCAACATTATCTTTTAATGGAGTACCTATGATATTGTAATGTGATTGTCAGTACCAACAGAAATATTCTAGGGTTGTAGCCATAAAAGAATGCATTATTTAAATTAATAAAAAGTGTTATTTATTGATGGTTTTAATGTCGACTATTGATCGTTTGAGTTAATTCAAATTTGTTTGAATGCGTAAGGTTAATACAAAAAAGCTTCATCATCTAAACAACATCTAAAGTGGACTAGATGTTGCACAAAAAAATAAAATATTTTTAGTAGAGATGAATATTGTAATTTATAATACAATGTGTTTCTTTGCAGTTTATTGGTTTAAAATTGACTCCAAGCGCTGTCCGAAGCTTTTTTAAAAACCTGGTGATAGACACAATGAAGGATCGCGAGATTCGTAACGTTATCAGACTTGATATGATACATCAGCTGATGGAGGCCAAGAAAGGTAAGTTGCGTAATATAATTCACCAGGGCCGTCTTATTAAGCGCCGGGGTGCCAAAATCATTCCGTGCAAAAGCATTCTTTCCAAACAAAAATAAAATTGTTATGTTATTTTTTTTATTTAATACTTACTCTACAGAATCTTGGTGGCGACGGGCTCACCCCCCGTCACACTGGAAAGAGTTTCGGTACTACTGGTGAAACGTGGATGTTCTGAGGTTTCAGAATATCTCTGACTACCCCCTCGGGGGATATAGTCGTGAGCATTTGCTGTCCACAGTATCTTACTCTAAAATAAAGTTAGGTACATTCACCAACGTTTTTATGGTATCATCTGTTTTAAAATCTACGTTTGATACGATTCTTAGGCAGCCTACCTAGCCGGTACATTAGGTACCTACGAGAAAGAAAAATTCAACCAACTTATTAAATATATCTTTCCCTTAAATATCTTAATGTCTTTTAAAATTAAGTAGTACCTAGTAACTAGTAATTTTCAAAACTAGCAGATTACGCATGATAGTGTACAGGCGATTGGCTTGCGCCCCCTAGATTCCTGCGCCCTGGCGCCACACGTCCTTCGCACCCCCGGGTAAAGGCGGCCCTGATTTATTTGGTATGTCCAGTTAATGTAATGTAGTAAAGTCCGGCTGCTGAAAGATTGCGTTTGACAGTTACCATAAAATTGTAAAAACTGAATGAAAACTATAAATGCCGATCATTATTTAGTAGCTTTTTGAACTTAAAAGGGCAGCTAGTGCCCTGTGTACTAGAGTGAGCACAGGTAAACAATATTTTCATTCAGTTTTTTACAATTTTATGGTAACTGTCAAACGCAATCTTTCAGCGGCCGGACTTTAGTAGTAATAAGTAGTATATTACATATATTTTCTGAAAAAATACCTATGTATGGGACATTGTTGTAACAATATTAATAAATTAATTTCTTTGGTGCCGTAGTGGTGCCGTGGTGGTCCAGTGGCGAGTAACCTTGCCTGCCGTGCAGGAAGCGATGGTTCGATCCATGTCCAGGACGACTCTTACCAATGAGATTTTCGGAATTTATGTACGATTTGAAACTGGCTTTTCGGTGAATATTGGGAGGAAACTTACATGCTTCCATTTCGAGGCATGTATTGTATCCACTGTCCATTACAAGTGGCTACTGGCTCATTCCCCATCACACTGGACAGAGTTTCGGTACTACTAGTGAAACATGGATGTTCTGAGGTTTCAGAATACGAGTATCTCTGACCAACCCTTCGGGGAATATAGTCGTGAGCATATGCTAATTAATTTCTATCTTAATCTTCACAGCTAACAAAGGCTGGACAGAGGATGAGTTGGCCGCTCAGGTAATTATATTCCTGACAGCTGGCTATGACTCAGTTTCATCAACTATATCATTGCTCTTGCACGAGATAGCCATCAATCCTGAAGTTCAGAAGAAGCTGTATAAAGAGATAGAAAAGAATGAGATAGACAATGACGGAATTTTAGACTACAACTCTTTACAACATATGGAATACATGGATATGGTCATTTCTGGTGAGCATGAAAATCAAGAGGGTTTATTCGTTAAGAACCTTATTTATATTCTTATCGTGTGGGCAAGCCCTGGTGTCAGAGTTTTTTCTGATCGCCTTATGGCCTCTGACGTGGTTTTTATGTAATAGTAGCCAGGACCAACGGTAGAATCATCTTTCTTTCAGACAATCAGGTGATTCCTGCAATGTCTTAACCAACTGGGGAAAAACGCACAAAGTGACATATCAGCGTTAAGAACCATAATATCACCCAAGCGAATTTTAAGCGTTGGCAACTGCACTGAACCTATCTCGCAACTGTACCGTTGCGACGTGACGGAGCTACCATAGAATAATATACAACGTGTTAATGAATAAGCGCAAAACCTCATACACCCCAACTGATTTATAACAAAATAATCAGATTGAAACAATAATTTCATTATTTTGATAGTTAAAATTTTAAGTTATTCGCATTTAAAGTTTTCAAGCAAAAATGATTTGTTATCATTTCAGCAATGAATGAAAGCACTAACGTGCTCATGTATACATTTAAAGAATCTTGTTTTGATAGTAAGTAGAGTGAGTGTGCCCGAGCGGTGGGTTGAGATCGAGTTCAGTAAATTTTAAATTTAACAAACAATTTATTTAATATTTTGAAATAAAGTACCTATGTTGAAACCATGATAATTCGATTCTGCTCTCGATTCTAAACAAACTACTTTCTAGTTTTGCGTTAATTCATTAACACGTTGTATATATATATATATATTGGTTATAGATCGGTAAGTCGCCTGGGAATTAAGGACGTCTAATTATTAGCGTTACCACTAATTAGCACCAGGGGGAGCCACATTGTGAAAAAAATAGAAAAAGACGGTCGACCGACACGAGGATCGAACCATAACCGCCCGAATCGTGAGCCGGTCGTCTAGACAAACTAGACCAACAAGACAGTGATTAATAAGAGCGAAATCTCTCACTACTACAGCGGTGAGGTGTAGCGCGCTATCGCACCAGTTTAGATACGAACACATAGTGCTTCGATATGTCACCGATAGATGTCGGAAGCCGTCTATGGAAAATCAGCGTTCCACTAAGTTTTTACTAAGATAACATAGCATGGGAGCTACTGATCTAAACGTTATTGCCGTGAAATCGCCCTGATTTCTCAGCGATGTCGCTGCGTTTCCGCCGAGACCCTGAGTGATCTCAGAAACAATGAAGCGATAACGTGGCGATATCGCGACGATATCATTCCATCAAAGCCTACGCTCAAAAACAACTTGTGTGATATGGCTCTCATACAAAATCGTCTCTGATACAACATTTCTATTCATTTACTTACATTTTTAAAATGGAAAAGCCGATTCTAACGAATTCTATTCAGTAAGTACGAAGTTAAACGACCTCAGGTCCGGGCAGTCTTTGGATATCCGTTTAGTTCGGAAGATCACTTTAAGCAGTTGGTCCCAGTTAGCTCAGTTGATGCCGGTGATTATTCGTTAAGCCAGGTTAGAGGTCTATTAAGGTGACTTGAAAATTCTCTGACAGCAAAGTGACCACTCTTGTCTCTACCGTGGTGGAGTTTGGCCAAGTTCCTCTCACCTGGAGTTCTTTGTCCTGCAGTGGGATTCCACAGGTCATATAACTATTACCGTTTTTTTACAACTTAAAAGCTTAATTTATTATAGAAGCGCTAAGTGGCGCTACTTACGCAGTATTTGAAGAGTCACGCTTCCTTTACGTAAAAAAAATTGATTCCGCCTTTCTAGTCGAAAGATTGGTATTTAAATAACAGTTTGAATTGAAGATGATATAAATACAGGATGTAACAAAACACCCTAGTAATATTTCAAGGGGTGGTTTTGACCATCAAACTGAGCAATTTTCACTATGGAGCCAACATCGAGGAAAAAAAATCTGCTATTCCATACATTTGACTTAAGTAGGCAAGGCACTGCAGTTTTTCATGAAACTGCAGATTTTTCTTTCGATATTGATGTTGAGTAGTGAAGGTTGTTCAGTTTGATGGTTTAAACCACCCCTTTAAATATTGCTTGTGTGTTTTGTTAGACTCTGTATATTTAATTTAACATTTTTAAATATTACAGAGGCTTTGAGAATGTACCCGACAGCAATATTGGACAGAAGCTGTAGTAAAGATTATAATCTTGGGAGACCTAATAAAACGGCTACAAAAGACTATATTGTAAGTATTTACAGTACCCATTATAAATTACCTTCTCTTCTCGAGGTAGAAAAAAAAAGGTGGAGAGATTTAAACATCGATCGGGAGGAAACCTGCATATTATGCTGAAAAAGAAATTCTGATTCATATGTACAGTCCAACAATCCGCCTTGGGCACGCATGGTGGAATTACGCCCACAAACCGTCCTTAACCTTACCTACACCGTGGAATCGTTGGTCGTTTTAAAGCCGGAACAGGATGCTTCAGACCATCAAACTGAATAACTTTTACCATGGGACCAACTTTGAAATCGCAAAATAAAAAATCCGTTGTTTCAAGCATTTTTGTCGAGATGTAATTGACATTTTCGCGATTTCAATTTTGGCTTCATAGTGAAAGTTGTTCAGTTTGACGGCCTGACGCTTGAGCTTCAAAACGTCGCCGATTCCACAGTGTACAGACTGATGATTATGAGGTACCTAATTCTGAAAAATATTGTTTCAGATTAGGAAAGGTGAGGGCATTCAAATACCAGTCTGGGCTATCCATCGTGATCCTCAATATTACCCGGAGCCATTAAAGTTTGATCCAGAGCGTTTTTCAAAAGAGAACAAGCACAACATCAAGCCATATACGTATATGCCCTTTGGGCTTGGACCCAGATATTGCCTTGGTAAGAAACTGTAATAAGATAGTACTTTCTATTCGAAACAAGACGTTTCACTTACTCCACTGCGGCAACGTCCCTGATACAGGCTACCGGATTTTTCCTTATACGCAGTATTATACAAGGTGTAAGGAAAAGTATCATTAACCTTTAAACTACATACTCTACCCATCAAATTGAACAACTTTTACTATAAAAGCAAACCTGTCAGAACAAAAAAAAAGTCTGAGTCGAGCAGGCGCTGCAGTTAAGTATGGAACAGCTGATTGTTCTTTTGTTCTAAAAGGTTTGCTCCCATAGTAAAAATTCAAAGTCAAAGTCAAAGTACTTTATTAAGTTGTTTAGTCTGATGGGTTGAGTATGTAGGATGAAGGTTAATGATACTTTTCCTTACATCCTGTACGATAAAGGATTACATTTTGACTAGAGGAATACTTTTTGTACGGATTTTTGGAACTTAACTCATTTTATATTACTCATTTTATACAGGGTCGTAATTAATATGCTGACCCTTTTTTAAGTGGACGATCAGACCGTCAAACTGATCAACTTTGTCTAAGGGACAAACATCGAAATCGAAAAAAAAACTGCTGTCCATTGTATGGGCATTTGGCTCGATTAGGTTGGCAGTTTTGTATGGAAAAGCACATTTTTTTTACGCGATTTCGATGTTGGTGCCATAGATAAAGTAGTTCAGCTGATTTTATTTTTGCTCCGATCGGTTTGCTCGCATAGTAAAAGTTGTTCAGTTTGATGGGTAGACTCTTAGTTTAAAAAGGATGCCAATGATATCAATTTCACCCAATACACAAGGTGTTAGGGTAAATAGTTGCATTACTTTAAGGGGTGATTGTTCCTATGATACTGAACAACTTTCTCTAAGAAATATTTAGGAAATTCTCAAAAAAAAATTTGATCTTTCCATGATAAATGTAATCAGCTGATCGAACGTTTGTATGAAAAGTTGTTCAATATCATGAGTATGCAACTGTTTACCCTAACACCCTGTAGTACTCTGTGCTAGCTAGATACCAAAGCTTTGCTAGGGGAATTATGTTACAAAACAAAAAATGACCTTACGATACGGATCCGCAGCTTGCTTGACCTCATATTTCCGTTCTTTTTTCCAGGAATCAAATTTGCTCTATGTGAAATCCAGGTGTTATTGTATCAATTTTTAAAGACGATGGAAATATCAGCCAATTCAAAAACTCAGGTTGGAAAAGAGCTGTCTAAAACGACCATAAATATTCGGTTAAAGAATGGCTACTTTGTCAGGATAAGATCTAGGAAGTAAATTTTGTTTCACATTACAAAACTATAGCGTAATTATAATATATTGGAACAGATCAGTGGTCGCGTCAGGACCATCGAGCGCGGAGTGTGGGGACCGGGAGGGGCGCGTCCAGGCGCTCTGCCTGCGCGCGTACCCTAACAGTGAATTCGGTTAGGGTACGCCTGTCCCCCGCTCACCGCGCGAGCGTTGACCTGCCGCGACTGCTGAGCTATGCCACTATATGTGAGCATCCACGCGAAAATGGTCATGTTGTCGGGTTTTGAATTAAGATTAGATTCAGCATCTAGATCTTCACATGATCATAAGTAAGGAACAATAAAAACTGGACCCTTTTTGCATGGACGCCAACATATTATTGTTATTATTGACAACTATTTAATCTGTGACTCAACCTTCGCTCGTTAGCGTAATGGCACAAATTGTTTAGTAAACTAGTAGTGAATGTTTATTGTATACCTTAAATATATCTGCTGGTTATCCTAATAAACAAAATAATATAAATATGACTGATTATTTATAATTTTACGTGTTCTACTTCTTCCTGTTTTAGATTATTATGACTTTATGAGGAAAAGAAGAGTACTTTTTAAGCTGAAAATAGAAGAAAAAAATCACATACATTTGAGTCGAGTCAGTATTGCAGTTTTGTATGAAAGAGCGAATTTTTATTTCGCGATTTTGATGTTGGCTCCATAGTGAAAGTTGTTCAGTTTGATGGTCTGAAGCACCCCCTTAAGTATTACTAGGGTTTTTTGTTACCTGCATAGAGTCTTTCTGACACTTTTTTACGGAGATAACCAATCCATGATTCAATATCATGATTATAATAAAGAGGACCGTGTATAATATTTCCCACAGCAGGGCATAGGCGTACCCTCAAGGATGAAGGCGTTGGTCCACCATGCGTGCACAATGCGGATTGGTAGACTTCACATACGCTTCAGAATTTCTTCTTCAGCGTATGCAAGTTTCCTCACGAAAAGAATAAGCAGAATATTTAAGGTGTACTGGTTCGAATTCATGAACTTTACTTAAAGCCTTGACATTGTCGACAAAAAAAAAATTTTTACAACCAATTAAAACCGACTTCAAAACTAAAAGCCGTGGTGGTCCAGTGGCGAGTAACCTTGCCTGCCGTGCAGGAGGCGATGGTTCGATCCCCGTCCAAGGCAACTCGTACCAATGAGTTTTTCGGAATTTATGTACGATTTGTAACACCACTGGCTTTTCGGTGAAGGAAAACATCGTGAAGAAACCTGCATGCTTCAATTTCGAGGCATGGTATTGTACCCACTGTCCATTATGTGGAGTCAGGCTCACCCCCCGTCACACTGGACAGAGTTTCGGTACTACTGGTGAAACGTGGATGTTCTGAGGTTTCAGAATATCTCTGGGAATATAGTCGTGAGCATCACGTGAGTAGTGTCATGCATGCATGCATGCATATGCTTTCAAAACTAAAAAAGTAAAAATAATATTGTACCCGATAAATTTTACGTTAGCATCTATAAGACTGTAATTTTTTTTCGAAGTCACTGTCAAGCCTGTACGATTCGAGCTGAGCTTGCAGTAATTTTTTGGCTAGGCTTGACACCGACTCCAATAAAACAAAATTAATAGTCTAAAGTAAAATTCATCGGCTGCAATATTATTTTTTACTTTTTTAGTTTTGAAGAAGGTTTAAATTTTTTCTTAACAATTTGTGGTGAAATACATTAGTTCGATTCTGATAAAAACGGGTACATCGATACAAAGCAAATCTTTCCATCGCCGATGATTTGCTGTCACCTTTTGAGGAGTTATATTGTGTAGCTCCGAAGCGCGTCATCAGATCTTCACCAAGAGTCACGTTGCAGGTTCTGACCCGAGAACTTGTCTCGCGTGTTGTCCGCGTGTCGCGTCTTTGCCTGCCACGGGGCTCCGCATTCCTTAATCTGTTCGTTTTCTTTATCAAGAACAATCCCTGAGATTGGGATAGATACTCCCACAAACTACTTGACATTGGCGGAAATGCGGTGCTAACACACAAGCAAAAAGTCCATTAATTATAAATAAAAAAAAAAAAAAAAGATCTTCATTGAATTAAATTGGGACCACCTCGCGAGTATACCCTTTTAAACAAAAAAAGTGTTAAATTGTGGACGAATTTCTTTAAATTGTCACACAAATTACAAATTATTTAGTCACATTTAAGTACCTGAATCTAGCCTGGACTTGTGTTATGATGACTAGACAACGATATAGAATACATATATAGATAAAAACGTCCATGACTCGGGTACAAATATTCATATTCATCATACAAATATTTGTCCCTTATGGGATTCGAACCCGTGACCCCGGCATAGCAGACAGGTTCACTACATACTGTGCTATCGGGCCGTCAATTACATACATTATAAAAATACATACAGCCGAACATATAGGGTCCTCCTTAATATGCTGAGACTTTTTTAAGGGAATGATCAGACCATCAAACTGAACAACTTTCTATATGGGACCAATATCGAAATCGTGAAAATAAATCAACTGTCCTTGGCTCGAGTAGGATTGCAGTTTTGTTTAGAACAGCTGGTTTTTTTCGCGATTTCGATGTTGGTGCCATAGAAAAAGTTGTTCAGTTTGACAGTCTGATCATCCCCTTAAAAAAGTGTTAGCATATTAAAAGGGACCCTATACAACGTGTTAATGAATTAACGCAAAACTAGAAAGTAGTTTGTTTAGAATCGGGAGCAGAATCGAATTATCATGTTTTCAACATAAGTAATTTTAAATGATAACAAATCATTTTTGCCTGAATACTTGAAATGCGAATAACTTTAAATTTTAAATATCAAAATAATGAAATTTTTGTTTCAATCTAATTATTTTGTTATAAATCAGTTGGGGTGTATGAGGTTTTGCGCTTATTCATTAACACATTGTATATGACATACTTATAAATTCGACGGACGGACGGACATGTTTGACGGTCTGATCATCCCCTTTAAAAAGTATCAGCATATTAAGAAGGACCCTGTAGAACCTCCTCCTTTTTTGAAGTCGGTTAAAAAGAACAAATACCAATAAAAAACAACAATAATAATAATAGACAAAGCATAAAATTCCAGATTAACTAAAGCAAAATACGATTAACCTGGATACGGCTACAAAACACCCACACCGGGGTTAAAAAAACATTAAACGATTATTATTTCAACCTCAAGCCAGCAACAATATAGACATAGTACAGAAGGTACAGTGTTATACGTGTTAGACTACAACGTGTTTATGAATAGAGGAGTTGACTACAGACAATATATTTTAGTTTTAACTGCTCAGTAAATAAACCGTTTGAAAATAACGCTAAACTCACATTTTCAGTAATGCGGTTGCTTGAATACTATTTTTATTAACTGGATAAACTATAAAAAGTATCCAAACCGCCGACGAAAAACAATGTCGTCACTATTCAATTTTTAGTACAATATTTTATACAAAGAACACGTTTTGACGTTTGATAAAGAGTTGTTAATTTGACTAGTTGGAAACTCGCGGATTGAAAATAAAAGTGAAGGTGAAGCAAGAGGGGGTGGGAGAGGGTCGCATCGCAACTGTAAATATCCGTGATTTTCACTAAACGCTATCGCCGCGGTTCCGATATCGTAAGATTATCACAAGGCTAAAAAATTGTTTTGTCTGTATAGTACATACGGCGACACATCAAGCTACGCCAAACCAAAGTAAGCTGGCGGCGCATAGGTAGAGTAATTTATAACGTCGCGCGGACAGCTTATGTTTATTTTGCGTAGCTTGATGTGTTGCCGTGTGTACATAAAATCAGCATAAATAAGAGTAGGTATAACGTTTTAATTTAGTCAAAACTATTGTAAGGGTAGGGTATCTATTATATGTCATGTTGTTAAGTCTTACAGGAGTTAAAGCAACTATAAGTAATGTAATAATCTTGCAAGACGTATTCACACACACACTGACAGACATACTGATTGGACAGAGTTTCGGTACTACTAGTGAGACGTGGATGTTCTGAGTTTTCAGAATATCTCTGACTCGGGGAATACAGGGAGTAAGGAAAAGTATAATCAACCTTTAAACCACATACTCTACCCATCAAACTGAACAACTTTTACTATGGGAGTAAACCAGTCAGAACAAAAAAAATATCAGCTGTCCCATACGTTTGAATCGAGTAGGTATTGCAGTTTAGTATGGGATAGCTGTTTTTTTTTTGTTCTGAAGGTTTGCTCTCATAGTGAAAGTTGTTTAATTTGGTAAAGTATGTGGTTTAAAGGTTAATGATACTTTTCCTTACACCCTGAATGGTCGTGAACATAAATGCTTACATATTGCAGCGGCAAACTATATTCGGTTAGATCTTTTAGAACCTTTGGACGCAATACGTATATTGTATGTATGTATGTATATGCTCACGACTATATTCCCCGAGGGGGTAGTCAGAGATGTTCTGAAATCTCAGAGCATCCACGTATATTACCAGACACGCAAATTAGTTTTTGCCTGCTCGAATTTGCATTGTCATGCAATAGACGTTCTGTACTTTACACACTCTGTACTCAGGCCGACCTAGAACGATCCAAACAATGGAGCGAGGGTAATTTTTCCTTATTAATGCGTCTTTTCACTCATTTTCTAAGACCGTCGTCTTTTGTCTCACACAACATAAGGGAATTTCGCTTCAATTTTTTTCGGGGAGCGTTTTCATTTGATTTAAAGCCGACTTTCCCCTATCACGCATATGGATATGCGTTCAAAGTATGTTGCTGTCGTTAGTTAATCATTTATAAAGAACACGATCTATTTGCATAAAGAGACTAATAAAATGTTGAAGAAGCGAGGTAAGTCTGTAAGGATCGTAGCAGGTAAGAGCAATATATTGGTAGATTCTGTAGTTTCTGTTTCTTTGCTTACCTCATTATCATTAGTAGTATAGTTTATAATTACTACCTAGTAACTACCCCCTATACTATACATTTCGTCATTGAACAAAACTGGTGCTTAAAGCCCATGGGCCTCAAGGGTTCTTATTTTAGAATCAATGGAAAAATCCATCAGCTAAATTTTAAAAATACCATTATGTATGTATGACTATATCTTACGTTTTTTTTAAAACTTTTAATTGATACAAATAAAATAATTGTTTTATTCCAATAAATGACAACGTTAAACCCATACTCTCTTACAGTAAAAGTCACGTGTAAACGAAGCTCAAACGCCCCGAATTTTTTTCCTCGCACTTTTTCTTTATAACACTTAAGCCGTGGTCATTACGCGGAGGCATTGTGCTGAAATGTCCCGTCCCGCGTCATTCCCACCATAATTGTATGGCTGAATATAACTCATGAACTCGTCGAGTGCTATATCCACCAGTAAAACACGATGTCTTTTTGAGTAAATTATACGGAATGTTTTACAAGTTTTTATGGTTTGAGGGTTGTGAAATTACATTAGCTGGTAGTTCGTTTAACATGAACACTGGAAAATGAATTAAGTACTTAATATTAAGGAATAACCACCGAATAAGAAAGAGTATCTGCTACGTACAGTACTGACACTTCCTGCCCCCTACCAATATTGATGTAGGTTACTTTAAGGGAATATAATTCGGAGTGCGCTCCATACTAAAGAAATCTGGTGATATTTTCAATACTAAACAATTAAATGCAATGAATTTTAAAAAAAAAATTCTAAAAACTAATCTCTATGTTTGTATGAAGTCACATTTTCGTTTAAATGTACAGTTTTAAAGTAACAGTGCGTGAAAGATTTCCATAAAAATCTGAAATTAATCCTAGCACTAAAACTGTATATTTTAACGAAATTCTGACTTTATACAAACATAAAGATTCGTTTCAAGATAGTTTCAAAAAAAATGTATTGCCTTAATTGGTTAGTATTGAAAATATCACCAGACTTCGTTTGTATGCAGCGCGCATTTACGCATTCGGAATAAACTTCTCTTAATCTCTTCTCACGATACCAAACAACTTTCCCAAAGAAACAACTACTTTTATACAAACGTTCGATCAGCTGATTGCATTTAGTAGCATAGCATAGCATATGCTCACGACTATATTCCCCGAGGGGGTAGTCAGAGATATTCTGAAACCTCAGAACATCCACGTTTCACCAGTAGTACCGAAACTCTGTCCAGTGTGACGGGGGGTGAGCCCGTCGCCACATAATGGACAGTAGGTACAATACATGCCTCGAAATTGAAGCATGCAGGTTTCCTCACGATGTTTTCCTTCACCGAAAAGCCAGTGGTGTTACAAATCGTACATAAATTCCGAAAAACTTATTGGTACGCGTCGGCCTGGACGGGGATCGAACCATCGCCTCCTGCACGGCAGGCCTGGATAACCAAAAAAAAAGGATCCACGGACCTTAGATTAAGAAACCCTGCCTTTTACAGTAAAAGAGGGAAGTAAAAAACCTGTCCTATCCTGTCCTCTCGGGTCTTCCTTCCTTGCCTACCTACGTAAGAGTAAAACTAAAACTAGCGATAACGAATATCCGTACAAAAGCCGGACGACACACGCCGGACGTGCGGCCGCCATAATTCAAAAGAACCCCGTCCGGGTTCTAGGTCCGGTCTTACATACCTTGCAGATAAGTTTGCGAAATTCTGCGTGGACTTTTTAAGGTAATTTTTGTCACTTTGATTCCAGAAGTTATTTGTATCGTACCTACTCTTGGTAGAACGACGTTATTTCATGTGCATATACAACGTGTTAATGAATAAACGCAGGACTAGAAATTAGTTTGTTTAGAATCGAGAGCAGACTCGAATAATCAGAGTTTCAACATAGGTTAAATTTATTCAAAATATTAAATAATTTGTTCGTAAAATTTAAAATTTACTGATCTCGATGTCAACCCACCGCAGTGCAAAGTTATTCGTGCCCGTTGTACCGTACAATTCGCTAACCTACCAACCGTCATAACGGCACGCGTGCAAACAAAAATGAACCGAGTCATTAGATATGAAAACTTCCTTAACATAGTCTCCTTCTTTCATTCTTTCACGTGCTGGCAGCGTGACATCGCTAGGATTTTCAAGTCTCGCATTGACTACTCACAAAATGGCGGCTTTGACCAAGAAGTTTACGGTATACCTGACCTATTGCCATTCACCCCTCTGTGGGGATCGGCTGTCAACCGTACCTGAGCTGTGGAGTAAGACAGGCGTGGTAGAATGACACGTGTAACTTGTCCCAAAGACACAAAACGTTTAAAAGTATAGCACGGTGCAAGTCGACACGACGATTACTAAATCTTGTGATTTTAATAGTTTTCCTCCAACGTTATAAAGAAGGCGTAAGTGCTTTTACACGAGAACTTCAAAGAAAACCTTATGAAAAATATGCGCTACGTGCTAGAAGGGTACTTACAAGTCCGTACAAAGAATATAAGTATGGAAAAATTGCTGTTTTAAGCAAATTTACAAACATTTTCCTTAGTCTTACTACCGTAGTTGCAGTAGTTAATCGGATTTATACTCTATTTAAGTATTTTTAAGGAGAATTGTTGAGTAACATTGTAATGGTGGTGTTCCTTATCATAATAATAGCTATGAAATGTTAATATTAGTGGTACAACGTTTATTTCCTGAAAGATGAGTAATTTCTTCACTCTTGATAATGATAGGTTGTTTTGCTATCAGCGTATCCTCTATAAAGGCCAGGCCACACAGAGGTGGTACAGGAGGCGGACCGGGGGCGGGATGTTTATTAATGTAGTCGGGGAAATCTACGGATTTTTGTATGGAGTAGGTTGCATTAATTGCACTTTGAGTGATAATTTAGAATATAGTTGATACATACCTGAAAAACATAAATTCTCAATAATCCCCGATTTTTTGTTGTATATTATACAGGGTGTCCGGTGGCAGATTTAGGATTTAAATTTCGAATTTCTCCGTAACCGTTGCACGGAGGAGCGGGGAGGGGGCCGCGTTGGCTTCGTCATTCGTGCGGGTTTTTTAGTCGCAATGTCGCAGTGGACGGGTGAACAACGTGCGTTCGCAATCGAAGCGTATTTTAAAGCCAATGATTCGTGTGCAATTTCTCGTCGAAGATTTTGTTCACGTTACAATATTCGACGGTTACGTGACGCCCCAAGTGAAGATTTGATTCGATCATGGGTGCGAAGGTTCCGGGCAACAAGTTCAGCAGAAAATAACCCACGACCGGGGCCCAGCCGGACGTCGAGAACAAATGAAAACATCGAACTCGTCGCGTCCAGTTTGAGCGATAATCCGCGTCAGTCCGTTCGCAAGAGAGCGGCTGCCTTGGGGCTTCCAAAAACTATAGTGCACGAGATATTGAAGAAGGATCTTAAACTTCATCCATTTAAAATTCAAATTGTGCAAGCGCTTAAGCCTAATGATTACAACTTGCGTAAAAATTACTGTGAGACAATGTTGGAGCGATTTCGCACGGTGAACACTATTTTTTGGAGTGATGAAGCCCACTTTCACTTAAATGGCAGTGTAAACAAGCAGAATTGTCGTTATTGGTCTCCTAAAGGACAAAACCCCCACTTAAAACACCAAAAGCCACTTCACAGTCCCAAAGTGACGGTTTGGTGTGCATTATCAAGCAGGGGAATAATTGGACCCTATTTTTTTGAAAATGGTCAAGGGCACGCAATTTCTGTGACTGGTGTTGCTTATCGGCGAATGCTCAATGATTTTTTTTTTCCAACATTGAGAGACCATCCTTCCTACACTTCACGGACATGGTTTCAGCAAGATGGCGCCACCCCGCACACTGCTAGGGAGACCATGGCGCTACTGCGTGATTTCTTCCCCAACCAACTGATAAGTCGTTTCGGTGACATCCCCTGGCCACCCAGGTCACCGGATCTTACACCCATGGACTTTTTTCTGTGGGGATATCTCAAAAATAAAGTCTACGAAACAAACCCGGCGACTATCTCATCATTAAAAGAAAATATCGTTCGCGAAGTTCATGGCATCTCGGCGGCACTTCTCCAGCGAGTGGCAAGAAATACTGAAGCCAGATTCCATGAATGTATCCGACGTGACGATCAACATTTAGACGACATAATTTTTAAGAAATAAAACCCGCATTTGTCTTCTTTATAATGATTAAAAATATAAATGTATATTTCACGTAGTTTTTTTGTTATTTATATTTTAAATCCTAATTCTGCCACCGGACACCCTGTATAATAATTAAGACATTTACAAAACATTAAATTTAGGTATGAACAAAAAATTGAAAACGGGTGATTTTGTACAGGATGGCTTCGTTCAATACGTTTTACATTTAACAACAATAATCCCCGGTTAATATCGTAAATTTGATTAGATATTTAATATATTGTTAGTCTTCAAAAAATATAACCTCAAAATTAAATTATTTACTGTTTGTTTGTACAGATTAAATTTGCCTTGTGATAACTAACTGTCTATTTAGCTGGTATCCTGGAAGAAATATCTTTAGAAATAAACATGCGCTTTGCACATTTATATAGATTTTAAGGTATTTCTCAGATTCCTGAGCCAATATAACCACGAAATCTCGACAAAAGTGTTATAAACTAACAGTAATATTAGTTCAAACACAATTTACTAAAGTGTCTTTAATGCAATCTCAAACCTTATTTTTCCTAGACTAATGTAAGAGTTTATAATGTACCCTGACACACAGAAATCCGGGTCGGGAGTGGCGCGGTGCGGAGCGGTATCGGGACGAACGCTATGACACACAGGCGGCCGAGTCGCGAACCGGGCGCGGCGCGGCGCAGGCCATGAGCGGGGCGGAAGCTGTTTTCCATACAGCGGAACACAGCCACACAGCGGAGGCGGCGGCGTCGGGGTCCGGAGTGGTATTTACCGCGCTTGCATTTTGTATTTTTCACGACTTTCGTGAACTGTTTCGATACAGCTGCTTATAATGTCACACCGGCCACCTCCACACCGCCACCGCGTCGCTTTTCCGCCTTCAATTTCACACCGATCCCTGTGAGGCATGCCCTGGAATGCATTCGCTTCCCGCCGCCGGATTGCTTTCTCGCAATCCTGCCTCTGTGTGGCCTGGCCTTAAGAGAGGTATGGACTAAGGTATGAACAGAGAGCGTTGCCTTCGTTGGTTGCGCATTGCGATAATTTCTTGTTTTTGTGGTATATACAACGTGTTAATGAATAAGCGCAAAACCTCATACCTCCCAACTGATTTATGACAAAATCATTAGATTGAAACAATAATTTCATTATTTTGATAGTTAAAATTTAAAGTTATTCGTAGTTTAAGTTTTCAGGCAAAAATGATTTGATATCATTTCAGCAATGAATGAAAGCTCTAGCGTGCTCGTGGATACATTTTAAGAATCTTGTTTTGGTAGTAAGTAGGGTGAGTGTGCCCGTGCGGTGGGTTGAGATCGAGTTCAGAAAATTTTAAATTTTACAAACAAGTTATTTCATATTTTGAAAAAAATTTCCTATGTTGAAAACATGATAATTCGATTCTGCTGTCGATTCTAAACAAACTACTTTCTAGTTTTGCGTTAATTCATTAACACGTTGTATAAGTGGTAGGACATAGCTATACACCTTTATAATTTACCTTACATCTGCAGGGTGTAACAAAATACCCTAGTAATATGGCGATGTGTGATGTTTAAGGGGTGGTGGTTGAAATCATCAAACTGAACAACTTTCACTATGCAGTCAACAGGGAGAAAAGTTTTTTTGTAATAGAATGGATAGCGAACATTTTGAACAAGAGAAAGGTCTAAACCACCCTTTTCAACAATACTAGAGTCGCGCTGCAAGTCTGACGGTGGGCGGTCACGTATCTTCTTCTCTCGGGTTTGCACGTGGCTCCGCCATTTTGTAACGCTTCAATTTGTTCTTGACCATAGAATAATACTTGAGATTAAAACACCAAACTACTTCACATTGGCAGAATTGTCGCGCTAGATGCAAGCATTTAATTAAGAATTAAAAATTTAGGGTGATTTGTTACACCATGCAAAACAAATTGCATTTCATTTTACATTCGGATCTCTAAAATTCTCGTTCGTCTAGCATAGTATGTTATGCAGCCGAATGTAATGCTAGCATAAGCTAGCGATTTTCGTTGTTATCTCACATGGCGACTATTCCATTGTGGCCGGTCTATGAATTATGTTACATTTTATCTCCGGCGCATGCTCTAAATAGTCAGCGGAATTTATTATTTATCACTTCACCTAGCAACCTTAGATTTAATCTAAATTTTAGACAGTCACTAAGAGGAATTTGTGTCTAGATAATTATGGTAAAATGTTAACTCAGGTTGTAGATTAAAATGTGTTACATAATTAAAACGCTGGCTTTTCGGTGAAGGAAACATCGTGAGAAAACCAGCATGCTTCAATTTCGAGGCATGTATTGTACCCACTGTCCATTATGTGGCGATGGGCTCGCCTCCCGTCACACTGGACAGAGTTCCGGTACTAATGGTGAAACGTGAATGTTCTGAGGTTTCAGAATATCTCTGACTACCTCCTCGGGTAATATAGTCGTGAGCATATGCTTATGCTTATATAATAAAAGGGGGAATAAGCCGTGGTGGTCCAGTGACGAGTAACCTTGCCTGCCGTGCAGGAGGCGATGGTTCGATCCCCGTCCAGGCCGACTCGTACCTATGAGTTTTTCGGAATTTATGTACGATTTGTAACACCACTGGCTTTCCGGTGAAGGAAAACATCGTGAGGAAACCTGCATGCCTAAATTTCGAGGCATGTATTGTACTTACTGTCCATTATGTGGCGACGGGCTCACCCCCCGTCACACTGGACAGAGTTTCGATACTAATGGTGAAACGTGGATGTTCTGAGGTTTCAGAAAATCTCTGACTAACCCCTCGGGGAATATAGTCGTGAGCATATGCTTATGCTTATATAATATAAGGCGTGCTTCAGAACATCAAATTTAACAAATACCTGTCTACATTCATCTGCTCTATACGTTTGGGTGTCGAAACATATTGGACACTCACTACGGAAACTATGCACATAATTAAGAGGATATAATTCGGAGCGCGCTCCATAAAAACGTACTATGGTGATATTTTCAATACTAACCAATTAAAGTCAATAAAATTTTGCTGAAACAATCTTGAAACAAATATCTATGCTTGTATGGAGTCCGATTTTCGTTAAAATATACAGTTTCAATGCTAGGATTAATTTAAGATTTGTATGGAAATCTTTGAGGCACTGTAACTTTAAAACTAGACATTTTAACGAAAATATGACTCTACACAAGCGTAGAAATTTGTTTTTAGATTGATTCTGAAAAATGTTATTGAGTTTAATTGGTTAGTATTGAAAATATCACCATAGTACGTAAGTATGGAGCGCGCTCCGAATTATATCCCCTTAAAGTAGTACAAAGAGTAATACATGAAACACGTTTCAGTTTACACCCTTGTGATAAGTGTCGGTGTCGAAAAATGTTCCGAGTGCTAAACCATCGAAGAATATTGGCGATACATTTGCGATAAATAATTTGAAACTCGTTCGATAGGTTCACCTACCCTCCTTCAGAAGGGCGCGTTTTTTGACACTGTGGGCCTACCATGAGTTTTTACTGTACTTTACTACAGTATACAACGTGTTAATGAATTAACGCAAAACTGGAAATTAATTTGTTTAGAATCGAGAGCAGAACCGAATTATGATGGTTTCAACATAGGATTTTTTTTCAAAATATTTAATAATTAGTGTGTAAAATTTAAAATTTAGTGAATTCGATCTCAACCCACCGCTCGGGCACTCTCATCCTACTTGCTACCAAAACAAGATTCTTAAAATGTATCCATGAGCACGCTAGCGCTTTCATTCATTGCTGAAATGATTAAAAATCATTTTTGCCTGAAAACTTAAAATGCGAATAACTTTAAATTTTAACTATCTAAATAATAAAATTATTGTTTCAATCATATTATTTTGTTACAAATCAGTTGGGGTGTATGAGGTTTTGCGCTTATTTATTAACACGTTGTATATATTTATACAGTAATTTTGTTTTCAATTTCGTGCAGCGCTCCTAGTGATTACGTCGAGAACTAATTTCTGCCATACGAAATTGGCGACGTAACTACAGTAGTAAAGTACTGTGAAAACTCATGGTAAACCTTCTGATGCTATGTCGCTCTGTAAGTTTCTCAAGGATTAGGTTCACAAACATTTAACAATAAAATGATTAACTACAGATATAAGAATGAAAATAAAAACTACAAAAAAAACATCCGAATTGGTCCATGTAAATTCCAGCCAAAAATAAAAATTTATAGTCTGTTAGAACTTATCCTACTAAACAGTTATTATTATTCTTTGACTATTTATATGTGGACTGGTTACGCGTATTCTACTAACAAATATTTCTGCCACTTTTTGCGGGGGGCGAGGTAACATGAAATCCGCAACTTTGGATTTTATTCCTCATAACTTTAGATTCTAATTTTGAATGATAAAAAACATGAAAAGTAGTCTCGTGTGAACCCCAAACGTTCTAAGTTCGAAGTTATTATTTCGCAATTATAGGCTGTCTCGTTTAGTGATAAGGTGTAAAATTGAATGTAAATGCACAAGATCAATTGTGCTTATACCGTGGCAGAGGGGAAATCCTACCGCAAGGCTAGTCCTTATAATAATTAGTCAACGTTATTATTGCACCAAAGCTGTAGGTGCATTGTCTTTGGTTTTATTAGGGTTCGAAAAATCTGCCTTTTCATACAATTTTGATGCAACATTTGTAGCTACAGCTTTCATGCCATAATAATAAATACGACGGACAAGTTCTGACGGAATATAGCATTCGTTTTTGTTAGCCGGCAATTTCACATTTAGAAAAAAAAATTATGAAATGGGGACGAGATCTTTTAAGGTTTTCCTGTAATTGGAATAAAGCGCCTTGGCTGCAGCCCAGGTAGGTGTAGCCAAGGCACAATTGCAACGCCCGATATAAAGAGGAATTTATTCCGAATGCGAAAATGCGCGCTGCATACAAACGAAGTCTGGTGATATTTTCAATACTAACCAATTGAAGTCAATGACATTTTTCAGAAACAATCTAGAAACTAATCTCTCTGTTTGTATGAAGTCAGATTATAGATCTATAGTTTTAAAGTAACAGTGCCTCAAAGATTTCCATACAAATCTTAAATTAATCCCAGCACTAAAATTGTATAAATTAACAAAAATCTGACTTCATACAAGCATAGAGATTAGTTTCTAGACAGTTTCTGAAAAATTTCATTGACTTTAATTGGTTAGTATTGAAAATATCACCAGACTTCGTTTGTATGGAGCGCACAAGCCGTCAAACACCTGTCTCCTGATGGCCTCGCCCCGCACACACTCCATCAAGACATGGAAGACGTCCTCAACTACACCACAATCTTCACAATTAGGTAATCCCCACCAGCTGTGTTAAGTTTTTGGATGGAATGTGACCGGTTCGATTTCGCTTAAGCCACCATCTCCATATTAGATGTTCATAATACATCGGTACATATTTCAGTGGTAAGCGCGTACGGGTAAAGCTATATATCTCAACAAATATTTACGTTTCGGCCGTGTTACCTGCAACTTGGTCTCTCTAGGAATCCTGGGGCCTGAATAATGTACGTGTAGTGTAATTTATGTTATAACTCGTCCTGTGTAGTGGCGGTTGAATTTAAGGAATTCCTCATTAAGGTGGATTGTACGCAAAGCTCGCCTATTTTTTTCAAATTTCAGCTCGAAAAACAGTGTGTTAGGGTAAACGGTTGCAATACTTTAATAATCACCCTGATTGTACCCATGATACTGAACAACTTTCCCTGTAATGCAACTGTCTACAATTAATCATTTATTTATTTCAAGATACAAGGTGCAAGGAAAAGTATATTTTACCTTTAAACCACATCTACTCATCAAACTGAACTACTTTCACTATGGGAGAAAACGTGTCAGCGCAAAAAAAATCTGATTTTCCATATTAAACTGCAATACCTACTCGACTCAAAAGTATATAATGAATGATGGTAGAATATGTGGTTTAAAGGGTAATGATACTTTTCGTTACGTGATAATGAATAAGCGCAAAACCTCATACACCCCAACTGATTTATAACAAAAAATATAGATTAAAACAATAATTTCATTATTTTGATAGTTAAAATTTAAAGTTATTCGCATTTTAAGTTTTGAGGCAAAAATGATTTCTTGTCATTTCAGCAATGAATGAAAGCGCTAACGTGCTCATGGATACATTATAAGAATCTTGTTTTGGTAGTAAGTAGGGTGAGAGTACCCGAGCGGTGGATTGAGATCGAGTTCAGTAAATTTTAAATTATACAAACAAATTATTTAATATTTTGAAAAAAATTACCCACGTTGAAACCATAATAATACAATTCTGCTCTCGATTCTAAACAAACTACTTTCTAGTTTTGCGTTAATTCATTAACACGTTGTATAGTATTATTTATTATTATTATAATTATTGTTGGCTGGGCTATTGCAAGCAAGGGTCGTTATGTAACACTGCGACCATTGCTGGTCTTTTGTGTTCGCCCCAAACTCACCCATATTTTACACATACATCCGAACAATTTTTTTATTATTCTCGGGTATGCAGGTTTCCTCACGATGTTTTCCTTCACCGCCGAGCTAATGATAATGATAAATACAACCGTAAATAAATTCCGATGAACTTAGTGGTACAGGCCAGGAATCGAACCGCCGCCTCGTTATTGAGTCGCTAGCTCTCTTCCGTATGGACTATCATCGCTCTTATATAGTAACATCGACTCATAATTTTGATAGTAACACATACTTAATGTAATGATAGTAGTTCCACATACATTATAATCCATTTTATTCAAATTAGTTTACTATCATTATAATTTAAAATAAATTAGCTCCTGGTAACATGTAGCCTAACGCTCTGTATAATATAAAAGGTGTAACAAAACACCCTAGTAATATTTAAAGTGTGAGTTTAAATCATCAAACTGAACAATTTTCACTATAGAGACAAAGTCGAAACAACATTTGTTTCGCGATCTTGGCTCCATAGTGATAGTTGTTCAGTTTGATAGCCTAAACCACTCTTTAAAATCTCCTAGAGCGTTTTGTATGCAGACAGTATTTAAAAAATATGATAAGATCATCAAAATGAAGAACTTTCTCTATGAGAGCAACCTCGTTATAGCGAAAAAACATCTGCTACAAAAACCAAATGTACGGGACTTTTGATTTTTTTCGCGTTTACGATATCGGTGCCGTGGAGAAAGTTGTTCAGTTTGATGGTCTGATTATCCCCTTAACATAATATAGCATAACATAAATATTCTTTATAACCATCTTGAAAACCATCAGCATTATTAAAAAGGACCCTGTATAAACACAAGCAGGTAGTCCACTAATTTGCCTACACTTATCCAGGCAGAGTATGTACACATTCTCTCGTATTGTATTACAATCCAACTGCATCATAAAAGTTTCTTTCATGATCATAATTTCAGCCACTGCTGGACATAGGTTCCCCCAAGGATCGCCACAATGAGCGGTCCTGCGCTCATCCAACGGGTTCCCACCGCCTTCACCAGGTCGTCGGTCCACCATGTGGCGAGAGCCCATGATGCGATTTCCGGTACGCGGTCGCCTCTTGAGAACTATTCAGCCCCATCGGTCATCAGTTCTGCGAGCAATGTACACAGTGGCACATTCGTTTAGCAATTCTTTGGGCTATGTCGGCTAATAAGGTCCTTCTGCGAATCTATATAGTTTTGTTTCGATCTCGCGGGGAAACTCCGAGCATAGACCTCTCCTTTGCCCTTTTGGGTGACTTTCACCCGTATGAGGTCTTGAGTGAGCGATCACGTCTCATTTACTGACAGTACATACAGGTCAAAGACTTTAGTCTTGAGACATTGCGGTATTTTAGACGAGAAGCTTCTTTACACTAATATAAATAACGACTAAATTTCTTAAACACTGTTGTATCTTACACATACGATAAAAAATAATTCGTGGAGATCAAAGAAAAATGTTTGTATACTAAAAAAACAAACGAATTCTTTTATATTTACCATTCCACGTGAAAAGCTTTGAGAATTAATTAAACCTACCGATTCCAAAGTTTTACTCAAAATTTGGAAAGGTAAAAATTAATGAAAGAAAAACATAACGTCTCAATGGTTTGTGGATTGTTTTGTGTAAAACCGCGCTCATTTTGTAATAAACGAGAAAAATGTAGCTATTATATTAATTTTTGTAGCGGATAGGCAGGTCGTGGGGGCAGGTAGTTTGCATAAACTCTGGTAGATGACGCTGACGTCCCTTAAAGACGATGATATAGATTGAAAATTTCGTCGTAGCCTGCGGGACGCCGACAGCTCTGTTGGAGAGGCGCATGCCCCGGATAGGCAGGTCGTGGGTTCGAATCCCGCTCGCCGCCCGACTTTTTCAATCTTTAATTTAATTTTTGTAGCTTTCAATTTGAATGCTATTCACAATCGATTAACATACATGAACGTTGTTTGTGGTTTCAGCACGAGAAGAACGATAATATTCATACATGTATGCAATATGCTCCCCTATAACTACAGAGTGAAATTTAAATATCTAGAATTTAATGAAAATAAGACCATCTAGAGAAAAAACTAAGAAATCTGCTGTTGTAAAAACACTAGTAATATTTAAATGGCTGGTTTAGACTATCAAAAAGAACATTTTTCAATATGGAGACAGAGTCGAATAAATAATAATCTGCCGTCCTATATGCCAAGTCGAGTGAAAGTTGTTTTGTTTGATGGTCTATGCCAGCCCTTTAAATATTACAATGGTTTTATACATCAGCTTTTTTACATTTTAATATAATAGAGAAAAAAAACATAAATCGATTTTTTTTCTCCATTGTAGTATAATGTTGATGTATGGTCCATAATCTAAGTTGTTCAGTTTGATGGTGTGAATCACCCCTTTAAGTATTGATAGTGTTTTGTTACGCCCTGCACAGTATTGCGTGTAACATGATAATTAGAACAAAACTCAGATTTTCCAGCCACACGAAGAGTGGCCAACTCTTTCGGAATTCCGAGATTCTGGCGGAAAAAGGCATTATTTTTTAAATTATATCTGCTCCAGGAACGCAGCTATAATCATCCGGGTTGTTTATCGCATACCTCTGTAAGACTTAAAGATTCTGAATCTCGACCTTACATTAGCTCTATCGATCCCAATCAGAAACGCCACCGCTGAACGTGTTTTCAGTGTAGTAAACAAACTAGCTATCATAGGCTAAATGAAACGCATATAAAAACTGAAATAGAACCAAATTTCAAGTAATGCGAGTTACTAGATGTTTATACAATCAAACTGAACTTTCAATATGCATCCAACATTAAGAAAAAATAAAAAAACTCTGCTGTTTCATACAAAACTGCAGTACCAACTCGACTCAAATGTATGGGACAACCGGTTTTTATAATTTCTTTCTGTCTCCGTAGTCAATATTGTTTAGTTTGAAGGTCAAAACCGGGGTGGTTTTGACCTTCAAACTTCCAATGTTCCTAAGGTGTTTTATTACACTCTGTATTCCATGATTTTATCGAAAAACATTGAATAAAAATGTTTTGATTTCACCTCCCTGATGTATCTACATCTGATCCACATAGTTGGCAGCCCTATTTTATTTATAATCCTTGACGTGACGTCAAAATAATCGTCAGCATTTATGCTATCTTTGGTACCTACCTATTCATTTCGCGTTTGTGTCGTCGGATACTTAAAAACCTTTCGCAAGAGTCTTTACTCTAAGCTTCCTACACTTTCAAGAGCTATGTACACATTTAAAATCTCTCTGTACCGTTATGTACCCAGCTAGTGTTGCCAGACTATTGATATAGGGAAATATATATTACCAAGCCGGTATTAATTATGTCACCTAATATCCTATGAGAAGCCGTGGTGGTCCAGTGGTGAGTAACCTTGCCTGCCGTGCAAGAGGCGATGGTTCGATCCCCGTCCAGGCTGACTCGTGCCAATGAGTTTTTCGGATTTTATTTACGATTTGTAACACCACTGGCTTTTCGGTGAAGGAAAATATCGTGAGGAAACCTGCATGTTTCAATTTCGAGGCATGTATTGTACCCACTTTATGTGGCGACGGGCTCACCCCCCGTCACACTGGACAGAGTTTCGGTACTACTGGTGAATCGTATGTCTGATCGATGTTCTGAGGTTTCAGAATATCTCTGACTACCCCCTCGGGCAATATAGTCATGAGCATATGCATTATCATAGAATAATATAAAAATGTTCCTATGTCATTTCTTCTTGTTATTTTTTTCTATCGAGTTGTAGGCATCATCATCAATCTCCGCAACGCGCCACCAATGTTCTTTTCGTCGGCATGCAATTGTATGTTTTTTCCACCCAGTTTTTTGTTACACGGATGGCACTACTGGCTACTAAGCTCAATTCAAGTTTTCAAGATGGACAGGATATCAGATGGGTCTGAGAAGCGATACCGCAAAACATCGGAACCGTTCTGGTTTTGTATTTGACAATTTCAGTAGTAATTCTTTGGTAATTATTTCGGTAAAATAGCCTTGTGGAATTCGGTGAAAATATAATCCTATGAAATACTTTAAACGAATTTTGCAGAAACTCACGAAAAACAAAACTCGGAGGTACACGTCCCTTAACGCAAGAGATAGATGATTTAAAACCTATCGGTATAGTACCGGTAGCTTAAATGGATGAAAAACAGAGCCCCGAATTAGCAGGTTCATACTCCGTCCAGTACACAATTTTTCAATCTTATATTAAATAATAATGATAATAATAAATCATTTATTTCAGACCATAATAAATCCATTTGTGTTAGTAGGTCTTATCAACTATGTTAGTAACATTAAATTAAAAATAAATTAAAAGCAAATGGCATATAAATAAAATGCATTCATTCAAAAATACAAATTGAATATTAATAATTACTTTGAACTGTGCACCACGTGAAGCCTGCAACAGTGGTTCACGTAGCGACAGTCCAACCTGTCAGCGATCATGGACAGGACATAGATATCCAATAGTACGTACGTAGTACTTCCTATCTATATGGGACAGGATGCCATGGCCGCTGGCCCGTACCCTGTATACCAAGGACGCACACCGTTTACGCACTGTCGCATAAAAGCAGTCGATGCGCGCCTCCGCGAACATCCGCGAACATTAAAAACTCAAACGATTCCGAGAAGCTCATACTTCAATGAACAGGTAGGTAAATGGGTGGCCATCTGCGCGTTTGTGACGTCACTTTATTTAACAGCCTTTGATTTGACAAATAATAGATAAAGAGCAAGAGAAAAAAAAATATTTGTGAGGAATACTGATGCTTTGACTATTTAAGAGGCTAAGTGAAAAAAATAGGATTATTCAAAGCATCATATCTCATGAAGTACTAACAGTAGGAGTATGATTTGCGGATATATGTAATTTGAACATATAATTGAAGTTTTGATTAGAGCCAAAACACGATTAAGACACATTTTCTCGATAGAAAAACAAGCCAAAGTAGCCTCCGTCTTTATCGATAAACCCTTGGAAGTGCTAAACGGTGAATATTAGAAACAAGAGGCTTGATTAAAAAAAAGAGATAGATTTTTTATAAATTTTGATTAGAGCAGAATTGAACTTACATAAATAGTACAATTACAATTAAATAAAGTTTGTTTTATGCTTGCGTCGTTTCAGGCGCGCGCGCCGCTCTGTCTCTTTCTCTTGCATCAGGCAGTAATATAAGCTATCACACGCCCATTTCGCTTCAATTATTTTTCGACATAGGCCCTTAACATAAATAGACAGGCTCTCTCTATAGGATAAAAGAGATAAATTCTTTAAAAATGTGGTGGCTATATTTGAGGCTATTGACAGATGTATGTTCTGTTTTGGTGTGCAATAAAGTATAATTGAATTGAATTGAAGAAGAATCATAATTTATAATCTATCTATGCCAAACCATTGAGTTCTGTATAAGAGGTCAATGTGCCCAACACAAATGTATTGTAATAATATATTTGTGAATTTGTGGGCGCAAGGCTAGCCACCTTTTACTGCTTTATTCGTCATTCCACCTTGAAACTTTCAATATGCTAAACATGAACCTTGCTACAACTGCCTCCAATAAAAACTGTTGTACCAATGTTTCTGACCACTTATGTATGTATGTACAAACGGCGACACATCAAGCTACGCAAAAACAAAATAAGTTGGCCGCGCTTAGGTAGAGTAATGTTAACGTCGCGCGGCCAGCTTATGTTTGTTTTACGTACATTGATGTGTCGCCGTGTGTACAATAAGTATACAATGTAAAATGTTCACTGAAAGTTCAAGTTAAAGTCAAAGTCAATATAATTTATTCTACAACGTGTTAATGAATTAACGCAAAACTAGAAAGTAGTTTGTTTGGAATCGAGAACAGAATCGAATTATCATGGTTTCAACATAGGTTTTTTTTTTTAAGTATTAAATATTTCGTTTGTAAAATTAAAAATTTACTGAACTCGATCTCAACCTACCGCTTGGGCACTCTCACCCTACTTACTACCAAAACAACATTCTTAAAATGTATACATGAGCACGTTAGCGCTTTCATTCATTACTGAAATGATAACAAATCTATTTTTCCTCAAAACTTAAAATGCGAATAACTTTAAATTTTAACTATCAAAATATAGAAATTATAGTTTCAATCTAATTTTTATGTTATAAATCAGTTGGGGTGTATGAGGTTTTGCGCTTATTCATTGACACATTGTATATAGGAGCTTGAAGCACACTTATCAAACGTCAAATCTTTTTAAAGCTACCACCGCGTCGGAACGTGTTGTCGCTGTAGAGAAGATGCGGCCAGAAACTCTACAACATAACACGACTTAATAACTAGTACGATATAAATTCTTAAGCTAAAGTTATGTATACAATAATACATAGTCTATTTAATAAAATAATTGATACTATACATTAAAGTAAATAAACTATAAGCTAGTGACCTCAGACCCAAGCATTTTGATCATTTAAATAATCATCCAGGGATATTACTGTTGGCACGCTCCATACAAACGAAGTCTGGTGATATTTTCAATCCTAACCAATTAAACTCAATGAAATTTTGATGAAACGATCTAGAAACAAATCTCTATGCTTGTATCGTGTCAGATTTTCCTTAAAATGTACAGTTTTAAAGTTACAGTGCCTCAAAGATTTCCATACCAATATTAAATTAATCCTAGCATTGAAACTGTATATTTTAACGAAAATCGGGCACGATACAAGCATAGATTAGTTTAGTTATAGTTCCTAGATTGTTTCTGCAAAATTTCATTGAGTTTAATTGGTTAATATTGAAAATATCACCTGACTTCGTTTGTATGCAGCGCGCATTTATACATGCGGAATAAACTTCTCTTAATGCTAAGATTTAAAAATTGGGATGTATTTTATCTCGCTACGATGACGAGAACTTGTGCAGACAAAGTCGCAGGCAAAAACTAGTGAATAAATAAGTGTGTGTATCTTAACCTTTGACTAATTATTATAAGGACTTGCCTTGCGGCAGCATTTCCCCTCTGCCACGGTATAAGCACAATTGATCTTGTGCATTTACATTCAATTTTACACCTTATCACTAAACGAGACAGCCTATAATTGCGAAATAATAACTTCGAACTTAGAACGTTTGCGGTTCACACGAGAATACTTTTCATGATTTTTGACATTCAAAATTAGAATCTAAAGTTATGGGGAATAAAATCCAAAGTTGCGGGTTTCATGTTACCTCGCCCCCCGCAAAAAGTGGCAGAAATGTTTGGTAGTAGAATTACACGCGTAACCAATCCACATATAAATAGTCAAAGATCTTAGCATGTTATGTTTGTACATCATAGACATGTAAGGTCATAGTCAGACGTAATGTACCCTTATTAACATAATTTGTGAGTTGCTGGAGGTAGGCATCAAGACTGAGAGGCCGTTTGAAATTCAACCTTATTGCGATGAACTTAAGAGTGGGTAACTTTAACATAGGTTACATTTAATAAATTAGTGGTGTAAGTGTTGTAAAATCATAACAAGCGTGTATATTATTTTCGTTGAAAACATTTCAAACGATTCTCATTTCAGTTATCGTTTCTTTAAGTTGATATATTTTGTAAAAGAAAATATTTTACGCAAATATACACAATCACAAAGCCAGTGTGATATTTTGCGAATTCGACATTTTGCGTCAAGATGTCATTTTGCGATATGCTCCTGAACCGTATTGCGTTTTAAAAAAAACACTTTTTGCAAAACCGTTACAATGGCAAGCAAACAACAAGAAAAAGTAAAAAAGAAACGGTCTAGTGCGAGTCGGCCGACTCGCGCACCGAGGGTTCCGTACTACACCACCAAACAACATATTAACTTACAAAAACATTTTGTTTTCTCCGGGACCCTTAGCGCAAGACCGACGCACACTTGGTCATTTTTTTTACTTCTTATTGTACAGTAGAGTTTGTTCTATAATCATACCAAGTTTGACGCTTGTATGTATCACCATTTTTACGACTGAGTCGAGTGTATCACCATTTTTACGACTGAGTAAAAACTAGTTTCTTGTATGAGGACCCCCCTTAATTTTTAACTCTTTGACATTATTATTATTTGTTAGCAAATTTGCCATAATAACACATATTCTATGAAAATTTCAACTATCTAGCTATTACGGTTCAAAAGTTATAGCTCTAAATAGGTAGGACGGACGGACGGACGGATGGATGGATGGATGGATGGATGGAAAGTTTGTTTGTTTAATTTAATGGTAGAAACCAACACTTTAAAAATATTACTAGGGTGTTTTGTTACACCTTGTATACAACTTGTTAATGAATAAGCGAAAAACCTCATACACCCCAACTGATTAACAACAAAATAATTAGATTGAAACAATAATTTCATAATTTTAATGGTTAAAATTTTAAGATATTCGCATTTGTTATAATTTCAGCAATGAATGAAAGCGCTAGCGTGCTCGTGGATACATTTTAAGAATCTTGTTTTGGTAGTAAGTAGGGTGAGTGTGCCCATGTGGTGGGTGGAGATCGAGTGCAGTTAATTTTAAATTTTACGAACAAATTATTTAATATTTTGAAAAAAAATACCTATTTTGAAAACATGATAATTAGATTCTGCTCTCGATTCTAAACAAACTACTTTCTAGTTTTGCGTTAATTCGTTAACACGTTGTATATAATTTACCATCGAAGACACTGTTCAACGTGAAACTGTCACGAAGATAAGCGGCGTCGGCATTTGTTGGACAGCGCTGAACAATGTTCTGCCGATATCTTGAACAAACCGACCCTTTTATAGAGGACCCTGTACCTCGGAGAAGACTTAATTTGTACGAAGTTTATCATTGACATACTAAATAATGGACGCTGGGTCTAATACAACATTCTCGAAAAAAGTGTCCCAGACTGACTTACACAAACATAAGTCCGTGTTAGTAATATAAACCAACTAAAAACATTAAGGGCCTGTTTCACCACTTCTGGATAAATTATTGTTAGCTTATCCAATAGTGGTGAAACAGGTCCTAAAATTTTTAAGATTTTGAAATTTTATTTTAACATGATGCTTGCGTAATTGTTACAAATTCATACAGTACCGCAGCACGGCATTATAGACGTGCGCGTAGTCAGTCTATTAAATGAAGACTGGCGCGTAATTGTTACTCTTTATACGTTTTGTTACTCTTTTTGGTTCGGACACTTTTGAGCACAGACCCAACGTCCAGTTGTTAGTAAGTCAATTAAGTTTACTTGATAATACGTTAGTTGATTTACATAAAGGTTAAACGTTTTTTTTATTTTTTTTAATCATTAGTCTATTTTATTTTTAGTAAATCTTGCATCCTAGGGCAGGAAACCTCTGTGTTTAAGGTGAAGCTGAAACTATTTGAAGGGGATAGTCAAACCATCGAACTAAACAGCTTTCTCTACGGGACCAACATCGAAATCGCGCAAGAAAAATCTGCTGTCCCATACATTAGCGTCGAGTAGGTTTGTAGTTTTGTGTGGAAAAGCGTTTTTTTGCGATTTCGACATTGGTCCCAGAATAAAAGGTGTTCAGTTTGATGGTCTGATTACCCTCCTAAAATACTTTCAGCTAATTTTGATTTTGATTGCGTTTTAGATTATACAAAAAGTTTTTTTTTTTTAAATTAAAAATGGGTTTGCTCTTGTCCTCAATCCAGTCCTTAGGACATAGATGAGGTCGAAAATGTAGCGAGCTTACCCAGAAGAACGTACTCGTACTTTAAAATAATACATACATACATACATACATACATACATACATACATACATACATAAGCTCACGCCATTGTCCCATGGGGGTAGGCAGAGACCACGGACCGCCACACGCTACGACTCTGGCACACCTCTTTAGCCTCATTCACATTCATACATCTTTTCATGCACTTCCGTCGATTAAGGGTGCTACGCACTTGTCCTTTTCGGAAAAGATCATTGATTTGATCATGGTATGTTTTCCTCGGACGGCCTCTCCCAACACTTCCGCTCACCTTTGCTTGGTATATTTCATTCGTAAGTCTTCTTTCATTCATTCTCTCTACGTGACCGAACCATCTAAGCATACCCCTCTCAATCCTTGTTACTATATCCTCCTTCAACTTACACCAATCCCTTATCACACTGTTCCTGATTCGATCAACCAAAGTAATACCACACATACTTCGTAAGGAGCGCATTTCAACTGCATTCACTCTGCTTTCGTTCCTTTTATTCCATACCCAACATTCACTCCCATAAATCAGAGTAGGCACCAACACACCGTTGTGAATAGCCAGACGTGCACTTTGTGACACAGACCGGCTACTCACCACGGCGTGCAGGGCACCATTTACCTTGTTACCCGCAGTCACTCTTCGCTCTACATCCCCATCACACTTTCCATCTCTCTTAAACAAACTTCCCAAATATACAAATTCATTCACCTGTTCCACTCTGTCTCATTCCATAACAATGTTACAATCTGTAACATTCTTTAAAATAATTCGGGTTGTAAGCGCTCGGAAATACTGACGCAGACAGGGCTCCTTGGCTGTGCGCATTATAAAAGAATCAGAAAGGCGCATAGTAGGTAAGTATGAAGCCTCCCTAAGTAAAATATCTATGAGAGATGGGCACTAGCAAATTTACAATCGGGCTCAAACCCGAGCGGGCCGGTGACAAAACACGAGATACCCTCTGTCAATATTTACATTCGAACCGGTCACTCCTCTGAGATCAAACTAAATCTGTAGAGGGCAGGAGGTCTACAGTGGCGCGATAAAGAAGCTCCTATTTCTGAGCATATAATTATAATCTTTTGTTGCATTTTTATTACAAAATAGACTTGATAATCTGCCTATCATTTGTCCGGTACGGCCTATTTTTGACTTCGAGCACGGATATCTCGGGACAGAAGCATTATATCGATTAATTTCTATGGGAGGTTAAGTGAAAAAAAAAATTCCAACCCCTCTTTCGTTGTATAGGAATAGGGGGGTTGAAAAAAAATGGTTTTCTTCGTACTTCTACATTTCTGTTTTTGGGCTACTGTTATCTGTCTTCATGCCAAATTTCGATTTAATAGGTGCAAAAATGAGCAAGTTATTGAGGCGGGGCATAAGAACAGACAGACAGACAGACAGATAATGGACGAAAGTGTAAGGGTTCCTTGATTGACTACGGAACCCTAAAAAATCGACTTCTTCATACAAATATTTGATCACCTGATTGCTACTATGGAAAGTGCAATTTGTTTTTTAGAATTTTGCGCGAAATTTTGCGTTAACTCTAGTAAGTTCTAAAGTTAAGTGCCACTCCTGTATTTTATTAATATTATGAAACCTACTGTTTTGATTTAATCTACCCCAATTTACGGACTCTTATCGTTTCATCAGAAATGTTTCCCAAGAATCGTAAATCTTATTGAACAGCAAACAAGGTTGGTAATGAAAACTTTAGGTAAAATCAACATTGTAACAAGGTGTTAAGTTAGATTATTGATCAACTGGCGGTCGAAAAACAGGGGAGATAGAACAATAGACGCAATCACGACGTAAAATCGCTTTAGAGAAGTTGTTTACAATGTGGAATCTGTTTTACTTCTGCTTAAATTGGGTCTTATTTCTTGTGCAGTTAAGTTTAATATTTTAATGGTTCACTGTACCTTATCCCTTAGTCTCCTTTAACACCAACAAGACTTAATGGATTGGTTTGTTTTATACCGAGAAGTAAATGGTAGTTAGAGCCTTTTCCCATGCAGCGCTTCTAGTGTCGCGTTAGCAATTCGTAGCCTATAGTCTAAGAGCCCGTGAACCCCAGACCTTCGTTATTTTATAAAAGCTGAAAGTTTGTCAGCGCATGCTCCCAACACAGGTAAGAACGATGGACTATTATGAAGTTTGGGTTACCGTGGCTTTGGCAGGTAAACGGTACTAAAGGTGTGTAAAATACCGATCTAAATTCATCAAATAATAAAGTGTGATTTTTTGGTATTACCTTCAGAATATTATTAAAAATCACGTTATTGATTGCCAGACACTTAACATCGTGGCAACCCCTTGCCAGACACCCCTAATGTTCATGAAATTATAATAATTCTACTTATGTTATAGTATAAAAGCTGATTTTTATATATAATACTTAGGTAATAATTAGATGATGTTTCCTCATTAGCCAGACATTTTTGATAGTTCCAACCCCTTGCCAGACAATGATGTAGGGTCGCTGTAAGAGCGAGCGTGATAATAATCTGTAATGTCATCAATCTATTTTTTTATGCTTTATAATAACTTGTAATGTTATTAATATATTTTTAATTAAATTTTTGAGGCAAGGGGTTGCCACGATGTTAAGTGTCTGGCAATCAATAACGTGATTTTTAATAATATTCTGAAGGTAATACCAAAAAATCACACTTTATTATTTGATGAATTTAGATCGGTATTTTACACACCTTTAGTACCGTTTACCTGCCAAAGCCACGGTAACCCAAACTTCATAATAGTCCATCGTTCTTACCTGTGTTGGGAGCATGCGCTGACAAACTTTCAGCTTTTATAAAATAACGAAGGTCTGGGGTTCACGGGCTCTTGCTCTACTACTAAACAGGGTGTAAATTTTGTGAAGAGATTGTATATATCTCTATATTCTGTCATTATGAACTATGGTTTAGGTTGCCATAGATACACTTGACTGTTATCTCTATGTCAACTATTATATTTATCTTACGTGTATTTTTCCATATTATATTAAAACTATTATTTGCTTTCACCAAGTTATAATTTATTTCTCATACTTATATACACACAGTATAAAAGTTAATATGGTAGCAGAGCGTTTAAAGTGAAAAACGTTGTCACGACATAATGGTGACTGGACATTGAACATTGTGCCGCAAACATGCCGAAGACAACATATAATGCGTTACATGCTTAAGGGGGTGATTCCAACCATCATACCGAACAACGTACACTAAATAAATTTGCGTTTTTAATGAAAAAGACACCCTCACCTAACTGCGAGGTGTGCGGTACTGTGGAGGATGCCCAGCATTTATAAGTGGAATGTGACCGGTATCAATCGCAGAGGCTATTACTGTATAATAGTTTAGAATTAAATATTTTGAATGTAGGCTCTTTTGTCACCATTTTAGCCGCCCCCACGTCGGGAGCCGCTAAAATTTCGCCTTTTTTATATATAGTACTAGTGTTTAGTTCTATATTCGTTAGAAAGTGTAAGGTTTTCATTGTATTGTTGTATAGAGTCTCAAGATTAAGACACGATGGGGCTGGCATAACCTCAGGGTTAAAAGCACTAATTAAAAAAAAATTTTTAACTATACTTGTTCTTATTTTTATCTTCAAATTTTTTATTAATTGTAAGTAGTATAATTTTTTTATTCTTTTTCTCTTTCAGCTGTTATGTGACTATTATTTTGTTTTAATATTAAGTGCTCTGTATATTTAAATATGCCATGTAGGGGTGCTACATTGTAAAAATTACTAAGATTCTATACGATAACTTTATTAGCATAAGCATATGATCACGACTATATTACCCGAGGGGGTAGTCAGAGATATTCTAAAACCTCAGAACATCCACGTTTCACCATTAGTACCGAAACTCTGTCCAGTGTGACGGGGGTGAGCCCGTCGCCACTTAACTTTAATAACTTTATTACTGTGTACGAAATACAATATTTATTTTAATTTGAATTAGAAACACTGAAACGCTGCGTGGGTAATGCTCTTATATTTTGGGTAACTTTAGGCTTAGGCTAATAATCGTAAACCTAAAACATTTCCAGTCCGACCGGCGGTCGTACAATGCGTCCGTACGGTGGCCGTACATCGCGTCCGTACGGCCAGGCCTCACAAATAAACGATCCGTACATTTAAGCTCGTTTACATTCTGCTAGTGTTTGCGACGCTAATTTCACTTGAGCCTGAAATTTACTCGCGGAGCTGACGCCGTTTTAAATTATGATTTGTTTTAATTATTGTGGCAAGTTTGAACGTCGGTATTAGGTTCCTACTTGATAAGCATAATGATCACGACTATATTCCTAGAAGGAATGATGAAAGAATGAAACATCCTTAAATAAATCTTATTTAGAAAATTTTCACACCCCGGGCTCACTCCCCGTCACACTTAACAGAGATTCGGTACTACTAGTGAAACGTGGATGTTCTGAGATTCCAGAATATCTCTGACTACCCCCTCGGGGAATATAGTCGTGAGCATATGTTATGCTATGCTATGCTTAGAAAAATCTACGTACGTAAAAAACACAACTTTCGCACTCATATAACAGAGCAGAGAATGACCCTATAGCTTTAGTACAAAAGTAACAAATTTATATAATTATATATTCTAGAGGAATATAACAGTACTTTTGTTTCGCCGGAACTTTAAGAATTAGCCCAAAAATGTATGGACTCTGAATTTAATCCTTTACATTTATAAATTCGATTAATCGCAAAAAATTTAAATAACTGCTTAAAATAATGTCTACTATAATGTAAAAGATATAAAATAAATACAAATAAAAACTTGACATACCGAATTAAACTACTTGTATCATGAGTATTAATTTCTTGAAGTGATTTATAATCGTGCCATTTGGTTTTCTTTGTTACAACTACTAACAAATATTAAAGCATGCAATTGTAGCAAAATAACTTTTTTCAACAAAAACTGTAGTCAGCTCCTCGACTATGTTACAAAGTCCATGTCTAAAGAAAAACGTTTGGTTATTTTCCCCCTCGGCCCTTTGCGTGGAGAGAATGAATTGAAAACCGATTGAAGCCTGTTTTCGTCTACTTATACTAATGTAAAACGTTGTATATCTATGTAAAAGTACGTATAGATAGAGACTTCTGTTTTTCTTTACAGTGAAATTGATGAAACGCTGTCCGCAGTGAAATTTACATTGAACGGTGATCAGTAAATTCGTGAGGCGTTTAATGTAGCCATCCTTTGACTAATTATTATAAGGACTAGCCTTGCGGTAGCATTTCCCCTCTGCCACGGTATAAGCACAATTTATCTTGTGCATTTACATTCAATTTTACACCTTATCACTAAACGAGACAGCCTATAATTGCGAAATAATAACTTCGAACTTAGAACGTTTGGGGTTCACACGA
This sequence comes from Agonopterix alstromeriana, assembly GCA_963924505.1. NCBI lineage: Eukaryota > Metazoa > Arthropoda > Insecta > Lepidoptera > Depressariidae > Agonopterix > Agonopterix alstromeriana. The sequence goes on from OZ004662.1 coordinate 19,979,346, forward strand.
GACTACTTTTCATGATTTTTGACATTCAAAATTAGAATCTAAAGTTATGGGGAATAAATACAAAGTTGCGGATTTCATGTTACCTCGCCCCCCGCAAAAAGTGGCAGAAATGTTTGTTAGTAGAATTACACGCGTAACCAGTCCACATATAAATAGTCAAAGGTTCCATCTCATTTTTGTTCGTGGATGTATGATGTGACTAAGGGAAAGTGTTTTTGGTAAGTTTTAAAATGTCTCTTTTAGCAGGAATGGGTTAATCAAGAAGTTGAAAGTTAGTCTTTCTTTAAGTTTGTATGGAACCCTGAGGGCGAGAATTCGACTCTTACTCGGCAGGCTTTTCAGATTTGGACAAGCTTTATGGTAGTTTGCATATTAAAAAATGTACTATATTTTATAAAAATATATTATATGTATACCGGTAGATTTTTTTATCGTCCGAAACTTTCAGGTGCGGAACGGTAAAAAAAATCTTGCGGTATAAAAGTAATTGATTTTGTCAATACGCTATTCACAAGTTCAAAAAAGTGATGTGCAAAAATTTACTAAAGAATCGATTAAAGTTTAAATTATGGTCCCGTACCGTACTTCAAATAATTTTTTAAAGAAAGTAATTTATAGCCTGTAGGATCCTTTAGGGCAAAAGCGTCTTCTGCCTTAAACGGTCACCCATCCAAAGACTGATCGGACCTGACGTTGCTTAACATTGGTGATCGTTTCCAATACCGAAGCTCAATTACACCAAAGAACGCCTTCTTTATGATTTCTTGATTCTTTACGTTTTATTGATTTTTTATATTAACAGACCACCATATTTCTTCACGTTTGTGTTCACATAATTTCAGTGATAATTTCAAATTGTAGCATAGCATATGCTCACGACTATATTCCCCGAGGTGGGTAGTCAGAAATATTCTTAAACTCTGTACATCCACGTTTCGCTAGTACCGAAACTATGTCCAGTGTAACGGGGAGTGAGCGCGTCGCTATATATAATGGACGGTGGGTAAACTATACGAAAACTGAAGCATGCAGGTTTCCTCACGATGTTTTCCTTCACCGAAAAGCCAGTGGTGTAACTCATTGGTACGAGTCAGCCTGGATCGGGATCGAATCATAAACACAGAATAAATACTAGTTCTACCGTTATTAGTTATTCGCACCCGTCCTATCGTTCATTTCGCGAATAACCTACCAACCATCACAACACCCCCCGCAGCACGACCCCACATATTGTGGGGTCGTGCTGCAGACATTGAGACAATCTTTATCCTACAGAAACGGGCAATTCGAGCTATATATGGTCTGCGCTGTCGTGATTCGCTTCGCGCCTTTTTAAGGAAATTAATATTTTAACAGTTTATGGACAGTTTATTTATGAAAACATTTTATATGTAAGACAAAATTTGTCGTTATTTCCAAAAAAATGTGATGTCCATAATTACAACACTCGAAACAAATATAAACTGATATCTCCACACTTTCGGCTTAGTAGGGTCAACACGTCTTTCATGGGTCACTGTATACGTTGTTACAATAAAATCTCCGAGACCATTTTGAATCTTTCCGAAAACATGTTTAAAACTCAACTCAAATCAAGTCCTCTGTAAAAAAGCATATTATAAACTGGATGATTATTTAAATGATCAAAATGCTTGGGTCTGAAGTCACTAGCTTATAGTTTATTTACTTTACTGTATAATATCAATTATTTTATTAAATAGACTAGGTATGTATTATTGTATACATAACTTTAGCTTAAGAATTTATATTGTAATAGTTATTAAGTCGTGTTATGTTGTAGAGTTTCTGGCCGCATCTTCTCTACAGCGACAACACGTTCCGACGCGGTGGTAGCTTTAAAAAAGATTTGACGTTTGATAAGTGTGCTGTAAGCTGCTATATTGAATAAATTATATTGACTTTGACTATTGACTTTGACAACGGCGTAAATGCAAACAAACTGAACCGAATCATTAGAAATGAAAGCTTCCATTACATAGTCTCCCTCTTTCATTCTTTCACGTGCTGGCAGCGTGACATCACTAGGGTTTTCAAGTCTCGCATTGACTACTCATAAAATAGCGACAAGTCTAATGAGATTTGACCACGAAGTTTACACGGTATACCTAACCTGCTGCCATTCACCACTCGGTGGGGATCGGCCGTCAAGCGTACCTGAGCTGTGAAGTGAAATAGGACTACCATAAGTTTGACCCCAGAGTAGACCCGGGGGTGGTAATACACTTATTACTTACCTATATAGCTATAGGAATACAAAATTTATGACTTCTCCGAACAAATTCACTAGTTTTATTACTGCGAATTCGTCCGGACCGTGAAATAAGAGTCTCTTTCTTAAGGTGACGTTTCTTCGTACGTTAATATTAAACGTATTTTTTATGTGAGTGACGTAACTAACACTTGTGGCAATTTGAAAATGTGTCAAAAAAGGATTGTTTTAATAAAACATAAGCGTAACATAATATAATAATTATGGCATTAGCATAGTAATATGTGTATTAAAAATTGATACTGTGTAACAGAACCACAGGTCTGGCACTCTATAGAACGTTTTTGAATTTCGAAATGGCCATGCACAATTTGTGCAAACTGTCCATGACATTGCGTGTAAGGTTGAAAACCGCGCTTGGCATTTAACGTCATCTACATTTCGATACTTTTATTGGTCATTCTGTTATTAAAAATAGTATTTAGCATATGCTCACGACTATGTTCCCCGAGGGGGTAGTCAGAGATATTATTAAACCTCAGAACATCCACGATTCACCGAAGTACCGAAACTCTGTCCAGTGTGACGGGGGGTTAGGCCGTCGCCACATAACGGACACTGGGTATAATACATGCCTCGAAATTGAAGTTTGCAGGTTTCCTCACGATGTTTTCTTTCACCGAAAAACCAGTGGTGCTACAAATCGTACATAAATTCCGAAAAACTCATTGGTACGAGTCGGCCTGGACGGGGATCGAACCATCGCCTCCTGCACGGCAGGCAAGGTTACTCGCTACTGGACCACCAGAGCTATCGTAGCATATTAAAAATAGTATTTGAGCTAAAGAATTACTGAAAATGGGTATCAAGCGTTATTTTTCAATGTTTTTATGCACAAATCCAACCGGTGCGCGCGTTTGACTATATTCCCTTGCTCGGCTCCCCTAAAGTGTTCCCAGAAAGTGTTAGGCGAGGTATGAGACGGGCTTGGAGTTAGTGGCCGTTCTGTAGAACTATAGGTATATACTAATAACCTATTCTGTGACAGTAATATTTAAAGGGGGTTTAGACCATCAAGCTGATCAATTTTAACTATGGAGACAAAGCCGACATTTTTTTTGTGTTGTTGCTTTGTTTGGTGTGCATGTTGTCTGAACAACCTCACTTTATTACTATTTTATGTTTTAAACTTTCTTTTTAAAAATATTATTTGGGTGTTTTGTTACATCCTGTCGTATAGTGTTTAAATATTAGCCCATTAGTTAGACAATCTTTTTTCAGTAAATAAATAACAAAAGCGAGGAATTCGCTCCAAAAACTGCAGACAAAGGCTAATAAACAAAATAAATTAACAATTTTGTGTAAATGCTACGACTTATCCGTAGCACATTACTACGGCGTAGCACATAACTACGCCGTAGCAATTGCACAATGGCTCGCGATTAATTGGTTTTCCAATTAATTGTTGAAAAAAGGTATTCAGTACCTGCATTTAAGGTGAAAAAAGTTGTTTATAGAAGGAAATTAATTAAGGTACGGTACCTCGTAGGCATAGTGGAGCTTCGGTATTGGAAACGATCGTCTATTCTTAGATGTTATCTAAGTTATGCAACATTGGTTCCAATCAGTATTTGTATGGGTAGATTTAGTCGTAGTTCACCTCGAGTGCTCCCATGCTTCAAAAGGCACGTTAAGCAGTTGGTCGCGGATACTAACGAAACTTTGCTATACTACTCTCTATATTTACAAACGTGCAAGGTTCACCTTTGGTTTCAGGATGAAATGACGTGTCATGCGGTGATAGGTGGCTAGCCTTTTGCTCGCTAAAACACTGCATAACAGACTCCATCCCTTAGTCACCTCGTTCGATGATAATCACGGATAAAAAATATTCTAAATATTTTTTTGTTAAATAATGGTGGTACGGTGAAATGGTGGAACCCACGGTGCTCAAATCCGACTCGCAATTGGCAGATTTTTTAAGTTTCGCTTTTCGTATGCATTTTAGACAATGGACTCAGTAACTGGAATTATACAGCGGACGAAATAAGGTAAGCACATATTAGGGTGCGCCGCAGCGGAAAAATCTGTTCAAATTGCTTTTGTGTACAATTTAAGTATTATCGCATACTACGCCGGGGCGGAGCGGGTCGAATTTTTTCGCAGCGGATTTCCGTCCGTGCGATGCAGCACGTTGTAGTGTGCCAAACCAAGCGGAATATTTTACGTCTGCAGTATTACGCATAAGCGTAGCATATGCTCACGACTATATTCCCCGAGGGGGTAGTCAGAGATATTCTGAAACCTCAGAACATCCACGTATCACTAGTAGTACCGAAACTCTGTTAGTGTGACGGGGAGTGAGCCCGTCGCCACTTGTAATGGACAGTGGGTACAATACATGCCTCGAACTGAAGCATGCAGATTTCCTCACGATGTTTTCCTTCACCGAAAAGCCAGTCTTGTTACAAATCGCACATAAATTCCGAAAAACTCATTGATACGAGGCAGCCTGGACGGGGATAGAACCATCGCTTCCTGCACGGAAGGCAAGGTTACTCGCCACTGGACCACCACGACTTGTAGGTTGTACGGTTGCCGCATTACGTCAAACTAAAAATCCGTCCATGCGTTGTGACCTGCCCGCACTATTGTGTGAAATCTTTGACTAATTATTATAAGGACTAGCCTTGCGGTAGCATTTCACCTCTGCCACGGTATAAGCACAATTGATCTTGAGCACATTCAATTTTAAACCTTATCACTAAACGAGACAGCCTATAATTGCAAAATAATTACTTCGAACTTAGAACGTTTGGGGTTCACACGAGACTACTTTTCATGATTTTTAACATTCAAAATGAGAATCTAAAGTTATGAGGAATAAAATCCAAAGTTGCGGATTTCATGTTATCTCGCCCCCCGCAAAAAGTGGCAGAAATGTTTGTTAGTAGAATTACACGCGTAACCAGTCCACATATAAATAGTCAAAGTGTGAAATACATATTTTCCGCTGCGATGCGGCCCATAATAATATAAGCTTATTAACATCGACAAAGAAGCATTTTATCAAAAGGAGAAAATTTTCTAATTCGCATCTTGTCTACCCCTTAAGCGAAGTTGTTATCAGTGCGGCTCCCGGCCCGCGCCACCATTGGTATTGGTATTGGTATTGGTTGAGCGGGCTCATTTTCCGCAACTCGACGTCTTAGGCGCCTATTTTGCGTGAGGTGGGAATGACTATTCTTGCCACCCTAGCTCCTCCAGGAAGCCCACCAGCTTGTTAACACTACCGAATGCCTCTGGAAGAGACCCCGGTGATCCGAGGTGTTGTGCTCGATATTGTGCTAGCCCGTTGCATTCTAATAGCACGTGCGCAGCTGTTTCTTCAACCTCCATGCAGACCCTGCACAGAGGACTGTTAGTAACACCAATATTAAAAAGATGTCTGTTAAAAGGACCGTGACCAGTCAGGGCTCCAGTAACTAGTCGTAATTGAGCTCTCCTGAGACGCAAGAGGCTCCTGGTGAGGCGAGGGTTAACCCTTGGTAGAGCGCTCCTCGCCTGTTCGCAATCTGTTAGTGCAGCCCAGAGTGCGTCCCGTTTTTGACTAGTGCGCTTGCGTAGTTGCGAGCGGATCCAGCCGAAAGGTAGCGGTATAATGGGCTCGGGCCCTATGGCGTCTGTGCTAGACCCGCGTCTCGCCAATTCGTCCGCTGCATCATTGCCACGCGAGTTGCTGTGGCCTTTTATCCATTGCAGGGTGATGTGGTTTCGCTCACATACCTCTGATAGGGTTTTGTGACACTCCAGAACTATGCTTGATGTGATAACATTGCTCTGAAGCGCCATTAGTGTGGACATACTGTCTGATAGAATTCTGATTGAGTGATTGGTAGTCGCTCTATCCGAGATCGCTCTGGCTGCTAGGGTGATGCCCATGCCTTCAGCCTGGAAAACCGTATTGTGTGTTCCTAGGTGCGAAGATATCTTGATATGCAGGTCTTCCGAGAAGACGCCGGAGCCTGTGCCTGTATCAGTTTTGGAACCGTCAGTGAAGATTCTTAGATCTCTGGTGTTTAAGCTCTCGAAATCTTCTTCGTACAGTTGTATTTTGTATTTTTTGTCGAATACGTACTGAGCCGGTATCCTATCATTTATAGCCGGGTAGAGGGGGATGTCCTCTATTGCATTATTGAAAATTTTTGTGTGTGGGACACCGGTGTTTTTCCAGAGGTTAAGTGTGCTCATACGGATCGCGGAGCTGGCTGCCTCTTGTTGTATGAATAGCTGCAATGGTGGGAGGTCTAGCATTGATTCAAGGGCGGCAGTGGGCGCCGTCCTCATACATCCCGTTGTTGCCATGCAGACCGCTCTTTGGAACCGTTGCAGTTTGCTGATGGTAGTAGCGAGCGTCGCCCGTGTCCACCAGACTACTGCTCCGTAGCTAACCATTGGTCTTATTACTGCAGTATAGAGCCACAGCGTTATTTTTGGAGATAGGCCCCACTTTTTGCCCATCATCCTTCGGCACTGCCAGAAGGCAATGCCCGCTTTGTTTATTTTGTTGGTCAGGTGGCTGTTCCAGTTCAGCTTGCTGTCTAATATAATGCCGAGATATTTTACTTCAGGCGACAGCCTTAGCTCGGTGTTGAATAGCCTAGGCAATTGATAGTTGCCTAGGTTTCGCTTGTTTGTGAACATAACTAGTTCCGTCTTGGCCGGATTTACTGTTAGCTCGTACTCGGTGCACCATCTTTCGACTATGCGCAGAGCTGCTCTGGTTACGTCGCAGATCGTGTTTGCGAATCGTCCTGTTACGAGGATAGCCAGGTCGTCAGCATATCCGATAGTATAGAACCGTTGGTTATTTAGGGTTGTAATGAGATCATTCACAACTAAGTTCCAGAGCAGCGGGGAAAGGACCCCGCCCTGGGGGCATCCCCTCGCGACTAGTGCTCGTTGTGAGTCCTTCCCTTCGAATCTTACCACCCTTTTGCTTAGCATGTTACCTATCCAGCCAGACATAACCTCGTCTACTCCGTGTCTGGCTAGGGCGGCGTTGATGCTGGTGAAGCTCGTTCTGTCAAAGGCCCCTTCTATGTCTATAAAGGTCCCCAGACAGATTGTTTTGTTTTGGAGGGCTTCTTCAATTTTGCACACGACCATGTGAAGAGCCGATTCCGTTGATTTACCCGAACTATATGCATGTTGGTTCCGATGTAGTGGTATATTACGAAGTGCTTTATCCCTCAGATCCCTGTCGCACAGCCGTTCCAACGTCTTGAGGAGGAAGGACGTTAGGCTGATTGGTCTGAAGGATTTTGCGTTAGTGTAATCGCTTTTTCCTGGTTTCGGTATAAAGATTACCTTGACCTGGCGCCACTGTCCGGGGACGTACCTGTGTGCTAGGCACGAGCTCAGCAGTTTTGTAAGAGCTTCCGCTAGCTGTCTGCCACCCCACTTAATTAAGGCGGGGAAGATTCCATCAACACCTGCTGCCTTATACGGGTGGAAGCTGTTTATTGCCCATTCTACTCTGTCTAGCGTGACAACGTTTTGGGCGATTTGCCAGCACTCTGCTGTCGGTGTTAACTCTGTTGTTGGTTCTGAGCAGCTATCATCATCCTCAACTATTCTGCAGCCCGGAAAGTGAGTTTGCAGAAGGACAAGTTGTACCTCCTCTGGTGAGCTAGTTAGAGTGTTATCTGTTTTACGTAAGGACCCTAGACCATGGTTGGGTTGGTTACTTAGCACTTTCCTTACTCGGTTTGCTTGTTCGTTTGATTCCACATTTTCGCAGAAACTGCGCCATGCGGCCGTTTTTCGAAATCTTAGGCGCTTCTTATAATTGGCCTTGGCAGCCTTATAGGTGTCCCAGTCCAGTAAGTCGCTTGTATTCATTGCTCTGTTAAATAGTCTCCTGACTTTAGACCTGAGCCTGTTCAGCTCAGGGCCCCACCAGTTTTGGCCCATCTGGACTGATACGGATGGGATAGTCAGGGGACAGGCAGAGTGATAGCAGCTTGTTATCGTGTTTGTAAGGTCGTTAATGTTGCCTTCGATATGTTGAGTCCCTTCTACTCTGTCAGGAATGTTATATCTACTCAGTCTGTCGATCAATAGTTTCCGATATTTGTCCCGGTCGGTTTTCCGGGGGTTTCTACGCGGTATAATTTCGCTGATAGTTACCTTGATGTCAAAGCGTATCCATCTGTGGTCTGAGCATGATGCCTCGTTCGAGACGTGCCATCCAGAGATGAGCTCCACGGCTCCGTTAGAGGCCAGGGTTAGGTCAACGATAGTCCTACTCCGGCCTCGAACAAAGGTCGGTTCCGAGCCCGTATTTAGTATATCCAGGCTTGTTGAATAAAGATAGTTAATAAGGGTGTTACCTCTATTGTTGCAGTCTTCACTGCCCCAAATAGTGTGGTGTGCGTTGGCATCGGTGGCGATGATGAGTTCCATCCCGCCATCCTCGCAGTATTGGACTAGCCTCGCTACCTCATGGGTGGGTGGATCTTCCTCTGCCGGCATGTACGCCGACGCGATGACGATTTTCCTGAGGCTAATCATTTGCGACGATGTGAGCACAGCTGCACACAGGTCTCTGGAACAGAAATCTGTTAGCGGATATGCCGATATTTTGTTAGATACATAAATACAGGCCCTAGGGCCAGGATCTGTTCCTGTGATGAGCTTACCTCCTATGTTAGAGAGCCCACGTACACTGTTGCCATTGTAGATCCACGGCTCTTGGATCAATGCAATGGCCGATTTGTTGACCTCTAACCACCGCCGTAACTGAGCCGTACCGGTCTCACTGTGGTTGAGGTTGATTTGGAGGATCTTGCTCTCAGAGGGGGACGCCATCGGGCATCTCCTCTCCATCCCCCATTACCAGGGCTTCGATCCTCCTGGTCCACTCTTCCTCGTTGTCGGAGCCCAGGCAGGATGCTGCACTGGGGACCGACCCTTCGGAGATGGACCCAGGGGGAGATTCGGGAGGCCCGTCAGAGGTGACGCTAAGTGCCTCTGTTTCTGAGCCGTCAGTCCGTTGTGGCGAGGGTTCACCTTCCTCGTCGTCAGAGTCCCGGTCTGTTCGTGGATCAGGAGGTATGCTCGTGAACTTCCCCCTGGGGCCCTGGAACTTCACGTACACCGATCCCATCATAAAGCCGAGCCGGCGCTCGCGCTCAACCAGGGCTTTAACCACATCCTCCGGGATGCTGACGACGAGGAACGTGTCCCTCGGTTGTTTAACCGCTCGGTGAAGCAGCCATCGTCTGACCTGCGCCCAGGGATTTTGAAACCGAAGCATTGTGCCAATGTCTTTGGTCTCAAAAGCCCCGGGTATGACGATGCCACAGCGCACCCTCCGCTGTACATCGCATGGCCGCTTCACGACGAGTTTTTCTCCAGACGGCAGCGTGATGCCCTCAATGGAGGTCTTGAGCCACGTCAGTGTACCAGAGTCGGTACACCAAACCTGGAGTGCTCCATCCACGTGCGTGGGTTTGCCCTGAAAAAGCGGGCTACTTGTTCCTTCCGGCGCCACCCTAGCCAGCTCCAGGAGTTTCTTATACAGAATCTCCAAGACCTGGCCAGCCTGTGCCGAGGACAAGTTGCCCGATTGGGCTTCTGTGACGGCGACCACAAGGTCAGCCTTCACAGCGCTGGCATACCCCTCTGGGTGCGTGATGATGGGAGTACCTAGCCGCTGTCGCTTGTTCTCGCCCCTTGGAGAGGAACTCTCATCGCGGTCCCTTTTGCCAGCGGCTGGCGCTTCCTTCGCTGTCCCAACACCCTGCGCTGTGGACTTACCAACTGTACGCGGGAGTTTAAACTCACCGGCAGTCGGTCGGCCACTCCCACTGGGGCCAGCGACAGGGTTCTCCTTCACTTCTTTATTGCGAGGGGTTACGTTGCTCGCGGAAGCCCTCTCCTTCATCTTCCGCCGCTGTCTGGAGCTCAGCTTCCGCTTCGCTTTTGACCCTAGCACGGGCTTCTGCTGCGGAACTCCTTTAGCTGGGCCGCTCCCCCCTTTACGGGGTTTGCTGCCCTGCTGTCTGGGACCAACAAGCGTCCACGCGGCGTCGAAGGGGTCCTGCTGGACCGGGACTTGGGGTTGCCCCCCGTCCCTACCAGCATTATCCGTTCCCACCGACCCAGGTTTCCCCGAGTCTGACGGTGGTCTTGGACGTTTTCTGGCATCGGCCGGATTCCCGGTGTCTGCCGAGGCTTTGGTTTTACCCGTGGCCTTTGTTTGTGGATTGGTACGGGGTTGCCCCCACTCCGATCCACCATGTGGGCCCGTCCTAGCCCGTGTTTGGTCTTTGGGTTGCCCCTTAGACTTCACTCCGGCTGCACGGTGCCCTGTGGCTACTTGCTGTCCTTCGGCGCGAGTGCCATCAGCGGGTTTCCCTGCTTCTGAAACTCTAGCGCTTCGGGCATCAGCTTTCGCCGAGTTCGAATGGGAGTCACCTTTGGGTTTCCCCTCCGGCGCCGTCCCTGGGTGTGGAAAAAGTGTGTGCTCCATAAAGATTGTGACGCTTCATTCCACCTGGTTTCCCACCCTCCACGGAGCCCGCAAATGGGAGTGCCCTTCCTAGTAAAAATAGGAGAGCACTAGGATTACCAGGGGAGTATAGATGTGGCAGGTTGGCGCTCCGGCGCGACATCGGGTGCTGCAGGTGTGCGGCTGGCATTTGGCTTGCGCCTTCCGCCAGTTTCCCCCACACACCCTCGCTCCGTCAGCATGGCCGACTACCCACTGTGATGACCAGAGTGGTCACCACAGACCTACCACATCTTGCCAACGGCCCTCTGACGGGACGCATGACCGATTGCTCTTGCAGTGGCTGGCTGCAAGGGTTACCGTTTAGCCGGAAATCCAGACCAAAGGGGCGTGTTGCCTTACGAGTGCACTATCACCCTGGCATCGCTCGGCTCAACCTCCCAGGATTCCTTCATCCCGGCGTACGGCGCTCAACTGCGCAGGTCACAAGACGCAGGTAAGTGTAGGTTTCCCTGATCCCACTTACAAAACCAGGCTATGTGAGATGCTCTCAGCCGTGGCTAGATATGGATTGCGGGACTGCTATGTATAGAGCAAACCAGCCCTCCATATCGAACCACGTTGCCCGGGGTACACCGTTGCCTGAATGTTGCAGCTCCTAGTCTGAACAAAACAAACCAGAGGGCCACACCACCCAGGCACACACTTGGAGGTAGCATCAGCATCGCACCCCTTCACCGAAAAGCCAGTCTTGTTACAAATCGCACATAAATTCCGAAAAACTCATTGATACGAGGCAGCCTGGACGGGGATAGAACCATCGCTTCCTGCACGGAAGGCAAGGTTACTCGCCACTGGACCACCACGACTTGTAGGTTGTACGGTTGCCGCATTACGTCAAACTAAAAATCCGTCCATGCGTTGTGACCTGCCCGCACTATTGTGTGAAATCTTTGACTAATTATTATAAGGACTAGCCTTGCGGTAGCATTTCACCTCTGCCACGGTATAAGCACAATTGATCTTGAGCACATTCAATTTTAAACCTTATCACTAAACGAGACAGCCTATAATTGCAAAATAATTACTTCGAACTTAGAACGTTTGGGGTTCACACGAGACTACTTTTCATGATTTTTAACATTCAAAATGAGAATCTAAAGTTATGAGGAATAAAATCCAAAGTTGCGGATTTCATGTTATCTCGCCCCCCGCAAAAAGTGGCAGAAATGTTTGTTAGTAGAATTACACGCGTAACCAGTCCACATATAAATAGTCAAAGTGTGAAATACATATTTTCCGCTGCGATGCGGCCCATAATAATATAAGCTTATTAACATCGACAAAGAAGCATTTTATCAAAAGGAGAAAATTTTCTAATTCGCATCTTGTCTACCCCTTAAGCGAAGTTGTTATCAGTGCGGCTCCCGGCCCGCGCCACCAAGTTTGTTTCCAATCGAGATCAACTTCCCACCACCTTGACATTATCTATTTTATGGCAATTCACTGGTATTCATTCTTATTTTATTTAGAAGTTTTTGAATCACTTGATAAAGTTTCGGCGGTGGTTCAGATTATCAAAATGAACAATCTTTTGTATGGAAGCAACATCGAATAAATTCTTCTTAACTTTAAGCTGTGTTTACACGTATAATTTTTCTAATAAGCCAGATTTTTCACCAGAGATGTGTGTGTAGCACGGCGGTGAACGAGAAAATAATCCGCCAATAGTGTGCTCGTAACTCCATTTTTATACAATTTTATTACTAATTTCTGAATGCATCCATGGCACAACTCTTAAATCCTTTTATAAAGCCGTTACAATTTAAAATGATAAATAGAAAACCATATTACACTGGGCTGCCATTGTTCGTGGTGAAGTTTTGTGCCTCCTGTAAAATTTGATCTAATGGAGTTACGAGGTCTGACACTTTAGCCGACGATATCAATAATAAATAATCAAAAGGTAAACATTAGTCTAAGATAAAAGTTAAAATATTCCCAGTAAAACTGTAATATATCTTGAGTGTATTTCAAATTCCACGTATAATATTCCACGAAATATTTTACTTAATACATTTATTCCAAGCCATTACGAGTACCTCCAAACTCTATTTAGTAATTTCAGTTTTAAACTAAAGTTAAACTTGTTTTGATACACCCGCAGTACAGAATATTGTATTCGTATAGCGAGCACGCTCTATTTAAATGAAGTTGAATCTAATTTTAGATATTTAACTAATAAAACTTGATGCAACTTTGTAGCTACAATCTAAAAAGTAGCTTGTACGCGTGGTCATATGTATAGATAATAATAGTGCACTATACAGGGTCCTTTTTAATATGCTGACAATTTTTTAAGGGGATGATCAGACCATCAAATTGAATAACTTTCTCTATGGTACCAACATAGAAATCGCGAAAAAAAAATCTGCTCTTCCATACAAAACTGCAAACCTACTTGAGCCAAATATATGGGACAGCTGATTTTTTTTTGCGATTTCATTGTTGGTCCCATAGAGAAAGTTGTTCAGTTTGATGGTCTGATCATTCCCTTAAAAAAGTGTCAGGATATTAAGTTGGACCCTATAGAAGCGAAACTATGGTTAAACCAACACGAGGTTGATAGGCGTATCTTGACATTTAGTAGGCGTAAATTGACATTTAAGGCCGTTTCGTTTCTATAGTGTACTATTATTATTCTATTCATATGGCGTGGTACTCTTTCTTGTACTATGATGTAGGTCTGTTAGTTTCCTTGTTTATTTATACAGGCCAGTCCTTTTAACGGTTCCGTACCCAAAGGATCAGAGTACATTTTACGAGGTTCAGGGAAGGTTGTTCAAAGATTACTAACTTCTGATCCCTTTTTGTGGTTCCCATACCTACAACCTATGTAGGTATGATGTCTTAAACCTCGCCAGCAGCTGGTTCCTGTGCCAGAGGCCTGTTTATCCACTTCTGAATAAGTTCCTAATAGCGTATCTGACAGTTCGTTTGACGTATTTTTCATGTAAAATTATTTTTTTCACGTAAAAAAAATTACGACCTTATCCCGAAGTGGTGAAACATGCCCTAAGCGTTGTTAGTTAATATCCAAAATAGAATGAAACTTCATTTATAAATAGAGAGAACTTGTAACACAGTTCTTTTAATAAGGTGCTTGAGATATAGTAAATAAAACTACTTTATATTTCAAAACCAGCGAGATCTTCAGCTCGTGCAAATAGTACAAATTAATTAAAAACTAACTTTATATAACCCACTAACAACTACTTCAAACTTCTTTAGAATTCGTTAAGAACGAAAACATGATGCAGTCGTACTGAAAATTAGTTTGTATGTTTGTTGAATTTTATTATAATTAAAACGTCAACCGGGATACGGAACCACACGTTTGTCGTTGCTCAATGGCAGAACAGAGAGAAATTATAAGACTCGGTGTAAACGAGCCACTGGCCACAGCCACCGGTGGCTGTTGCAGTCGCGGAAACTACTGTAGCGAATGGGAGTTATCGGCCACAAGTGTAGGTTCGAGGACTCCCAACAAAATATATAATCGTGTAAACAGCTTGTTGCTCGCCACGTGGCTGGCTCGTTTGCGCCGATTCTAAAGTGCGATAATCACTCCTGACGCGCAGTAGTGAAGATAAGCGCACGCTGCACGTTCATGCGCATCTTCGTGAATCCTCGCACATTCTCACGGATTCCATTGTCGCGTTGAAATCAGTCTATTCTGCTTGCGGGAAGCCATGACTCAGTGGATGTCGCGACGGACGGAGCGGCGTCGCATTCCGCGGAAGCCAAGCGCAAGCGACGGCAGCCAGTAGCAGTCGAACGCAGCCAGACGCAGGCGAGCGAATGCGCGAGCAGCCACGAGTTTTCGTAGGTAATATTATACTGGGTGTAAAATTAAATGCGTAACATATTAAAGGGGTTGCTTCAGATTATCAAATTGAAAAACTTTCAATGTCAATGTCAATATAATTTATTCAATATAGGAGCTTACAGCACACTTATCAAACGTCAAATCTTTTTTAAAGCTACCACCGCGTCGGAACGTGTTGTCGCTGTAGAGAAGATGCGGCCAGAAACTCTACAACATAACACGACTTAATAACTATTACAATATAAATTCTTAAGCTAAAGTTATGTATACAATAATACATAGTCTATTTAATAAAATAATTGATACTATACAGTAAAGTAAATAAACTACCTATAAGCTAGTGACCTCAGACCCAAGCATTTTGATCATTTAAATAATCATCCAGTTTATAATATCCTTTTTTACAGAGGACTTTTTTGATTTGAGTTTTAAACATGTTTTCGGAAAGATTCAAAATGGTCTCGGGGATTTTATTATAACAACGAATACAGTGACCCATGAAAGACGTGTTGACCCTACTAAGCCGAAAGTGTGGAGATATCAGTTTATTTTTGTTTCGAGTGTTGTAATTATGGACATCACAATTTTTTGGAAATACTTTCACTATGGGACCAATATCGAGATCGTGAAAAAAATGTGCTCTTCCATACATTTAGTAGTTAGCCATTCATATTTTCTGTGGAAGAACCTTTTTTTACGCGATTTCAAAATTCGTCCCGAAGAAAAAGTTGTTCAGTTTGATGGTCTGAAGTAGTATGGAACGCGTTTATGTTTACACCCTGCATATTACATGCAAACATGAACTTTTTAGTGGTTTGCATTACGAATTGTCAACACGTTATTGTCTGTTGATGTTGGGATGTTTATATTCACTTTATTCAAACTAAACTGAACATTGCAAGTACCTTACGTTCTATAGTAAAACTCAACTCGCTGAAATAAATTTATAAAGTTCGGTTTCCGTGGCAATGTGCCCAGTTGGAAGGATTTCCTTGATATATAACTACATTTAGTCTCTGAGCTATACAGTTCTCAGGCCATCAGATGCAATAGCCGAATAAAATAGGGCATTCTCTACCCCCGCCGGCCAAGACTGAATGGTCACTCCCTGCCCCTCTCTGACTTCAGATACCCCACCTCACCCCACACTTTCTGATTAAACCAAAACCTTTAGGGAAGCCGAGCAAGAATATTCTGGCATTCCAATAAAACATAAACAAAATTGTACAAGCAATGCCGTCGGCACAAACCAGTTTGTACAAAGAGTCGACCAAGCCGATATTTCTTACTCCTTACACTAAGTGTACTTACTTGTTACCGGTACTTCTGTAATTCGTACCGTTATTTTACCGGTACTGCAATAATTTTATATTACAGCTGAAGACGGTATCGGTTGAGAAAATAGACTGCATTCGTTATAGACTTCTCATATTAAGAGTTTTCAAAGTACGGCCCAATAGGCTAGTTGGTAGTAAACTTGCGTGCCAAACCTAGTTTTAGTAGCCTCTTTTTAATATATTTTGACACATATGAATACCTATCATTTTTGTTGTATGTGAGTGTTCATCAATTAATCGCAATACCTTTTCATAATCATCATTTTCATACTGTCACTTGGGGTTTAGGGATAACAATTTTCCACCGGATGCTATTTTGGGCAGCACAGTAGAAATCTTCCTAGGTTAAGTTGTGTCTACCAATACCTATTAATTATAAGTACCTAAATATTTGATCGAAGCGAAAAGAATTGAGTTAGGTACCGTCCAAACTCGATTATGGAACTGTAATACAATAGAGAGTAAATATTATGTAGTCATTTTCAAAATACTTAATAATAATAGAAAACAAGCTAAGATGCAGGAAAATTTGCAGTATGAGGCTAAGACATATGTCACTAGAGGAATTCAAGTCGTTTAAATGAAAACAAAAGTATTAAAAGTCTGTACGGCAAGGTAGTCTATGTTTGAAGGTTATTTTATTACATACCTTTCACCTTTCCACTGCATTTTCAGGGTTTGATGCTAATTTTAGAGTGTTAGATGTAAAATTTTATTGACTTTCATCCTTTTCATAATGTTAAGCTATACTGAAAGAGTGGAGAAAAGCATGTAGCTTGTAGGTTATACCTATATAGTGGGGAAGCTTAGTCATATTCGTATTTGGTATGTTTAGATACTGTTTGAAAACATCGTGAGGAAACCTGCATGCTTCAATTTCGAGGCATGTATTATACCCACTGTCCATTATGTGGCGACGGGCTCAACCCCCGTCACACTGAACAGAGTTTCGGTACTACTGGTGAAACGTGGATGTTCTGAGGTTTCAGAATATCTCTGACTACCTCTACTCTTTAGGAGCTGTTCTTGCTCTGCCATTTTTAGAGCGTTAATTGTTTCACTGGTGAAGTTACAGCTTATGCTTATACGCTGTTATAATAAAATCCTCAAGTCCATTTTGAATATTTCCGAAAAAATTATTAAAACTCTGATCAAAAAGGCCTCTGTAAAAAACCTATTATAAACTTGAAAATTTCAAAATTTTCGGGTCTGAGTGTCACTAACTTATAGTTTACCATATAGTATCAATTATTTAATTAAATAAACATAGCATAACATATGCTCACGACTACCCCAACAGTACAAAATATCTAATAGATATCTACAAAATATCTAAGTGTCTACAAAATGTCTATAAGATAACTAGTAGATATACTGTACTGTGTGGGTATATTCCCCGAGGGGGTAATCAGAGATATTCTGGAACCTCAGAACATCCACGTTTCACTAGTAAAGTAAAAAAAAATTTTAATTTGATTTGTATAATTAAATAAGTAGTATGTATAACTGTATAAATAACCTTAGCTTAAGAATTTATATTAATTGTAATGTTATTAAGTCGTGTTTTGTTTTAAAGTTCTGGCCGCATCTTCTCTACAGCGACAACACGTTCCGACGCGGTGGTAGCTTCAATAAAAGATTATTTTGACGTTTAATAAGTACAAGCTTACGCTTCAAGCTTCAATATTGAATAAATAATTTTGAGTTTGTATAAATCAAACACATTATCCTCGTGGGATCTTATTAACAACAAATTCAACAACCAATGCGATTATGCGATTACGGAGAGTAGTGTAAATCTGATTCGTAGTTAGCCTATGATTATAAAGTATCAGGTGATTCTATCTAAAGATTTGTTATATAACCTTACTGTTATGTGTTATCTTTTTCATAAAACTGTACCCTAGGCTAAGTTGTTTACATAAATAAATTATTATATTATATTATTATTAATGAAAACGAAGGAAACTAATTAAAATTTCCTACAATTTCTAACATCTGTTTTAAGTATCTTCAAAAAAGCCTTGTGAATCTACAAAGAGAAACTGAAAGAATGTTCAAATAATCTCCAGGTAGGTAGTCGACTTGTTTGAACAATTTTTTAATTTCCTTGCTTCGTGTAACACCGGAGTGACTTCTTGAGAGAGAAATTTTCTTCGGCATTCCTGTAAACTGTACAGTTCATATAAGATTTATTTATTTGTGTATTTATGTATTATACCTACAACTTATTGGAGCCGTGGTGGTCCTAAAATCCCTTGCAGCTATATGCCTCTTGCTTTATCGTAAATACATACAAGCGACCAACTTGGTTATAGAGCAAACTCTACACTATCACAACAAATAATACACGCAAAAGGTGTCGGAGAAAACAACACTTTTTTTTAAGTTAATATGTTGTGTGGTGGTGTGGTTAGAACCCTCAGTGCGCGAGAAGCCTGACTCATACTTGATCAATTGTTATTTATTTTGATCTTTATTGCCGTGGTGCTCCAGTGGCGAGTAAACTTGCCTGCCATGCAGGAGGCGATGGTTTGATCTCCATCCAGGCCGACTCGTACCAATGATTTTTTCGGAATTTATGTACGATTTGTAACACCAATGGCTTTTCGGTGAAAGAAAACATCGTGAGGAAACCTGCATGCTTCAATTTCGAGGCATGTATTTTACCCACTGTCCATTACAAGTGGCGACGTGCTCACTCCCCGTCACACTGGACAGAGTTTCGGTACTGCTGGTGAAACGTGTTCTATGGTTTCAGAATATCTCTGACTACCCCCTCGGGGAATATAGTCGTGAGCTAATGCTATGCTATGCTACCTACAACTTAAATGCATTACAAAATTAAGGAGCTGTTTCAGACCATCAAACTAAACAACTTTTACTATGGGATGAAAATTGAAATCGCGGAAAAAATATTGGGATTTCCATAGAAATCGTAAATAGTTTACTCGACCCAAATGTACGTAACAGATATTTTTCACGATTTCAATGTTGGTCCCATAGACGAAATTGGATGCGAAACATAGAGGCATTTAATGCACACCCTGCATATCCATCATTGTAGTATTTAGTAGACCTTAGTAACCTTACCTTGCTCAATATTTACGCTGCCTATCTATATTAATATTTTAATTTAAAAGGCGCGGCCAGAGACTCTAAAACTACCAAATAAATTATATGAATTCGTTGGCCTATGATTTGACGGTATAAAGAGACCCAACAAAATAATTTTTGGGTCCAAAAAAAAACAACTTATCGTTTCTTTTTCACATTCAACAGAAATACAAATTTCGTCAACGATATTTATCTTGTCGTATGTGAACAAAAAAACTGTCAATGCGAATGGATGTCGCGAGTGGAGGGTTCTTTTATGTACAGGGTGTTAGGGTAAACAGTTGCATTACTTTAAGGGGTGATTGAACCCATAATACTGAACAACTTTCCCTAATAAACATATAGGAAATAAGCAAAATTTTATTTCGACTTTTCATACTAAAATTTGACCATGCGATGGCATTTAGTAAGGAAAGTAATTTTTTTTTTTCGAATTTTACAGGTTTCTTTGGGAAAGTTGTTCGGTATCATGGGTACAATCACCCCTTAAAGTAATGCAACTGTTTATACTATTATTGCACTATTATGTATACTAAATAAAACCTATTGACGCTATGCTTCCTACAGTTGGTAATAGCAAAGATTTTTACCGTAAACCTTAGTCACCTCTTACAATATCCGTCTAGGTTGGTGTTGATCAAAGCCAGACTTATGTTGTAGAGTTTCTGGCCGCATCTTCTCTACAGCGACAACACGTTCCGACGCGGTGGTAGCTTTAAAAAAGATTTGACGTTTGATAAGTGTGCTGTAAGCTCCTATATTGAATAAATTATATTGACTTTGACTTTGACTTGACTCAACACGGTATTCTATCTACTAAGATACAGAACCCTAATGTGAAACCCACAAGCGTAAGTACAATTCATACAAAATGTAGCGATTCGTAATAACAATGCCGGTTTATTTTTATGTGATAGCGTATTTTGCGGTAAAGCTTATCAACCGCGACATACGTAACGCAACGACATGAGACCGTAACGTTTGACCTACTTTTTCCAAAATTGTAGGTCGAATACGATTTTGCTTGCATATCGTCATTTTATAGCCTAGCTTCAGTTAGAATAGAGTATATTCTAGATATACCAAACCGTTTTCTTCGTTAATTCTTGGTCCGAAAAAAACCGAAATAAAAGAAGTCGCAACTTACTGATCAAAGTGCACTACAGGTTTTTAGGATAAACAGTTGCATTACTTTAAGGGGAATCACCCCTTAAAGTAATGCAACTGTAAACCCTAACCTAACCATGACATTGATCAACTTTCCCTCACTATCTATCTTTAAAAAACTGCTGAAAAACTATTATCTTTCGCTTTGACAATTTTCGCTTAAGTTTGGTACCTACATTTTGAAAAGTTTTAATTACTACTTTTTTATTTATTTTATAAGGTACCTAATTCTACAATTATTTTGCTATATTTAGTATGTATGTATTTATGTATATATTTATACTTTGTGTAAATTATAATATTATGTATCAATTAGTACACCGCCATAGCATTTATCTCATGTAAGACTTCTTCCATCCACTGGTTGTCTGGAAGAAATCACTTTTTGTGATAAGGCGGCCTTTTGTACCCTTTTTGTTCGCGTATATTGTTGTTGTTTTTTGTGTATTTTGGTGTGCAAATAAAGAATATTTATCTTATCTTATCTTTCCTCAAGAAACCTATAGGTAATTCTAAACAAATTGTACACTTTCCATACAAGCAATCAGCTGATCAAACGTTTGTATGAAAAAGTAGATTTTTTATGTAATTTCCTGATCAAATTTCTCTGAGAAACCTAAAGAAAATTCACAACAAATATATTGCCCTTTCCATACTCAATGCAATCAGCTGATCGAAGGTAGGTATGAAAAGCCGATTTTTTTTTTTTTTTAATTTCCCATAGGTTGCTGAGGGAAAGTTGGTCATGATCATGGGTACAATCACCCCTTAAAGTGACGCAACTGTTTACTCTAACTCCCTGTATGTCTGATGGATGGCTTGGACACATAGAAAGAATGGTAGAGGATCGGCATACGCGAGTTTCAAACTAGCTACTGGAAAGAGGTTGCGACAGATCGGGAAAAATGGTGTTCCTTCGCTTCAAACACCAGTTTGGGTCACGGATCCATTAGAATTCGATTTTTATTTCTTTCCATGCGTATTGTACGAGGCAACTGGGAGAGGGTACGGTTAAAAATATCTCTGACTACTCTCGCGGAACATAGTCGTGAGAATAATTAAAGTGAGACCGGAGATAGTATTGCTTGCTTAAAGTGGCTGGATACGCAGCTAGGCGAAATAATGAGTGAAGTCCTAACAACGTAGTAGCCGAGATTAGGCAAAAAGGTAGGGTCATTCGATAGCCAGGTGGGCTCATGACATCCAAAGAAGCTTCGGCAATACCTGGATGCGATTGGCGCACAACCGAAAGAAGAATGAGGAATAGGCGTTTATCCTGGAGTGGTTGTTCACAGGCTGATGATGATGATGGTTATGCTCTGACCAGTAACAAAAACCATCATGAAATCTCTGGAGCACGGCAGATCTATAAATTCCTATTGCTAAATTGCAGCGTTTTGTTTCCGCTTGATGTATATAAATAAAGAAGATTCCTGAAGAAATGATTCCCAGTTTTGCTTACTTTGAAAAGTAAATTTAAAAAAGGGATCCCTCATTTCGCAATTCCCACGGCAAAGTCGCCTTTCTTTGCAATGTAATAAGAATGTAAATCGAGTATTGTGTTCGGGAAAGGAATTGAGACAAAAATCCGACCCGTTGCGATATAAAAGCTGAATGTCTAGTTACATTCTTAAGGTTCTTTGTAGACGGAGATAGTTGAAAATGGTATTAAAACTTGAAATGTTAGTTTAAGATCCACTTCCTTTTAAACTGATTATATTGTTCCTACCTGGGGCATTTTAAAAGATTAAGTTTGGCTTGGAAGTTGTTCACAAAGTTCAAAATGTTAGTTTTGCCTTCGTAACAAAAGGTCCGTCGTCCAGCAAAGAGCTCTTGTAATAAAATCGACTGCAATTTATGTCTGGACTAGTTTTTGTCCACGCCATCGTCTGCGAGTTTCATCAATATACTACATCATACTCTTATTCTACCACAAAAAAATATCTTGTGCTATACAACGTGTTAATGAATTAACGCAAAACTAGAAAGTAGTTTGTTTAGAATCGGGAGCAGAATCGAATTATCATGTTTTCAAAATAGGATTTTTTTTCAAAATATTAAATAATTTTTAGAATTAAACAATCTAGAAACATTATGTTTATTCAAATTCAAAACAATATAACAAAAATAATCTAATCCGCAACGCAGGCTTCGTCAAATCTTAATCACATACATCTATATCCGCTACAAGCTTCGTCAATGGCAGGACACAAGATAAAATCCGCATGCAAGCTTCGTCAGACTATCACTAACTAATCTAAAGGCACTGCCCTTCGCAACCCTGGCTCAAAGGTCCCAAAGATACTGGCCGCATTGCCCCTCTGGATGGCCAAAGAAATTCTCTGTACCAGAAAGGCTCCCGAGCGTGGGTCCCCCTCCTTAGTCCTCATACGCTGCCCTATCTCTCTAATGAAGTCCTTGGCATCGACCCCCCAAGGGCCTCCAGTCTCAAAAGCGGCTGGCACGAAATCATACCCCTGCTCCAGGTTGGCATATGTCACCCGCTTTAGCTTCGCCGCCCGCTCTGCGGCAGAGCCAGCGACGCGTATTGTCTGTCTCAGGTACGAAGGAGCAAAAGTGCTGACACAGGTCGCGTCCCAAATCAGGCAACGCCCCCTTCGCCAGGGGATTAAGGTCAGGCCATCGGGACGCTTACCATCGGTTCGGCTCAAACCCAGGGGCTCCAAGATACACGGCACGTCCACCGAGACAAGGGCACGGCGAATTATATCGTTGAGGGCTTGGTGTCGGGGAAACCTACCAGCACAACGCTGGCAACTCAACCCGTGATGGCCATTTTCCTCCACCCAACAACCACAAATGCACCGATGAGGCTCGCACACCTTGCAACCGATACGCAAAATAATTTGTTTGTAAAATTTAAAATTTACTGAACTCGATTTCAATCCACCGCTCGGGCACTCTCACCCTACTTACTACCAACACAAGATTCTTAAAATGTATCCACGAGCATGCTAGCGGTTTCATTCATTGCTGAAATGATAACAAATCATTTTTGCCTGAAAACTTAAAATGCGAATAACTTTAAAATTTCATTATCAAAATAATGAAATTATTATTTCAATCTAATTATTTTGTTATAAATCAGTTGGTTTGTATGAGGTTTTGCGCTTATTCATTAACACGTTGTATATGTATAATATGCTATTAGGATTGTCTAGCAGTGGACTAGTTTGGGCTAATAATCATGATAATTTATCCCTGGAACCCAAATTAACATCAAAGTGTTCCAGTAAAATATGATTAAGCTGTGGTTCGTCTGCGTGGACCGTTAGCCCAGTCCGATATTATTTCTCGCTCGGATTGCAGACAAAGCCGGGCCCTAATGAGTTTACTTTCCATACAAATCCAAATAGGGGTAAAGGGGGACACTAGATAGCAGGGTTAGGGGAAACGTTTGATATGAAAATGAGACGTAGTGTCATATACAACGTGTTAATGAATTAAAGCAAAACTAGAAAGTAGTTTGGTTAGAATCGATAGCAGAATCGAATTATCAAGAACATAGGTTACATTTTTCAAAATATTAATTTGTTTCTAAAATTTTAAATTTTCTGAACTTAATGTCAACCTACCGCACAAGCACACTCAGCCTATTCACTACCAAAACAAGATTCTTAAAATGTATCCATGAGCACGTTAGCGCTTTAATTCATTTCTGAAATGATAACAAATCATTTTTGCCTCAAAACTTAAAATGCGAATAACTTTAAATTTTAACTATAAAAAAAAAGTAATTTGTGTTTCATTCTAATTATTTTGTTATAAATCAGTTGGGGTGTATGAGGTTTTGCGCTTATTCTTTAACATTTTGTAGATATACATATTATGGTTTTTTTTATAAATTGTCGTTTACATCCTAGTACTAAGTCAAAGAAATGTTGTTTTTTTATTTGTATTTTAAGAAATGCTATATAGAGGAATTGCAAATACGTATATCGTATAAAAGTTATGAGTATTTAAAGTCAGTGGTCCGCGCGTACGAAGTCGCGGGCGACGCTAGTTTTATATAAGATATATATAAATATGTTAAGTACGTATGTGAATATTGGTGCTAGCACTACGGTACCTGGTATGGGATCTCTGCACCTGTGTTAAAGGAGATGCTGAAGCAGATGGTATATACAGGGTCCTTCTTAATTTGCTGACACTTCAGACCGTCAAACTGAACAACTTTCTTTATGGAACCAACATCGAAATCACAAAAAAAATCAGCTCTTCCTTACAAAACTGCAAACCCACTCGAGCCAAATGTATAAGACATCTGATTTTTTAGTCCCATAGAGAAAGTTGTTCAGTTTGATGGTCTGATCATTCCCTTAAACAAGTGTCAGCATATTAAGGAGGTCCCTGTATACTTATGTATTGAAGTACCATCAAACTACCTACTATTACCTATTCTGTGGTACCGTGTGATTTATTATTGTTGTGACTTGCCACAGATGTCAACACCCACAAGTTATAGCAACAAAGCTAACAGATGGCGCTACGATCGCACTCGCACATTTGCACGTAAGACAACTTGCGACGGCACATTGGTAACCCGTTAGCCGCTACACATAAGGTTCACAATCGGATACAAGACATGAATCGCGCACGAGAAATAATCACGGCGATTCGATATATACAACGTGTTAATGAATTAACACAAAACTAGAAAGTAGTTTGTTTAGAATCGAGAGCAGAATCGAATTATCATGGTTTCAACATAGGTAATTTTTTTCAAAATATTAAATTATTTGTTTGTAAAATTTAAAATTGACTACACTCGATCTCAACCCACCGCTTGGGCACTCTCACCCTACTTACTACCAAAACAAGATTCATAAAAAGTATCCATGAGCACGTTAACGCTTTCATTCATTGCTGAAATTATAACAAATCATTGCTGCCTGAAAACTTAAATTGCTATTAACTTTAAATTTTAAGTATAAAAAAAATTTAATTATTGTTTCAATCTAATTATTTGTTATAAATCAGTTTGGGTGTATGAGGTTTTGCGCTTATTCATTAACACGTTGTACACAAGGTCCAACTAAGAACTTTTGGACCACGGCCGGTCCCCAGGCTTCACACCTAGCCTGGCGGCAGATCTTCATTTTTCACCGGAGGAACCGTCCACAGTATTTCTTAGGTAACAGTAGGTATATCCACAGAAAATAGATTCATTAGATTTAGCCACAGAACATTATAAGAGGGGTTAGAAGTGCAAAGTAGGCGTGGAACGTGTCGCCACACGTTATGCAATGATTTGCATAACACGATAAGGTGCGCGGCATGGTGTGAGCGAGAGGGTATGAGTAATAGTAGCAGCGTGAGCGTGAAGACAAGTGGCGACAGCCGTCTCCGAAGCAAAAGCGCTACTTTTCATTTCTAACCCCTCATATAATGTTCTGTGGATTTAGCAATACAAGATGACTATTTAGTTCGAGAAATAGCGTGACGGATAAAATCTAGGTATGCTAACTGTACTTAAAGTTGTCAAAATTCTCAAAATTTCAAAGGCTTTGAAATGTAATAATAAATGTTTATATGAACGCTCGCGTTTGAGTTTAATTAAATTCATGACGAGTGATACTTAGACAGAATATTAAATGTTAAGTTTGCTGTTCAACGCAATGTTTGGAACGAGAAAATGAGATGGTAACGGATAATAATTCAATAATATGCTCTATTTAAGGCAGTCTTGGCACATGAGTAAATACCCCACAGAGGCAAAGCTTACAATAAAGTTACGATCAAAATAAATAACAACCGGTCAATTATGAGTCAGGCTTCTCGCGTACTGAGGGTTCCGTACCACACCACCACACAACATATTAACTTACTAAAAAGTTTTGTTTTCTCCGAGACCTTTAAGACCGACTCACAGTTGGCCGGTTTTTATTATTTGTTGTTATACTGTAGAGTTTGCTCTATAATCACACCAAGTTGTACGCTTGTATGTATGGCCGTTTTTACGATAGAGTGAGAGCCACATAGTGGCAAGAGATTTTAGGCATGCAAACATGACACATCCTGATTGGGTAATTTTTTTTTGGTGCGCAAAAGTCAACTGCGCAGGTACATTCGTTAGACAGGCCTCGTTCAGGGAGACGCGGGGCATCGCGCGGTGCGTTGAGCGGCGCGTAGCGCGGGCAAATAAAATTTAAGACAATTTGACAAAGTCAATGTCAAATGCAATATAATTTATTCAATATAGGAGCTTGCAGCACACTTATCAAACATCAAATCTTTATTAAAGCTACCACCACGTCGCAACGTGTTGTCGCTGTAAAGAAGATGCGGCCAGAAACTCTACAACATAACACGACTTAATAACTAATATATAATTTCTTAAGCTAAAGTTATGTATACAATAATACATAGTCTATTTAATAAAATAATTGATACTATACAGTAAACTAAATAAACTATAAGCTAGTGACCTCAGGCCCAAGCATTTTGATCATTTAAATAATCATCCAGTATATAATATGCTTTTTTACAGAGGACTTTTTTGATCTGAGGTTTAAACATGTTTTCGGAAAGATTCAAAATAGTCTCAGGGATTTTATTATAACAACGTATACAGTGACCCATGAAAGACGTGTTGACCCTACTAAGCCGAGAGTGTAGAGATATCAGTTTATTTTTGTTTCGAGTGTTGTAATTATGGACATCAAATTTTTTTTGAAATAAAGAAAAAAAAATTCTTACATATAAAATGTTTTCATAAATAAACTGTTATAATATAAATTTCCATAAAAAGGTCGCGAAGCGAATCACGACAGCGCAGACCATATATAGTTCGAATTGACCGTTTCTGTGGGAAAAAGATTGTCTCAATGTCTGCAGCACGACCCCACAATAAAATACCATAGGACATGATACTATGAAAGTAACTGAAATATACGAGTCGGGCTGTTTCAATATCAGTTAGTTATTTCTGACAACGCTTCTCCTTGAACGCTCTCATCGTATTTTTGTGTTTCACCATGGCGCCCGACGCCCTTTTTTTTTTATACAACTTGTTAATGAATAAGCACAAAACCGCATACACCCCAACTGATTTATAACAAAATAATTAGATTGATACAATAATTTAATTATTTTTATAGTTAACATTTTAAGTTATTCGCATTTTAAGTTCTCAGGCAAAAATCATTTGTTATCATTTCAGTAATGAATGAAAGCGCTAACGTGCTCATGGATACATTTTAAGAATCTTGTTTTGGTAGTAAGTATGGTGAGTGTGCCCGTGCGGTGGGTGGAGATCGAGTTCAGTAAATTTGAAATTTTACAAACAAATTAATTAATATTGTGAAAAAAATTACCTATGTTGAAACCATGATAAATCAATTCTGCTCTCGATTCTAAACAAACTACTTTCTAGTTTTGCGTTAATTCATTAACACGTTGTATACTTGGGAAATGCATTACACATACCCACCGTCCAGAGGGGGAACGGCGGGTTATGTGGGACTCCCCCGTCCTGAAAAGAACGGGTATACTCCACTAAAACCCAAGTGCGGTCATCTGGCATCCTTGCGGCAGTGCGCCGAAACACGTTTGTATTTCTCGGCTGCATTGCCATGCCTGTCCAAAGGACCAATCACGGCGCCTGACGCCCTGCGCCAACCTGATCGAGGCCTTATAAACCTGGTAATGGTAGTAATAAAAAAAAAAATCACAAAAAAAAAAAAAACCAATAACAAATACTTGTAAGCGCTCGAATTGACGCTCGCATGGTTTGCGTTTTTGTTATTTAAGTATTTTTTTTTTTTTTTTGGTAATGACTAATACATCGTTGCTCAGGAAGCAGTTACTGCTTTTCACTGCGGATTATTGAAGGGACCACGAAGGGTCTACCGAGCCAAATGAATGAACTTAAGCAACCGACCTAGGGGCACTCAGAGGGGTACGGACCTCGTCATAGGACGTTTGCTGGGGCTACGCGGCGGATTGGGTAGCTGGGATCGGTGAGAACTCTTTTTTGTGGTATTACTGTTGAAACGTAACTACGTGTATGTCTCGTGCACTATGTGAACATCAAAGTTCACGCAACCCAACTATCACAATTACATTACATCGCTAACTTAACTATAACTACAGTATAGTATCCAATATATATGCAAGTTTAGTTGCACTTGCACAAGTGACGAGATGCGTGGTTATAGATATGAGATTCTATATGACGGTGGGATGGTGTTACACCGAAAAGAGCAAGTTAGTCAATAATAATAGAACTTTGTGGTCAAAACTATCAAAAAAACACATGTCTCTTTTAACGTCAATAACATTTTTTGCATACATACATTAAGAAATCATAATCCATTTTGGGGTACTCAGAAACGTTTGTACAAGTTTTAGGTATCTTTTTTAGCACAAATGTAGCAAGGGATCTCTTTAAGCACATTTGTAGATATCATGCCACCCAAACAACTTCATACAAGATAGCGGCGACCAGTAAACCACTATGCGTAGCGATGTTTCTACCAAACTGTCGCATACGACAATTCTCGTACAGTCACCATCAGATATATTATAGAAAAACAAGGTGGTCAAACACTTCTAAGCAGTTCTGATTTTCAATAATTTCTTTACAGATAACCAATCAAAAATATCTGAACGCCTAGAACTTCAAACATATCTACGCATTCAGGGTGATCATAAACATGTGAGCAGTATAGGAAAAAATACCTCAATACGTTGTTATATAGGTACATTTCAATTTTAAATAACGTTGCATGGAAATTATTGAAAATTAGCATTGCTCAGAAATATTTGAACAGCTTTTACGCTACGATATATCTGATAGCGACTGTACGTGAACGTTCACGTATTGTCACACGCTGCGGGGGATGGATCTACAGGGTGTAACAAAACAAATTCAAAATTCAATTCAAAATTGTTTATTCAAAATAATATCACATAGATTACCTTTTTACGTCATGTTTTTGAATCTACGACCGCGTCGGTAGGTGTTCCGTAATACACACCCCACCCTAGTAGTGCTAAGAAACCGTGTTAATCATCATCAGCCCCTATTAATTTCAAACTCCATGGCAACACCAGAGAGCGAGCTATACTCCATCTAGCGAGACCACAGGAAGAAGTGTGGTCAAGCATTCTAAGGGTCTGTTTCACCACTTCCGAATAAGTTCTTGTTAGCTTATCCGACAGATCATTTGACACTTTGTTTTTATTAATATGTCAAATGAGCTGTTGGATAAGCTAACAATAGGAGTCGCGCTGCAAGTCTGGCGGAAGGTAGACGCATTCGTGTTGGCCTCTCTTAGGCTTGCACGTGGCTCCGCCATTTTGTGAAACTCTTTTGTGTTTTAAACATAAAACAATCACTTGAGATTATAAACTACTTGACATTGGCAGAATTGCCGCGCTAGACGCAAGCAACCGGCCATTAATTAAGAAAAATAAAAAAATAGAAGCTAACAATAACTGATTCGGAAGTGGTGAAACATGCCCTAAGCCTCCTAGATTACAGATAAAAAAAAAAGTCTAATTAAGATAAAACACGGTAACCCAATATAACGTTAAATAAAATCCATTTTGGAAACTAAAAGATACCGTTTTATGAAACAAAAGCATAAATCATGCAGTTTCTATGCGAAACACTTTTTCACAGGATGAAAAATAACAAATTTCAAAACCAAACAAGATAACGTGTGTCATGTTCTTTTATTTATAGCTGGGATAGAATTTTACTACTCTAAATCCATGTAAAAAGAGTTGAATGGATGAAGCATTTTATTGAATGACAAAAGAACTTCTAACTCTAACTTTTAAGAGGAGATTGAAAATGGAGTCGCGCTGCAAGTCTAGCGGAGTACGGACGCATGCGTATCGGCGCGTTGGGCTTGCACGTGGCTTCGCCATTTTGTGAACTCTTTTGTGTTTTAACCTTAAAACAATCACTTGAGATTATAAACTACTTACATTGGCAAAACTGCCACGCTAGATTTAATACTACTGATCATTTTCCTTCGTATACTCTCCACATAACGAGACATTGGCTGAATTGTGATAACACATCGGATGCCACTAAACAAAAATTGAATTGAATTGAGATTGAGAATGGTGACTGTGTCACTACAAACATAACGCCAGTACAGGAATAAAATTTTTATACAGGGTGTAAGTGACAGCCTAGCTAATACTGAAACTGTCAATTCAGACCATCAAAATTAGCAACTTTCGCTATGAAGCCTATCTCAGGAAACGAAAAAAAAATCAGCTGTCCCATACAAAACTGCTGTAGCTACCCGACTCAAATGTATGGGACAGCAGATTTTATTCGCGTTTCCTGAGGTAGGTCGCGGTTCACTTTGATGGTCAGAGTTCACTGTTTCAGTATTTGCTGGGCTGTCACTTACACCCTGTATAGCTTGTAACAAAACACCCTAATAATATTAAAAAGGGGTGGTTTAGACCATCAAAATGAGCAACTTTCACTATGGAGACAACGATGGAAAAAAAATCTGCTGTCCGAATAGTTCGCTAATCACTTTTACTGATAAGACCTCCATTTGTACAGTTTTTGTTGCTGTATGTTTTTGGTGTGCAAATAAATGATATTTATGTTATGTTATATGATTGCAGTTAAACCACTCCTTTCTATTATCATTAGGGTGCTTTGTTACTTCCTGTATAAACATTTTACTCGCATTTCGATGTGACATAGCAGATTTTTTTTCGCGATTTCATTGTTCGTCCCAATGATATAGATTATAGGACTTCGCATTAGTGCGCTATTAACGGTACTTTTTAAGTTATGCTTAATTGCTTTACATTACTGTTTTATCACCGAATACATTTGAAAGGACTGCAATATCAGCGGCTATGTATGACAGCCGAGCATAACTGATGCATAAAATGTGACATTAGAGTAATGTGTAATTTTTGGTTCTGTTTTTGTATGACGTGGTGTGTCCATATGTATAGAATGTCATTGGTTAGTCCCATAGTTGTAGAAAAGTTGTTCAGTTTGATGGGCTGAAGCACTCCGTAAAGTACTTATGTAACTTAAGTTTATTTTATACCCTGTAAGTATGTGTATTAGACAAGATGTCTGCTAGCAATAATTTGTTACGTTGTAAATGTAGCTGTTACAGTCAATACTCGTAACCGGTCAAAACCACTTTTGACTAATTTGCAGTCAAAAGTGGTTTTGACCAGTTACGAGTTTTTAGAACCCCCAGATCTAACGCAGTCGGTTAAGTAAGAGAGGACCAAAACAACGAGTATGTTAGGTTTCTTGCGACCACAGCGCACGAGCCGAGCGAGCCCAGCGAGCTTGTCGCGGCAGCGGCCGGCGAGAGCCAGAACCGAATTTCTACTATTTGCCTAGTCCACTCGAAAATATAATGTTAACCGGTTATAAGTTTTGACTGTAACATGGCAACAGATTCGAAGCTACACCAAATCAAACCTAATGCGACATTCTAATCAAAGTTAACTCGAAATATTCCTTCGTAGCTGTGTCATAGCGATGGTATGAATCACTGCTGCATCCGAGATGAGCTCGATCCAGTCGCGATCGTGTTAATTAAGCACACTGTATGGATGCTTATATGATTTAACTACAGTTGTAGGCGATGTGGTTACACCAAAGAGATTATACCTAATAGAGTGAGCCATACCAATTGTCTTTTTTTGACGTTTAGGTTTTGAGTGTGTGGTGTCAAGTAGTATGGACAAAAGGCACCAAGTGACATATGGCCTTATGTTTACGGTCACTTTTCACACACACTAACTCAAAAATAAGTGGACAGCAGCATAAACAAATATCTATAGTTCCATCTCCTTCTACTATTAAAGGTACGTCATAAGACAAAAGAGACTAACTACAATCGTAAATTTATGCGGACTCTATGGAGATCCTTCCTCTGAGGGTTACACATAAGGTCGATATAACCACTGGTCAAGAGAAGGGAATAATCAAATTTAATTACAGAGCTTCGGTGTTGCGTTGCGGAGAGGTATGGAAAGTCGATCTTGAGGTCCGGGTTCGAATCCGCATGCCATGTACCAATGGGTTTCTCTAACTTATGCATGCATAGCATATGCTCACGACTATATTCTCCGAGGGGGTAGTCAGAGATATAATTCTAAAATCTCAGAATATCCACGTTTCACCAGTAGTACAAAAACTCTGTCCAATGTCACGGAGGGTGAGCCCGTCGCCACTCATAATGGACAGTGGGTACAATGCATGCCTCGAAATTGAAGCCTGCAGGTTTCCTCGCGATGTTTTCTTTCACCGAAAAGCCAGTAGTGTTACAAATTTTACATAAATTCCGGAAGAAACTCATTGGTACGAGTCGGCCTGGACGGGGATCGAACCATCGCCTCCTGCACGGCAGGCAAGGTTACTCGCCACTGGACCACCACGGCTCACTTATGTACCTACGTAATTACTGACTTCTTTCAAACGACGAAGGAAAACACTAAGTAATGCAGGTTGCATTCGCTGTAGAGGACATTCCGATGAGTATGTGAAACTTTGATTAAATTTCTATCCAGTTATTCTAGTTTGAGCATGCATATGCTCACGACTATATTCCCCGAGGGGGTAGTCAGAGATATTATGAAACCACAGAACATCCACGATTCACTAGTACTGAAACTCTGTCCGGTGTGACGGGGGTAGTTTGAGAAAATAATGTTAAGACTGCGTTATTTTCTTAGCTTTTGGAAAAAAATCTATCGTGTGAAGTAATTTCAATCGTGTACTCAATTTATAATTTCTCTAGATAAACCATCCAAGAATATTGCGTATTTTTTTCGTTTCGGTAACTTGTATTAGTCTTGTAGAAAAATTTTAAATAAGAGAGGTAATTCCGGAACGCATGGCCCCATAATTAAAAAATTATTATTTTATTTAGTTTTGAAATTCTGCTGTGTAATATAACTAGGCAATATAAGGTCAATCAGACCAACAGTATTACACAAGATGCAACAGAAAAGGGTGCTTCAAACCATCAAACTGAACAACTTTCTCTTTGGTGTCAACATAGAAATCTCGAACCAATCGACTGTAGAGTCACATTGCAGGGTTTGCCCCGAACACATGTCTTTTGCGTGGTGTTCGCGCGGCTCAGCCTGCCACAAGGCTCCGCAATCCTTCGCAGTTGTGTTCTTACTCAAAAATAATCCTCGAGTTTGGATAGATACTCCCTCAAACCACTTGACTCTGGCGGAAATGCGGTGCTAACGCACAAGCAAGAAGTCCATTAATTATAAATAAAAAAATCAACTGTATTTCCGTTTTGTATGTTACCTACCAGATTTTTTTCTCCATTTAGATACTGGCTCTGTCCGTAGTAAAGTATTTAAGTTTCTGTATGCTATGGTAGTTAGTTTTGAAGCCAGTTACATTTCTTTTCTTAGTGGAAATTGTTTATTATTGAACAAAATTGTTACTGTACAATTTCTCTCTGCATCTCCTCTGCAGTTATGACATCTGACCCATTTACTGCAGACCCAAAACATTGGCAAGGCGTCGTCATACCATCTGTTACTATTTTGAATAAATAATTTGAGAGTGTACTCTGTCATACAACTGTTTGCTGACACTTTGAATACCTGATTCGGGCCATGAATGCGTAAAGCGACTAATATTTTAATGAGCACTCCAATTTGTGTGATGGTAACTGACTTGTTTGCTCATTGCGTGGTTTGGATGTCATTGTGGTTTGATTATGTCTTTTGTTACGACAGTTTTGGAAAAGCAATGATATTAAGTACTTTGATGTTAGTCCAATTAATGTTTGAGTGACATTTTTTACAAGATGTCAAAAATTACTTTTGCAAGATGTCAAGGATTACTTTTACAAGATGTCAAGAATTACTTTTACAAGGTGTCAAGAATTACATTTCCAAGATTTAATCTGATAACCATTACCACAGAATTGAGAGGTAAGGGTAGGGTCGTGCTCTATTTTTTTAGGATCCTTAAAGTACAACATTTCCACTGGTAAAATGTATAATTGTCTTAACATATGGGTGTCAAAAACTTTCAGTGGATCTTACGTCTCAAGTTTCTTAGGTAGATTGGACCACTCTATTTTTTCCATGGGTGTCTTACAAGGCGATTAAAAAGGTTTCTTATACAGTAATTTTTTTCTCACACTTTTAAATATGCAAGCGAGCAAGAAGGCGAGCCTGGTTTCTAACCGATCCCTGGAACCGTATCCGAGGTCCGTACCCAGTCTAGGTGCTCCTAGGCTTCTTAAGGTCATTTACTGGCTCGGTAGACCCTTCATAGTATTTCTAATTATCCGCATTAATAAGCAGTAGCGGCTAATCAAAGCAGTAATTGTCATTAGGAGAAAAAGCCGATCCTGGCTACAACTGTTAAAACATGAAATTTTCTCCATACTTATGCCAAGTATTTCTGGTAGCGGTCGCAGAATTTCTGACCATGCCGAAAGGGATGGTCGTGAAACATTGATCCTACGGGCTAGAAGATGATGACAAACGTATTTCAATCAGACAAACAATAATTAGTAATACCATAACAGTATCCATTCGCTTACAAACCACAAACGTATGTCATAACAATGGTCTGGATGCAATCTGCGTAATGTATCCGAGCCTAGCCCTTATCTCGTCTTATGTGTATTCAAATACAATTCATGAACACCCCTGATAATCCTCTCTAACGTACGGCATAAGAGTAAAAATGGTTTGTGTAGTGAGACTTCGTGTATGGAGCGAATATGAATGGGGTTAATAGGGACGTCTGTAATGTGCGGCGTGTCCAGTGAGTGTTATTGTTTTGGGAATAAGGACTAGTTTAAATAATAACTAGTTCTGGTTAGGACTTGGCTGGTTTTAGTCATAGCAAATTGCTTGGACAGGTTGCTTCCTGATAACGAATACCTGGGTAATGGTTTCTCTCAAAAATTAACATTTGTAATATTAAATATTTACCCGTACCTTTTATTTTAAAATTTATTGCACACCAAAACAGAACACACATTTGAAATCAGATACAGAATTACAAGTAGGTACAAATTAGGCGGTCTTATAGCTAAAAAGCGATTTCTTCCAGACAACCTTAGGGTAGAGGAATTAACAAATCAAAAAATACTGGTTTTAAAAATCTAAAAACATGCAAGATCTCATTTAATCCTTTTAATGAAAATTATATCAGATTCTAAAGCTAAATAAAACACCTCTTCTTATCAATCAAATTGTGTGTATTTAGTAGAATAGTATATTCCTTGGTTAGTAAAGTTGACTTTGTATGGACAAATAGAAAAAAAATGTTAATCAATTATTATACAATTACTAGAGAATCCTATCATGGACGTGTCCGACACTCTCTTGGCTGTTTTTGTTCACTCTCTTTATCCTTTTATGCGAAGAGCTTATGTTTGGAAGTACTTATTATAAGTACCATATGAGACCGGGGACTTAATTTCAGACCGTCATGCTTTAGCGTAAACTCAACTTTATTACCACAGAAAATAATTTAATTTCATAAATCAGCTAGACAAAAGCATAAAGAACTAAATGACGTCACATAAGCCACTAACTAAGTACATGGAAATCATTTTAGTTTAGAGTACGTACAGAGAAATGCTATTAGTTTTCATTTTACACACACTGTTTTATGCGAGTTAAATGGAGTAATATTATACTCGACTGATACTTGCAATGTAATAAAAGATTAGCATAGCATACGCATATGCTCACGATCATATTCCCCGAATGGCTAGTCAGAGATATTATAAAACCACAGAACATCCACATTTCACTAGTACCGAAACTCTGTCCAATGTGACGGGGACTAAGCCCGTCGCCACTTGTAATGGACATTGGGTACAATACATGCCTCGAAATTGAAGCATGCAGGTTTCCTCACGATGTTTTCCTTCACCGAAAAGCCAGTGGTGTTACAAATCGTACATAAATTACGAAATACTCATTAGTACGGGTCAGTTTGGACGGGGATCAAACCATCGCCTCCTGCACGCCACACAAGGTTACTCGCCACTGGACCAACCTGGAAGCGGAGTGATGCTGCTGAGCGGAGAAACGAGAGAATTTTGGCCAATGGGATTGCATAAAATCTCCGCTCCGATATTTCTTCGTTTTTCCGCTCCACAGCCTCGCTCCGCTTCAGTGGACAAGCGGACTAAACCATGATTCTACTACTTTAAACTTCCTGATGATGCTGAGAGGTAACCTAAGCGCTCTGACTGAGAGGAAGCATTAATTTCGAGGACACGGCCTAGTTTACTGCCTATGACCCTTATGTAATACCTCATCTACCCTCCTGTAATATAAACTCATCACACCGGGTCCGGCTATCAATCAACCGCGACGCGGTCATCGGTTATGTACTCACTTGGTCGCTGTTGCCAACTAGTGATCGATCCTTCGGCAAATTGAATTATAACCTACGTTCATGTAGATATAGGAGGGCCAGTTTTTAGTGTTCCTTAGAGAAATTGGAATATGTAATGTTAATCCATCAGTCACTTCATTTTCCTTGTTTTATTTTTTGTAGTTTTGGAACTCCGTATATCTTTGACTAATTATTATAAGGACTAGCCTTGCGGTAGCATTTCCCCTCTGCCACGGTATAAGCACAATTGATCTTGTGAATTTACATTCAATTTTACACCTTATCACTAAACGAGACAGCCTATAATTGCGATTAATAACTTCGAACTTAGAACGTTTGGGGTTCACCCGAGACCACTTTTCATGATTTTTAACATTCAAAATTAGAATCTAAAGTTATGGGGAATAAAATCCAAAGTTGCGGATTTCATTTTACCTCGCCCCCCGCAAAAAGTGGCAGAAATGTTTTTTAGTAGAATTACACGCGTTACCAGTCCACATATAAATAGTCAAAGCCGTATATACACTGACCTGCAATACTAAGTACTTATACTTTTAATATTTAATTTTGTTCTAAACTATAGAGATTAGAGATTTAAAATAAATAACGTTTTGTAGCATAAGCATATGCTCACGACTATATTCCCGAGGGAGTAGTCAGAGATTTTCTGAAACCTCAGAACATCCAAGTTTCACCAGTAGTACCGAAACTCTGTCCAGTGTGACGGGGGGTGAGCCCGTCGCTACTTATAATGGACAGTGGGTACAATACATGCCTCGAAATTGAAGCATGCAGGTTTCCTCACGATGTTTGCGATGCTATGCGTTTTATAGCAGATGTTATCAGCTTTCTTTGTAACTATATAGTACAACATTTAATTCTTTTTCGAGTCCTTTTATTTAGAACGAATATCTTGTGTACTTAAAAAGTTATTGCAAATTTAAAACTGAAATACTTAGTTTTGAAATCCATAATTTGCATTCAATAATAATAGCCCTGGTTATTGTCTCACAGATTATACAGGGTGTAAACCTATTTAGGTTAACACCGATAAAAATCTGTTGTTCCATAGAAAACGTCAATTGTGACTCCATTCATTGTACTCAAATGTATAAAACAGCAGATTTTTATCGCGATTTCAATGTTGAGCTCATAGAGAAAGTTGTTCAATCCGATCTCGAAAAAAAATAATTTGGCTCGAGTAGGTTTGCAGTTTTGTATAAAACAGCTGATTTTTTTTCGCGTTTTCTATGTTGGTGCCGTAGCGAAAGTTATTTAGTTTGACGGTCTGATCATCCCCTTAAAAAGTGTCAGCATATAATAAGGGCCCTGTATTTTACTCGTGACTGACTGTGACTTATAAAAACGAGCTTAAGTATACTTTTAATACTAAAGTGGTAGTAAACATTACGGAAATCGTTTCAAAATTTTTATAAAACATTTTTTAAACTCCCAATATCCGTGTTCCGTAAGCCATGTTTATTTAAGTAGGAACTCGAAACTTTCTGCCGAAGCACACGTGTTTCAATTTGTTACATTTTATTTATTCTATGTGAACATTTGCATCTGGGAGTAGGTACTGAAACTTTACTGTGGATTTTATTACACTAAAGCGGATTTTTAGGATTCCTTAGTCAAATTGGATACACGAAAAACTTATTTAAATACCTTTGTGATGGCGGAGTGTTAAGACTGTGCCAGAGAAATTGGAGTGTCAGAGGATTGTTTAATGTCGTCTAAATGAAGTGTCTAGAAAACTAATCTTTTACGCAATGAAAAAAAAAAAACCGTAGTTTAGCATTTATTTTAATTTATACCCTGTATAAGTTTTTGAGGGAGATGGCGTCAGAACAGAACAAATTTCACTATAGAGGCAACAATGAAAATAAATAGTTAAAAAATTTTGAGTTAATCGCGAAAAAAACTGCTGTTCAATAGATTTGGATCGAAAAGTCGTTGACGTTTTCTACGGGACAATTGATTTTTGCGATTTCATTGCTGGTATAATGAATTTAAAAACTATCTAGCTTAGTAAAATAAAAATTATGCACGCAAAGTGGTTGAAAAACGATTATTATTTGATTTGCTTATAAGTCTAAATAAGTAGTATAAATAATAAATATCTTGGACATTGTCACACAAATTATCTAGTCACATTTAAAGTACCAGAATCTAGCCTGGACTTGTATTATGATGACTAGACAACGATATAGAATACATATATAGATACAAATATCCATGACTCGGGTACAAATATTCATATTCATCATACAAATATTTGTCCCTTACGGGATTCGAACCCGCGACCCTCGGCACAGCAGGCAGGTTCACTACCGACTGTGCTATCGGGCCGTCATCATATTAATAATATTTAAGTGTAAAATATACTTAGAAAGAAGTGGAAAGAGTTTGGTACTACATAATTATTAAAAATGACGTATGATAATTACTTTGCCAGATAAAAACAGAGATCAAAAACAATATTTTTTTACATACGGAACTCTACGTTTTCTGGTAGTTCTTGACAGATTTTTACTATCAGGAGACCAAAGTATGCTGTTATAGGGCACTACAGTAACAGTATAGGATCGTAAGTAAGAATAAAAATAAATTAACATTTCCACACTTTCAGCTTAGTAGGGTCAACACGTCTTTCATGCCGCATTGTAAACTTTGTGAAAGTTCCAGCTATCATTTAAATATCATGACCGTTTTTAATGTTGATCTTTTTGGTGTGCTTAGAACCTTTGCTAGAAATAACAATTACTTAAGACTCTACCGCCCGAATTTACCGTAAAATTGGGTAACTTTTTAACCATTTTATACATAAACATAGCCGTGGTGGTCCAGTGGCGAGTAACCTTGCCTGCCGAGCAGGAAGCGATGGTTCGATCCCCGTCCAAGCCGAATCGTTCCAATAAGTTTTTCGGAATTTATGTACGATTTGTAACACCACAGGCTTTTCGGTGAAGGAAAACATCGTGAGGAAACCTGCATGTTTCAATTTCGAGGCATGTATTGTACCCACTGTCCATTATGTGTGGCGACGGGCTCACCCCCCGTCACACTGGACAGAGTTCCGGTACTACTGGTGAAACGTGGATGTTCTTAAGTTTCAGAATATCTCTGACTACCCCCTCGGGGAATATAGTCGTGAGCATATGCTATGCTATACATAAACATTTTTATGCAGAAAACAAAACTGAACAATCTACAGGATATGAGAAGTGATTTGATTAATCTCGAAATCTATTTTAATTAATAAAACTGAAGAAAAAGGAATCTCAAGTCACCCCTTTTTTTCCAGTGAAAATTTACAATATACTTCACAATACAAAATAATAATGATTTAGTCTTCTTATTTTTTGAATTTTTATAAATATTCATCTCATTTTTCAAAGAAAATGACTAAATTCTGACTGGAGCCACGCGCACCTTCACATCGATTAGAATGGAGAGTCGTGTTCCCGGGCGGATACGCCTTAAGCTGTTACCTACCTAGGTAGGAAGGTACAATAGCTATTTCATCATCTTCCACTGCTTAAAATAGGTCTCCTGTTTTATTAAACTAATGAATTTCACATTTATTTTTTTCTATATAATGTAATGATTTTGTATCATCATCTTTATAGCTGCTGTCCCGCTTTGTAAACATTTTGTATATTGCATTATATTACGTTGTATTTACCAAAATGATTAAATATTCACAATCAATGTAACCACTTTTTTTCAATAAATCGAATTAATATCGAAAAGTGTGACAGGTAGTGATCCCGTCACCACTGACGCAAAAGACGCCTTCAAAGTGAAGCATACATGTTTTCTCACGATGCATCCTTCACCAAAATGTCAGTTTCACAAATAACAACTAAAATATCATTTGGTATCTGATCGACCGATTCACCGATCCCAGCTACTCCTATGCCGAGGTCCATACCCCTCTGGGTGCCCCTAGGTCGGTTGCTTAAGTTCATTCATTTGGCTCGGTAGACCCTTCGTGGTCCCTCTAATAGTCCGCAGTAAAAAGCAGTAACTGTTCCCCGAGCAACGCTGTATTAGTCATTTAAAAAAAAAAAAGATCCATTCTGAAATCGAACCTCCACTCTCAAGATGGAAGGCGAGGCCCCGAGCCACCGGTAGAGCAAAGCAAGAAAGAGGAAAGCACGAGCGAAACTGATTAAGTGTGAGTGACAGAGGATTACACCACTGCCTACTGTCGTCCATCTCCCGTACCACCGTGTCGAAATCACTTGGAGGATCTTATACTATGCCACTTCTAAGCGTCTAGAATAAACTAAGTCTGAAGAAACTGACTTTGAAAATAATTGAATAAGCGTACAACAGTCTTGCGAGACTTCTCTATTTTATATAAATTCAATATTGACACCATTTCTTAGTTGTAACATCTAATAATCTCGACGTTCTAGAATTTCTCTTCAACATCTTTTTAGTGATGGGCTGATTGCTTGGCTTTCGGTTTCGGATTATCCTTCATGTGTCTTGCCATGTTGGATATACAGGGTCCTTCTTAATAAGCTGACACTTTTTTAAGGGGATGATCAGACCGTCAAACTGAACAACTTTCTCTATGGCACCGACATCGATATAGCGAAAAAAATTTGCTCTTCCATACAAAACTGCAAACCTCAAGTGAGCCAAATGCGATTCGCGATTTCGATATTGGACCCATAGAAAAACTAGGTCAGTGTGACGGCCTGATCATCCCCTTAAAAAAGAGTCAGCATATTGAGGTGGACCCTATACAACGAGTTAATGAATAAGCGCAAAACCTCATACACCCCAACTGATTTATAACAAAATAATTCGATTGATACAATAGTTTCATTATTTTGATAGTTAAAATTTAAAGTTATTCGCATTTTAAGTTTTGAGGCAAAAATGATTTGTTATCATTTCAGTAATGAATGAAAGAGCTAGCGTGCTCGTGGATACATTTTAAGAATCTTGTTTTAGTAGTAAGTAGGGTGAGTGTGCCTGTGCGGTGGGTTGACATTGAGAACAGAAATTTTAAATTTCTAAAAAATTACCTATGTTGAAAACATGATAATTCGATTCTGCTCTCGATTCTAAGCAAACTACTTTCTAGTTTTGCGTTAATTCATTAACACGTTGTATATGAATAACGCAAAGAAAAACCTTAGCCAGCCTTACTGGTAATATCATGACACATTCAAAACTTTAAATAATATAATAAAATCTAAAACATGGGTGTCATCTAAAAATCAAGTCGCCAAGTACTTTCTGGTGTAAAGTTTACTCGGTATCGCCTCATTTCAAATCAGCCGATGGACGTCTACTGATGGACAGGTGGACTAAGGATAGCCTCAACGAGCGGGCACTAAAACAAACCTTCTCAACTATTTTCATTTTTGTTACTTATTTTTCGGTGAAGGAAAACATCGTGAGGAAACCTGCATGCTTCAATTTCGAAGCATGTATTGTACCCACTGTCCATTATAGGTGGCGACGGGCTCACCCCCCGTCACACTGGACAGAGTTTCGGTACTACTGGTGAAACGTGGATGTTCTGAGGTTTCAGAATATCTCTGACTACCCTCTCGGGGAATATAGTCGTGAGCATATGCTATGCTATGCTACTTATTTTCCTTATATTATTCTTCTACACTACCTATATTATGCAAAAACATTGTACTCCAAAGAGGTAATCGGTCAGAATAAATAAAAAAATCTATTAACTTTCATTGTTACTAACCTTTGACTAATTATAATAAGGACTAGCCTTGCGGTAGTATTTCCCCTCTGCCACGGTATAAGCACAATTGATCTTGTGCATTTATATTCAATTTTACACCTTATCACTAAACGAGACAACCTATAATTGCGAAATAATAACATCGAACTTAGAACGTTTGGGGTTCACACGAGACTACTTTTCATGATTTTTAACATTCAAAATTAGAATCTAAAGTTATGGGGAATAAAATCCAAAGTTGCGGATTTCATGTTACCTCGCCCCTCGCAAAAAGTGACTGAAATGTTTGTTAGTAGAATTACACGCGTAACCAGTCCACATATAAATAGTCAAAGGTCAGAATAAATAAAAAAATCGATTAACTTTCATTGTTAATAACACTTTTATGGACTAACTGTCTGAAATAAATAATATGTATTATTCCTTTGAGAAGATCAGGTTTATTCTCATCAATAAAGTTATGATAATGATTGTATCCGTAATATTCCCCTCAGCTCTACACTAGCTCCACTATTCCCCGTTAACATTTCCCCACGGTTCGTAACACTCCGAGGAACGAGGGGCAGCAGGTTTAAATATTCACATTGCACTTATTTACTTTTTCCTGCAAAGATTTCAAAGTGGACCTCTTTTGTTTTAGGGGTCTATGGGCTGAAATAATGAGGCGTTTTGCAAGAGTAGTAAAACGAAAATCTGTAGATGACAATATTATAAGTCGAGAAAAACCTGTCACATTGAAATGCAAAATTTTTGTTTGTCTTTGGTTTGCATCATCTGTCCTGATAGCTCTCGACGCATAATGCCCTAATTTATCAACGCGAAATGTCTTAAAGTTATAATTTACTAAACTCGGAATGTCCTAAGCACAAAAACTAAACTTATAATGTCCTGAACGCAAACGCAAAATGGCTCTATTAATAGGGATTTTTATAAAATGACAGCACAAACATGACAGAAAATAAAAATAAATAATAATTTCAGTCCGTTCCAAAATTACAAAAAATTACAACCAGTGTCAAAAATGACAAATAAAAAAAATGACAAATAATAAAAGCGACAGATATAAAAAATTACAAATGTTAAAAGTGACAGATGACAGATGACAAAGTGACAGATGACATATGTCAAAAGTGCCAAAGTATAAAAATTTACTAAAGATGTTTAAAGTGACAAGAGGTATAAAAAGTGTCAAAAAGTGGCAAAAGCGACAGGCGCTGTCAAAGGTGAAAAGAAAAGATAAAAATCTGTAAAGGTAATTTTTGACATCAGCTGTCACTTTAGACATCTTAGGGTTCCGCAGTCAAAAGGTCATTATGCGTCGAGGGGGAATTAATTCTGCCACCTCATTCGAAAAGCGAAAAGTGACTCATACATTCATGTCATTTTGCGTTCTGTCTATCAAAATAAGTCATTTTGAGAATACGTCATTATGCGTTTAATAAAATTATTGGTTTTAGTTTGCGTCGAGAGCGTCTGATGGTGTAAACACAGAACACTTTCGATGTGACATCAACATTTTTAAGAACAGAACGCCATCCACCCAGAGTGTCTCTGAATTTTTTGTTTTTTCAACGAAAGCACCGCATTACAAATATATATTTCTGATATTTCATTTAAAATAATA
The DNA here is from genome assembly GCA_963924505.1 of Agonopterix alstromeriana. Lineage (NCBI taxonomy): Eukaryota > Metazoa > Arthropoda > Insecta > Lepidoptera > Depressariidae > Agonopterix > Agonopterix alstromeriana. The sequence continues at coordinate 20,023,343 of OZ004662.1, forward strand.
AAGCAGAGAAACAATTCATCCAATTGAATGAATGGAACAAATTTGTTCAATGGACTTTATTTATAATCGGAAACATGCTTTGTTTTGATACGTATATTGTCCAATATTTGCTCTGAATGAAATTTTGATTATCAACATTATTTTCTGTAAACTCTCAGTTATTGTTGTACAGGGGCCGATTACTGACATGGCCTCCCTGTATTACGATAACTGAGTTTATTTACTTACCTAAATTTATTCATAATTACCCATTGACGTGGAATACTATGGACGCTGGGTCTAGTTCAAAATACTCGAATAAAGTGTCCGAGACTAAAATACACAAACCTAAGTACGTATAGTAATATGAAGCAACTAAAAACATTGAAAATGCTGAAATTCTTTTACGTCCCAATCCCCCATCAAAGCACGGCGCGCGTACGCGCCCACGAGTGCGCGTAGTCGGCCGATCAAACGAAGACTGTTGTGTAATTCGTTCTCTTTTTTACGTCTTCGTTCTCTTTTTATTCGGATACTTTTGAGCGCGGACCTTCCGTCCAGTAGTGGTTAGTCAATGTAATTACCCTACAGTATGAAATCCAAATTTTCAAAAATTTATTGTCATAATACGCAATGCTAAGGAACCACTTTGACACAGGTATATTATCAGCCTTTAAACGTCCCACTGCAGGGCACAGGCATATCCACAAGATGTATGGGCGTGAGTCCACCACGCGTGCCCAATTCGTATTGGTAAACTTCACATACACATCAGAATTTCTTCTTCAGCGTATGCAGGTTTCCTCACGACGTTTTCCTTCACCGTTTGAGAGCAGTCAGTATTACGAACATAAGTAAGAAAAACTCATTGGTAGACGGCATGTCGTCCGTGCGGATTCAAACCCGGACCGTCATGTTTGAGTGTCCTTTCCTCTCGGTAATGCACCGATGCTCCAATATATGAACATTATGTATTCTGTGTAAGTGAACAAACCTGGTTCAAACTAGCGAGCGCTATTAGTCTAGGAAAAATAAGGTTTGAGATTGCATTAAAGACACTTTAGTAAATTGTGTTTGAACTAATATTACTATTAGTTTATAAGACTTTTGTCGTGATTTCGTGGTTATTTATACAGGCTCAGGAACCTGAGAAATACCTTACAATCGATATAAATGTATAAAGAGTAAGCTTATTTCTAAAGATATTTCTTCCACCATACCAGCAAAAGAGACAGTTAATAATCACAAAGCAAATTTAATGTGTACAAACGAACAGTGTAATGATATATTACAGTTCACAAATAATACTGTATTTTTAGGGATAAAGATTGACTCGAAGCTGCAATGGGGTCCACATATAGAAACCCTAGCAGGTAGGCTGAGCTCGGCAGCCTATGCAGTTCGAAAAATTAGACAGCTTACCGATATAGCTACTGCGAGACTGGTGTACTTCAGCTACTTCCATAGTATCATGTCTTATGGTATTTTGCTGTGGGGCCGTGCTACAGATGTTGAGTCTGTCTTTATCCTTCAAAAGCGGGCAATTCGAGCCATTTATAATCTGCGTTGTCGAGATTCACTACGAGATCTTTTCAAAGAGATCAATATTCTGACTTTCTACAGTCAATATATTTACGAAAATATTTTATACGTTCGCAAAAATTTGTCTCTCTTTCCCAAAAACAGTGACGTTCATAATTACAATACAAGAAATAAAAATAAATTAGTATTCCCACATTTTCGACTTAGTAAGGTCAACACATCTTTCATGGGGCACTGTATACGTTATTATAATAAGATACCAGAGAATATTCTTAACTTGACGGACAAAAAGTTTAAGTCCCATGTTAAACAAGTCCTCTGTAAAAAAGGTTACTATAAACTCGATGATTATTTGAATGACCAAAATGTCTGGTCTTGACAATGTTACACTATGTAATTTAATATTGAATTTATGTAATTGTACTTTGTATATTTTGTTTTGTTTAAAAGAAGTGTGTTGTAGAGTTTCTGGCCGCATCTTCTCTACAACGGAACACCTTCCGACGCGGTGGTAGATTCAAAAACATGACGTCAAAAAGTTATCTATGTGATATTATTTTGAATAAACAATTTTGAATTTTGAATTTTGAATTTTTTGAATTTTGAGTAAATAATTTAGTTTTGAGGTTATGATTTTTGAAGACTTATAAAATATTCAATATCTTCTCAAATTTACGATATTAACCGGGGATTATTATTATTATAAGTAAAATGTATTGATCGAAGCCATCACATCACCAGTTTTCCATGTTTATATATCTTTTTATAATATCTAAATTTAAAGTTATGTAAAAAATGTATATGTCTTAATTATTCAAAAATATACAATAAATCGGGGATTATTGAGAATTTATATTTTTCAGGTATTTATCAACTATATTCCAAATTATCAACTAATACAAAAATCCTTAGATTTCCCCGACTATATCCTCTTTCGCTCATCTACATTCATGAGGCAACGTTCAACTAAAACTCTCAATAAATTGTTTTCATTTAAAATTTTTATATTTACTAAGAGGCGCTCACTGGCATACTGGTGCTTCTGTATTTGAAACGATTACCAATGTTAAGCAACGCCCAGTTTGGTCAGTCTTTATATGGGTGTTTGATCTCCAACGCTCTCCATGCTTCAGAAAGCAGGTGAAGTTGGTAGTCCCGGCTACATACTTAAAAGGGTGCTGTAGACCATCAAACTGAACAACTTTTACAACGGCACCAAGATAGAAATTAGGAAAAAAAAACTTGTACATAAATTTTGGTCGAGTATTTTGACATTTTCAATGTAACTGATTTTATTTTCGTGATTTCAAAGTTGGTCCCATTGTATATTAAAAGTTGTTCAGTTTGATAGTCTGACCTAAAGTAGCACATTTAAGTTGACACCCTGTAGTCAACATAGTAAACATAGTATAATAGAAACTATAGTGGTTCAGCTCGGTGGTTGAACCTCTGGTTTCGTACGCAGCCGAAGGGGTTGTGACAGGTCAATCGTGCGCGGTATGCAGGGGCTGGGGGGAGCGTGTCCCGGTACCTACTTACCAGCACGCGGTACCGACTTTTCCGGTACCCCGTGCCCCGCACACCGCGCTAGCATAGATCACTATACTCCAATCCAAATAGCAACGAAATTTTAAGGCTATTTTGAATTATAGAAACAGAGATTTGAAATAGTTAGGGCCTGTTTCACCACTTCTGGATAAGTCATTGTTAGCTTATTTGACCGATCCTTTGACACATTTCGTATGAAAGATAATGTCAATTTATCTGTCATGTAAGCTAACAAGAACGTACCCAGAAGTGGTGAAAGATGCCCTTATTCGGACTTATTTACAACAGCTTTCAGTAACGTCCAAGATATGTTGGATAGTACATCTTAAAAAGCCGTGGTGGTCCAGTGGCGAGTAACCTTGCCTGCCGTATATGAGGCGATGGTTCGATCCCCGTCCAGGCCGACTCGTACCAATGAGTTTTTCGGAATTTATTTACGATTTGTAACACCACTGGCTTTTCGGTGAAGGAAAACATCGTGAGGAAACCTGCATGCTTCAATTTCGAGGCATGTGTTGTACCCACTGTCCATTATGTGGCGACGGGCTCACCCCCCCCCCCGTCACACTGGACAGAGTTTCGGTACTACTGGTGAAACGTGGATGCTCTGAGGTTTCAGAACATCCCTGACTACCCCCTCGGGGAATATATTCGTGAGCATATACATACATCTGACTGATAAGTAAATTACATTTGCTAATCAGAATTTTTCCAAGAAGTTAAATAGGAATCGGTATTTTTTTTCGTCGTTCTTTGGAATGAAGTATAGTGTTTTATTACACTATGCTATAAGTATAGGCTTGAAGCAACTTTTTTATTACTTTAAAAGGCTACGGAACCATTAGCGTATGAACAGCACTAGTAATTGACCGAGTTTTCTTTTCACATCGTTTACAAAGAGCTGAAGTGATTACCGGTTAATTTTTCAAAGGAACTCTGATGTATTAGGTGAGCACTTTTTATTATTGTATTTTTTCTTTTATGCGTTGAATCGATATTTGACCTGAATAGGGCTTTGTATACAGGGTGTTAGGGTAAACAGTTGCGCCACTTTAAGGGGTGATTGAAACCATAATACTGAACAACTTCCCCTAAGAAACCTTCAAGTAATTGGAAAAAAAATGTTGGACATTTCATTATAAATACAATAAGCTAATCGAACGTTTAAAAGTTAATATTTTTTATTTGCAAATTTCCCATTGTTCCTTTGGGAAAGTTGTTCAGTATCATAAGTAGAATCATCCTTTAAAGTAATGCAGCTAGTGTTAGACAGTGTAACAAAACACCCAAGTAAGATTTGAAGGGGTTGGTTTAGTTAGCCCACAAACTGAACAACTCACTAAGAAACAAAGTACAAAATAATCTGCTGTCCCATTACATTTGAATTGAGTAGGTAATGCAATTTTGTATTAAACAGCAGATTTTTTTGGAAAAGACTTTATTAATTATATACAACGTGTTAGTGAATTAACGCAAAACTAGAAAGTAGTTTGTTTAGAATCGAGAGCAGAATCGAATTATCATGTTTTCAACATAGGTAATTTTTTTCAAAATATGAACCAACTTATTTATAAAACATAAAATTTTCTGAACTCGATCTCAACCCACCGCACAGTCACCAGTACTTACTACCAAAACAAGATTCTGAAAATGTATCCATGAGCACGTTACCGCATTCATTCATTGCTGAAATGATAACAAATAATTTTTACCTGAAAACTTAAAATGCGAATAACTTAAAATTTTAACCATCAAAATAATGAAATTATTGTTTCAATTTAATTATTTTGTTATAAATCAGTTGGGGTGTATGAGGTTTTTCGCTTATTCATTAACACGTTTTATAAGAAAAAATTATTTATTTAATTTTTCTCGATTTTGGTAATATAGTGAAAAATTTTCAGTTTTATGGTCTAAACCACCCCTTTAAATATTACTCGGGTGTTTTGTTACACCCTGTACACAAGCTGTAGATAAAACCATAGTAAGAGTTAATTCGGTATGAAAATAACTAGCTTCGTTAACATCAGTCATTATGGATGGGTGATCATATAAATGTCATCTGTAAGACCAACGTCTCGTTTGGATTAACTGACTTAAGTACACAAAGTTTTTGCATTAGCTCCACCATAAGTTCATAAGTTAAATTAGTTTCTAGTTAAGAAAGTTGTGACAGACGGAGATCGATTTTAAAATGATGCTGTATGTTTTAAAAAGGAAATTTTGTTTGATATGAAGATTTTTGTATGGAGTAAGTTGAATTAATTGCACTTTTGGTGAAAATTTGGAATATAGTAGATACATACCTGAAAAACAAAAATTCTCAATAATCCCCGATTTTTTATGTTGTATTATTGAATAATTAAGACATTTACAAAACATTAAATTTAGGTATGAACAAAAAATGGAATACTGGTGATTTTGTACAGGATGGCTTCGTTCAATACGTTTTACTTATAAGAATAATAATCCACGGTTAATATCGGGTAATTTGGGTAGATATTTAATATTTTGTAAGTCTTCAAAAATTATAACCTCAAAACTAAATTATTTACTGTTTGTTTTTACACATTCAATTTGCCTTTTGATAATTAACTGTCTCTATTGCTGGTATGCTGGTTGAAATGTTTTTAGAAATAAGCTTGCCATTTGTACATTAATATCGATTTTAAGGTATTTCTCAGGTTCCTGAGCCTATATAACCACGAAATCTCGACAAAAGTGTTATAAACTAACAGTAATATTATTTCAAACACAATTTACTAAAGTGTCTTTAATGCAATCTCAAACCTTATTTTTCCTAGACTAAAGACGATAATAAGATCTGTCGTTATGTACGGATCAGAGTGTTGGGCCACAAAAGGAATAGATGAGAAACGACTGCATGCAGCTGAGATCCAAATGTTGAGATGGATGTGTGGTGTAATTAGAATGGACAAGATTAGGAATGAGTATATCAGAGGAAGTTTGAAAGAACCTATGATTGATAAATTGCAGGGTAATAGATTATCTTGTTATGGGCATTTAATGCGGAGAGATTAGTGTCATGTTACGAGACGAGTGTTGTGTATGATTGTGGATGGCTGTGGTAGGAGAGAAAGGCCGAAGAAAAGATGGATGGATTGTGTGAAGGATGATATGTGTAAGAAAGGAGTGAGTGCTGAAACGGCGGCCAAAAGAGATGAATGGAAGAGGATGAAATATTGCGCCGACCCCAAATAATGGGAAATGGGTGAGAGAATGATGATAAAATGATGATTTGCTGTCATACATTGAGGAGTTCCATTGTCCGTCTCAGATCGATGTGTACTTCTAGTTGTTTATTTTAATGTACTTACAGTAAAAAATGATATCTTTTTCCGTTTTGCCCATACATTGAAATCTAGAATAGACTATTCACCATTATCTTCACCTCACCTTTATATGAGACCACCGCGATATACCCTTTTACGCAGAATGCTGTCCATGCAGAATTCGGTTTGTCAAGTTTTTTTTTTCGAGGGCTGAATCGAAAACCTTTTCGAGATAGTTGTCTCAATAACAATATTTTCTTTATCAGAGATGTTAAAATGACAGGGTTACAGATTATTTTATTTTCGGACGAGTGTCGTCACTCGTCGGATCTGTAAACTCCTTGGTAAACTTAAAATCATCTTAAAATAACTAGCCATCAAGAAAAAAATCACAATGCCAGAATTAAGCATTTGATGTTGCCGTTTCTGTTTCCAGCATAGAGTTAGAAAGAGAAGGCATGTGATTTTTTTTAAATTAAGCAAATGTATTTATCGTGTGAACTCCAGTTCGCAAAAAAAATGTTATTAGTTTCATAAAATGAAATTGTTGATCCATAAAAAATACAAAATAAAGAGCAAAAAAAATAACATGACAATCCGAATTTTATCGAAACGTATTAGAATATTAAAAAATACAAAATTTAATGCCTACTCGTTTTTAATCCAAAATAACGCTACTTTTCTGATATAAAAGTGAAGTCGACTATCGAACCTCGTTTTTATTTATTTTATCCTCTCACATCCTACCTAAGCCATACGCCGCATTTGTCATCAAAAGAATCAAGGGCGTCACAAAAAGCGAGAGGCATAAATAAATCCCACTTCCAATGGCCGGAGATTTCCGGATTTCTTTCTATTTCGGATCCGGACCGGACGAGCCGTCCGGTTTGATCTCTACGCGACGCTTGACTTATGAAAGGGCTTTAGGATGTCAAACCTTGAGTTTAAATTAAAAACATATACAAATAACATTTTAATAGTACACGGAAAATATATCTAGTAGTCTTTATGTACCAACTATTTAATTTAGCAGTCTTTACTAGAGAATTGCAGACTTAACTAGAAAATGTGTTGTAATAAATCGAATTCAGGTATATTTGACTAAAATCTACTTGTAACAAATAATTTTGTAAAGTCTGGTATATGGGGATGATCAGACCGTCAAACTGAACAACTTTCTCTATGGCACCAACACCGAAATCGCGATAAAAAAATCATCTGTTCCATACAAAACTGCAAACCTACTTGAGCCAAATGTAGGAGACAGCAGATTTCTTTTCGCGATTTCTATGTTGGTCCAATAGAGAAAGTTGTTCAGTTTGATGGTCTGATCATGCCCTTAAAAAAGTGTCAGCATATTAAGTTGGACCCTATACAACGTGTTAATGAATAAGCGCAAACCCTCATACACCCCAACTGGTTTCTAACAAAATAATTAGATTTAAACAATAATTTCATTATTTTGATACTTAAAATCTAAAGTTTAAGTTTTCAGTCAAAAATGATTTGTTATCATTTCAGCAATTAATGAAAGTGCTAGCATGCTCGTGGATACATTTAAAGAATCTTGTTTTGATAGTAAGTAGGTTGAGTGTGCCCGTGCGGTGGGTTGAGATCGAATTCAGTAAATTTTAAATTTTACAAACAAATTATTTAACATTTTGAAAAAATTTATCTATGTTGAAAACATGATAATTCAATTCTGCTCTCGATTCCAAACTAACTACTTTCTACTCGTAGTTTTGCGTTTATTCGTTAACACGTTATATATCTACAGGGTGTTACCCAAACAGTTGCATTACTTTTAGGGGTGATTGTACCCATGATACTGTTCAGTATCCCAAAGAAACCAACAGGAAATTCGAAAAAAAAATTTGATTCTCCATACTAAATTCAGTCAGATGATGGAACGTTTGTATGAAAAATCTTTTTTGCGAATTTCTTATAGGTTTCTTTGGGAAAGTTGTTCAGTGTCATGGAAAGGATCACTCCTTAGAGTAATGCAACTGTTTACCCTAACACCCTGTATGTTGAGCTGGGACCTATTTGCTGCTGCAGCATACAATAAATTATATGTTGACTATTGGTGTTTTGTCCATTTAATCAATCATAAAAATCAAAATTTCATAATATAAACCATCAAAACAATTAATTATAAAATTAGCAACATGCCTCGTCCAAAAGGATTTACAGACAAATATCCACGACAATCTTCGTCACAAGAAGGTATACACATAAATCCACAACACGTTTCGTCAGCAAAATAAAAAGAACAATAATAAAAAAAATACACACATTAATCGGCCCTTTCCCCAATAATCGTACCCGGCACAAAGGATCCCATCACACCAGCTGCGTTCCCGCGCTGGATGGCCAATGAAATCCTCTGCACCAAATAGGACCCTGAGCGGACGTTGCCATTTTCCACCATCCTCTTGCCCAGATCTCTCACAAACACCTTAGCCTCCACCCCCCATGTTCCAGACGTCTCCACTGCCAGCGGCACAAAAATGTACTGGGACTCCAAAATCGCGTACCTAACATGCTTTAGCGAAGCCGCCCACTCCGCCGCTGATCCAGCCGCACGCATGTACCCCCAATGTGTGATCAAAGTCAAAGTCAAAGTCAATATAATTTATTCAATATAGGAGCTTGCAGCACACTTATCAAACGTCAAATCTTTTTTAAAGCTACCACCGCCTCGGAACGTGTTGTCGCTGTAGAGAAGATGCGGCCAGAAACTCTACAACATAACACGACTTAATAACTATTACAATATAAATTCTTAAGCTAAGGTTATGTATACAATAATACATAGTCTATTTAATAAAATAATTGATACTATACAGTAAAGTAAATAAACTATAAGCTAGTGACCTCAGACCCAAGCATTTGGATCATTTAAATAATCATCCAGTTTATAATATGCTTTTTTTCAGAGGACTTTTTTGGTTTGAGTTTTAAACATGTTTTCGGAAAGATTCAAAATGGTCTGCCGCGATGATGCCGCAAAAGTGCTTACGCAAGTGGCATCCCAATGGTGTTTTGTTGTATTCTTGTTGTGAACTGTATAGTACGGGCATTTTATGGTTTGAGGTAGAAAAAAAAAACCAAAATCTAATTTGTGTGTGAAAGTGTTCCATAGGACCACAGAAGTATATCCTTAGAATTCCTGACCCCTAGGGTGCCGGCTTCACTTAAAATTCCCGTACTAGTAATATTATGCGTGTGTATTACTTATACACCGTGTTAATGAATAAGCGCAAAACCTCATACACCCCAACTGATTTATAACAAAATAATTCGATTGAAACAATAATTTCATTATTTTGATAGTTAAAATGTGAAGTTATTCGCATTTTAAGTTTTCAGGCAAAAATGTTTTGTTATCATTTCAGCAATGAAGCAGCAGCCGTGCTCGTGGATACATTTTAAGAATCTTGTTTTGGTAGTAAGTAGGGTGAGTGTGCCCGTGCGGTGGGTTGAGATCGAATTCAGAAAATTTCAAATTTTACAAAAAAATTATTTAATATTTTGAAAATAATTACGTATGTTTAAAACATGATAATTCGATTCTGCTCTCGATTCTAAACAAACTACTTTCTAGTTTTGCGTTAATTCATTAACACGTTGTATAAATAAATTGTTTATCTATACAAGGTGTTTAGACCATCAAACTGAACAACTTTCACTATGGGACCAACTTCGGAATCACGAAAAAAAAAATCTGATGTTCCATACTAAACTACAAATCTACTCGACCTTAATGTATGGGACAGCTGATTTTTTTTTCCCGATTTAGATGTTGGTCCAGTAGTAAAAGTTATTCAGTTTTGATGGTCTAAACAACCCCCTTAGAAGGTTTAAATGTTTATTTTTACTGTTGTAACACCTTATATATCTATCTAAAATAAATAGTCGTCACTTCTAGAAATTTTTCTCCGCGTAACATTTTTGAAAGGCCACCGTCCAAACCTAAATGGAAAATTCAATCTCCTAAAATCACGAGATATTCGTGGTCAAAGTTATAACTTCGAGATTATTTTGGTTTTTAGTTGTTGTGGAATGTTTTAGCAATTGTTTTTTTTCTTTATTTTGACTACATCTACTGTTTTATGATATTACATATAGAATTTCACACAGATCCTAAATACCCAAATCAGGACGAAAAGATTTTTCGATTCCTATACAGGGTGTAAGTGACAGCCTAGCAAATACTGAAACGGTGAACTCAGACCATCAAACTAAACAACTTTCACTATGGCACCTACCTCAGGAAACGCAAAAAAAATCTGTTGTCCCATAAATGTGAGTGGGGTAGGTACAGCAGTTTTGAATTAATTTTTTTTTCGCGTTTCCTGATGTGAACTTCATAGTGAAAGTTGTTCAGTTTGATGGTCTGTTTTCACCGTTTTAGTATTTGCTAGGCTGTCACATACACCCTGTAAAGCTTTCTGGCCAATTCTGTTTTGCAAATTTAATTTATTTATCAGAAAGATATACTATCCAACAAATCTTGGACGTTACTAAAGCTGTTCTAAGAATGAGTGGGAGGAAGTGTTTCAAATGTCTGTTTCTGTAATACAAACTAAACTTAACATTTCGTTGCTATTTTGGAGTATACCGTAACATAAACAATAATTATTTCTAAAAAAAAACACAATGTTGTTTATCCTTCTGTGTCCAGCTATTAATAATAAATAAAATCGGGCCAATTTAATACGTCACATTTGACATCTATTGATACTTCATCAAACGTAATCTTGTAACGGCGGGCATAGAATAATGTTTAGGAGTCGCGCTGCAAGTCTGACGGAAGGTGGACGCGTGCGTGGTGGCCTCTCTTAGGCTTGCACGTGGCTCCGCCATTTTGTGAAGCTCTTTTGTGTTTTAACCATAAAACAATCACTTGAGATTATAAACTACTTGACATTGGCAGAATTGCCGCGCTAGACGCAAGCAACCGGCCATTAATTAAGAAAAAAAAAAAAAAAAAAAAGAATAATGTTTATTTTTTCGATGTTAGAACTGCACAATTGCTTTACTCTTTTTCATTACGATTACATATTTATTGTAAATATGACCAAAGAAGGCAATTTTACGATTTACTTTCATTAATAAACATAAACAAAGAAAAAAAATTATGTTCTAAAGAACTGAACGTCGTTACAATGTTGCGTCTGCGAACCCTTTTTCTTTTTTAACACTAGGGATGCAATCCAAAAAAAATCGAAGTAAAACGTAGTTCCAACAAATCGCGATATTCACATATAATTCGATCCACGTATGTTTGAAATCCGTATCGATTCATTCACTTTAATCGATGTTTTTAAGCAGGTCACCTCACTAAGAAGCTAAAACTGACAGATGTCAAATGTCACCTATTAAATTGGCCCGACTTTAAATAATTTTTCTTTCTTATCAGCATTGGCTATAATTATCGCATGACAATCATTCATGATTTAGTGGAAAGGTTAGCCAGTCGGAAATGGTACTAAGATTTAAATTGAAAAATAATATTTAAAAAAAAGTTTTACTAGAGTTTACCCGCGACCTCGTCAGCACAAATTATGCAGGGTACTTCTTAATATGCTGACACTTTATAAAGGGGATGATCAAGGTTAAGGCATGTTGGGGTTACATAACCCCGGGGTTAAAAGCCCCCATATGAACAAATAATGAACAAAAAAAGAGAAAGTTTGTGTTATTCTTTCCTACGTCTCGCTTTGTACAAACATATTTCCACTAGCTCTTGAAATTACAATATCGAAAAATCTTAGTTCCTACATCCATTCGGTGATTTTGGATGTGGGTCGTTTGTCAGTCAGTCAGAAAACTGTTTAAAAAGTATGTAAATGTATGAAATTATACGGGGTGTAAGAAAAAGTATCATTAACATACCACATACTATACCCATAAAATTGTACATCTTTTACTATGGGAGCAACCTTGTCAGATCAAAAAAAATATCAACTGTCCCATTCTAAACTGCAATACCTACTCGATTCAAACGTATGGGACAGCTGATATTTTTTTTGTTGTGACAAGTTTTCTCCAATAGTAAAAGTTGTTCAGTGTGATGGGTAGAGTATTTGGTTGACTAAGAACTATGATTTTTCGAACGGTTAATGATACTTTTTTTTTGCACCCTATATTTCCTCACGTTAAGTTCCTTCATGATGATGATGATGATGACCTGGACGGAGATCGACTGTATAGAAGATGAGACAGACTATACAGGGTATAGCTAACTAAACAGTCCAGTGGCGAGTAACCTTGCCTGCCGTGCAGGAGGCGATGGTTCGATCCCCGTCCAGGCCGACTCGTACCAATGAGTTTTTCGGAATTTATGTACGATTTGTAACACCACTGGCTTTTCGGTGAAGGAAAACATCGTGAGGAAACCTGCATGCTTCAATTTCGAGGCATGTATTGTACCCACTGTCCATTATAAGTGGCGACGGGCTCACCCCCCATCACACTGGACAGAGTTTCGGTACTTCTGGTGAAACGTGGATGTTCTGAGGTTTCAGAATATCTCTGACTATCCCCTCGGGGAATATCGTCGTGAGCATATGCTATGCTATGCTATGCTAACTAAACCGCACGCCCGACTACCCTGGGCAGTCAGCCTTCATACCACCGTTGCAGACTGGATAATTTTTCCACTACAGCATGAGAGATTTTCATACGATATAGCTCATATTGACACGAAAGAAGAGAAAAGATACCTAATTAAAGTAATTCTAAAAAATATTTAAAAACTATATTTGAAAGAGTGACAGAGTTTTGTGGCGCGCCTTGGGAGAGGCCTATGTTCAGCAGTGGACGATGATGGGCTGATGATGATGATGATGATGATATTTGAAAGGAGATTTTTCGAAATTTCCAAAGCCTTCATGTCACTAGTTGAGTGTTTATATCTAATTGTGTTGTATGGCGTCGTTGCGTGTGGTGACACGGAAGTAGGGTTGGCTTCGAGGCTCTAGCCGGACATGTTTGGTTTTTTACGGTCTTGTCCGGCCCAAACACACACAAACTTAGGCTTTTGTGTTAAAGATATATCAGAATCTCATGCCACAAAAAAAATTAAAAAGAAAGAACTTTTCACTTGGTACTGTCAAACTGTCATATACAGAATGTTACAAAAATAAAAATAAAACATTTAAAAATTTGAAGGGGGTTGTTAAGACCATCAAACTGAACAACTTTCACCATGGGACCAACATCGAAATCGCGAAAAAAAAAATCTGCTATCCCATACATTTAGCTCGAGTAGATTTGTAGTTTAGTATGGAACATCCGTTTTTTTTCGCGATTTCGATATTGGTCCCATAGTGAAAGTTGTTCAGTTTGATGGTCTAAACCAACCTTTTAGTAACACCTTGTATAGAGTCCTTCTTAATATGCTGACACTTTTTTAAGGGGATGATCAGACCGTCAAACTGTTTATCTTTCTCTATGGCACCAACATCGAAATCGCGAATAAAATATCTGCTGTTCCATATAAAACTGAAAATCTACTTGAACCAAATGTATGGGACAGCTGATTTTTTTATTCGAGATTTCGAGATTGGTCCCATAGAGAATGTTGTTCAGTTTGATGGTCTAGTCATCCCCTTAAAATGTGTCAGCATTTTAAGAAGGACCCTGTATTTGGTCAAATAGGCCCTTTACAAACTGCGAATACCCTTTACAAAACTTTCTTCAGCGATACAGATGCACGTTTATCAATCGCGTGACGCGTGATTGTAGCGAAGGAAACGCGCGTTTGTATCGATGCCCACGTGCGTGTGCATTGCGATAAAGGCTGTCGACGAATAACTGATCAAATATTACTATCGTTTTGCGTCATGGCTGTACGTGATGAGGCTTCAAGACTGAATCGATAAAGAAGCGCTGCAAAAATTCGCAGTATGTAAAGGGCCCTAGTCCAATTAGTCCTAGTCTTGCTTTCTCTAAAATTTGGTTTCCTTATTTGCCATCAGATTCTGGTACAGTCTTATCCTACATACGAAAGAGATGCCTGCTAACCTACCGCAAGTAATACCGAACGGGACACGGGACACGGACATCACTTCGACGGCCGCCATGAGAAAGTACTAATTTTCTTGCAAAAACTGTTAAATACCATAACATCATTAATGTTGAAAGTATATCTAGTGGTTTCATTTCTAATATATTAGTATGCAATCTCAGAGCAAAAGAGGCAAGGTTGTGGCAAATCGCGTGGCTTTACCAATCGATTTTGATTATATCAAATAAGAGTTTTAATTTAACGGGATGTGAAATGAAAATTCGATCTAGCTAGTAGATCTAGTTAGTAAAGTTCGCCAAAGTCACACTCATGATGACCGTATGTCCGGGTTTTTCAATAGTTAAATCCGGCTTAGCGGAAAAACGAACTGGCAACCCTACCCGGAAGCATAGCCGTCAACATTTCGTGATCGTATATAATTACTTTATCAGTCAAATCTTATTAAAGTTGTTTTGGTAGCTTTTAGTGCATAATTCCTTCATAATTTAGGAATATGGAATAATTAGGCTTTATCGATAAAATCATCAAAGGGTACAGGCGTCTAAAAACATTTAAATATAACTTATAGTTAGTGTTTTACTAAGGGTTCCTCGGTACGGGCATATAATAATAATGGTACGGTTTCCTTAATGTAAAAAAATCATCAATAAATGATTTTGTACAACCTTATTATTAAGAGGGTAGTCCTTGCAGTGCGCCCGATTACGTGTGCAAACGAAGTTAGATCCTATTTTCAATACTAACCATTGACTAACAAACTATAATGGACGCCGGATCTCAAACAAAATTTGCGAAAAAATTTTCCCAGACTAACTACTTACGTAAAATTTTGTTTCATTTTGCTTGTGTAGTTTTTACAAATTCTTACAGAACAGTGGCAGTCGATCAAACGAAGACTGGCGCGTAATTGTTACTTTATATGCGATTTGTTACTATTTTGGTTCGGACACTTTTGAGTGCAGACCCAACGTCCAGGTAGTTAGTAAGTCACTGATACTAACTAATTAAAATCAATTATTTTGTTTAAACACGATGTAGATACTTATCTCTATGTGTGCGATTTAATATACATTGTTTCGATGCTAGGCTTTATTTAAGATTTGTATGGAAATCTTTGTACCACTGTAGCTTTGAAATTATACATTTAAACGAAAATCTGACGAACTACAGGCACAGATTAATATCTAGATCGTGTTTAAAACTGTCATTAACTTTTATTGGTTAATATTCAAAATATAATTAAACTTCGTTTATATGGAGCACGCTAGAGGGCATATCCTCTTAAGATTTTTGTTAAATAACATGTGCGTAAAAACTTTTTTCCCTTTTTGAATAATTATTTCTATCATTACTTACGTTTCTCTGATAAAGTTCCCTTAGACCTTATATCAAACTTTGATCAAAGTCTACATGAAATAGTGTGATGAAACACCTGCCGAATTTACGCGTCTACTAGGCAAAATGGCGCGTAGTACAGGAGTGCAAATCTCTAAGCGTCACATCGCTGTCAAAAACAGAACATTAATTTCACTGGTCAAAAACATCGATGAGCTAACAAATGTAACATCATTCAGATCGTCGATGTTTTTATACAACGTGTTAATGAATAAGCGCATAACCTCATACACCCCAACTGATTTATAACAAAATAATTAGATTGAAATAATAATTTCGCATTTAAAGTTTTGAGGCGAAAATAATTTGTTATCATTTCAGCAATTAATGAAAGCGCAAACGTGCTCATGGATACATTTAAAGAATCTTGTATTGGTAGTAAGTAGGGTGAGAGTGCCCGAGCGGTGGGTTGAGATCGGGTTCACTAGATTTTAAATTTTACAATTAAATTATATGATATTTTGAAAAAAATTACTCATGTTGAAACCATGATAATTCGATTCTGCTCTCGATTCTAAACAAACTACTTTCTAGTTTTGCGTTAATTCATTAACACGTTGTATAATTTTGACACATGACATAACGTTTAGCTAATACGAAATTCACAGCTTGCCGATGTTTCAACGACGAAGTCACAGTATAAGAAAGAGTATCTAGTACCTACTACATACCGAAGTTAAGGTTGTGCCGATGTTTGCGTTTAGAGAATTGCATTGCTGGTGTGTCGTCGGTATAGGGAAAAGCATTAAGCACGTAATTTGGTCCCGTAAATTTCGCAGATATGTCGCTACACTATATCATATGTCTACTTGGAGGCAGTCGCGGGCAATGATGCTAGAGGCTTTCGTGTCCTTATTCTTCTTTCGATTCAACATCATCATCTCAGCCGATGGACGTCCACTGCTGGACATAGGCCTCCCCCAAGGATCGCCACAACGACCGGTCCTGCGCTACCCTCATCCAACGGGGTCCCGCTGCCTTCACCAGGTCGTCGGTCAACCTTGTGGGGGTTTACCCACGCTGCGTTTTCCGGTTCGCGGTCGCAACTGAGAATTCTTCGGTCCCCTCGGCCATCGGTTCTGCGATCAAGGTGCCCCGCGCACTGCCACTTTAGTTTAGCAATTCTTTGGGCTATGTCAGCTACCCTGGTTCTTTTGCGGATCTCTTCATTTCTGATTCGATTTCGCAGGGAAACTCCGAGCCCTCTCCATTGCCCTTTCGGTGACTTTCAGCCTTTTTATAAGGCCTTGACTCAAGGCCCTTGAGTGAGCGACCACGTGTCGGTTCCATATGTCATCACTAGCAACCTTTGACTATTTATATGTGGACTGGTTACGCATGTAATTCTACTAACAAACATTTCTGCCTCTTTTTGCAGGGGGCGAGGTAACATGAAATCCGCAACTTTGGATTTTGTTCCCCATAACTTTAAATTCTAATTTTGAATGTTAAAAATCATGAAACGTAGTCTCGTGTGAACCCCAAACGTTCTAAGTTCGAAGTTATTATTTCGCAATTATAGGCTGTCTCTTTTAGTGATAAGGTGTAAAATTGAATGTAAATGGACAAGATCAATTGTGCTTATACCGTGGCAGAGGGGAAATGCTACTGCAAGGCTAGTCCTTATAATAATTAGTCAAAGCTGGCAACACACTCTTTCTATAAGTTTAAGCCAGGAAGAGGGAAATAGGTATTATCTATACCTTGGAGTACAGACTGCCTTACAAGCGGTGAAACATGAAAATACTCCTTGGCGGTTGGTAATGATTAACCTTCTTCGTACGTTTTCATCGTCATCTTTGGTTTGTCCCTTTCTAATACAACGACGAAAATAAAACGAGTTTTTATTAAATGCTTGTTCTGATAGAAAGAGACAAACCTTAAATTTGAAACATCCACGTACGAAGAAGATTGAACATTACCGACTACTATGGCCAATTGACAACATTTTATTTTAAGAAAGGTACCAAAATAAGAAAACCATTTTCAGATTATGTGATTCAAAACTTATATCAAAATTATCAGATTTTTCTATCCATTATTTCTCGAGTTATTTGAAAAATACTGAAAAATAGAATAGAGGTTGAATACGATTTTATTCCTTTGCCTGCTTGGCTTTTCTATTGTATTTGACAGTTTTTATTTTATTTTATTGCGGCCAAGGTATCTTAGCCATAAATCCTATGTTTTTCAGAAAATTTTAAACTAAATTAAAAATAGAAATATCGGTCAAAAATAAAATCGGAAAAATATGTATCTCTTATTCTTTAACCTATTTTTACATTTGTTATTAAAAACAGGTAGTTAAAAAAATGTAATGTTGTCAATTTTCGTGTTTCCATGCTTGTAAAGAGGATTGGTATCCTTCATCATTTTAAGTCTGTAGTATGGTTTGAGCTATATCTTATTGTTTTTAATAATAAGGTTGATAAAGAAAAGAATTCATATTCGCATCAGTTTTTTATTATTAATGACATTCAGACATTTCTCTTTATTTATTCTGTACAATATACATTTTACTTTTGTTTACGCTTGACATACTCCCGTCATAAGAAAATGAAAATATTTGTTTTCGTCTCATCTAGGGTTGCCAATACATATACATTACAAAAGTAGTAGCAATAAGTTGTAGGTATACAGGGTGTAAAGAAAAGTATCATTAACCTTTAAACCAAATACTCTACCCATCAAACTGAACTACTTTTATTGTGGGAGCAAACTTTTCTATACATCCTGTATACGATTGTGCTCACCGAAGTGTAGGCTACCACAACAACAACAAAAAAAAAATCTTGGAAATTATTAAACAGATTATCTTGTCTCATTTAAAGTACCGGAATCTAACCCCGAACAGTGTTGTAATGACTTAACGATGATAATAGTAATAAATAACTTCGGTGCAATAATTTACATTCACTATACAAAATATTAGGTAGTAACGGAGAGCATGAGGAAAGCCTGATGATGGTGATGATGATACAAATATTTTCCCGTTGTGGGATTCGAGCCTGCGACCCTCGGATCAGCAGGCGGTTCTCTACCAATCAAACAATCAAATATGTTTTATTTAACACCAAAACATAAACAGTAAAATTCAGAGAAAAAAAAGTAGTCACTAAAAAAGGCGGTCTTTTCGCTAGGAAGCGATATCCTTTCAGACATCCTTAGGGTATAGGAAACGGTGAACGAAGAAAGGTAGGTAGTGTTTCCAGAAAAAATGATCAAAAAGAAGCAGGCACAAATAACAAATTAAAGTATACAAAATACTTATAAAAACATGCATATGCATATACAACGTGTTAATGAATTAACGCAAAACTAGAAAGTAGTTTGTTTGGAATCGAGAGCAGAATCGAATTATCACATTTTCAAAACGGGTAATTTTTTTCAAAATATTAAATAATTTAATAATATGGAGATGGGCGGGACATTTGGCTAGAAGGGAAGACGGCCGGTGGACCAAGGCAATATCGGAATGGTGGCCAAGAGAAGGAAGGAGGTCCGTGGGTATACCACCGATGCGATGGTCAGACGACATTGTAAGGGTTGTGGGTCGTACATGGATCAGGTTGGCACAGGACCGTGAGGAGTGGCGCAATAAAAAGGAGGCCTATGCCCAGCAGTGGGTTGACGTGGGCTGATTTGATTGATTGATTGAAATAATTTGTATGTAAAATTAAAAATTTACTGAACTCGATCTCAACCCACCGCTCGGGCACACTCAACCTACTTACTACCAAAACAAGATTCTTAAAATGTATACATGAGCATCTTAGCGCTTTCATTCATTGCTAAAATGATAACAAATCATTTATGCCACAAAACTTAAAATGCGAATAACTTTAATTTTTAACTATTAAAATAATGAAATTATTGTTTCAATCTAATGCTTTTGTTATAAATCAGTTGGGGTGTAAGAGGTTTTGCGCTTATTCATTAACACGTTGTATATTACGTAAGCATATACAATAGATATACTTAATACATAACAAATATATATTATATAGGGTCCAACTTAATATGGTGGTCTGATCATCCCCTTAAAAGTGTCTGCATATTAAGTTGGACCCTGTATTATTATACCAACTGAGCTATCGGGCTGTCAAATTGAATTATAATAAAATAAATAAATAAATAAAATTAAAAATGCACTTTATTGCCACACAAAAATACAGAATAGGTACATAACAGATTCATCACACAGAAAAATTAAAAATAACAACAGATTATGTCATGGCTGTACTGTACATTATTTATATCACAATCAGAAGATTTGAGTGGAAATTTTGTAATTAGTGCTATTATAATACAGGGTGTAAACTTAAATGTGTTACATAGCTCAGGGCACAGAGAGGTAGGTATCTAGCACTACATAAAGTACTGACACTATCACTAATAAAAATAAAAGTTGTTAAGTTTGGTGGTCAGAAGCACCCTTAAAGTATGTAACGCATCTTGTTTCTTTTGTGCTATTGCTGAAACTTTCAAACATTTCGATATTTACTGTATTTCTAATTAATTTTGTATGATTAGGGAGTATGTCATCGTATAGTTATTTATAAAATTGACAACATTTAATCAATAAAACATCGATATTCAAATTTAATTTTTTCCGGCTTCATTCATATCATAATATTGGCACATTGACATTATATTTACAAGAAAACATACTTCAATATTATCACACTGGATCGTATATAATTTGTTTATAACATATATTATTTTTATTTCGATAATTACAAATATAATATAACATTTTGTCGTTGTCATAATAATCGATATTAAAGTCACCGCATGTAAAATATCTTATTTAAAAATAAATAGTCTAAAATTAATCAAAAGTTTCCTTTGCTATTTTCCGATGGGCGTAATTTTTTTATATTATTAATTATTAACACGCTTATATTACCTTCACCTGTATGTAACTAACTAACTAACTTATAAGTATGTAAGAAAATCTAGGAAATTGATTATAACTATACTGGGTGTTACAAAAGTAAAAATACACCATCAAACTGAACAACTTTCACGATGGGACCAACATCGAAATCGCGAAAAAAAAAATCTGGTGTCCCATACATTTAGCTGGAGTAGATTTGTAGTTTAGTATGGAACATAAGATTTTTTTGCGATTTCGATATTGGTCCCATAGTGAAAGTTGTTCAGTTCGATGGTCTAAACCACCCCCTTAAATGTTTATTTGTATTTTTGTAACACCTTGTATAACTTCTAATAAAATGGATCGATTTGAAACAAGTGCACAATGGTAGGATGCATATAGGTAATTATCGTAACAATTATTTTAAATAAATCAGATTATTTTATACTTTTTAAGGCGTTAATAAGCGTGTTGTTTAGTTTTTAAACTGTAATATTTTATATTCAAAAGACTCATGAAATCATTGAGTTTAAGTTGAGTTAATGATTTCGTGCTTCGGATGGCACGTTAAGCCGTTGGCCCCGCTACTATCTCTCGTGGTAGTAGTCGTTACATAAAAATCACGCCAGAGGCCGTAAGGCGGTCTGAAAAAACGATGACACCAGAGTTTGCCCACTCTGTAAGAAGAAGAGATTGAGTTGAAATTCTTGAATATCATACCTGTCCCCGAAGCTGCCCGAAGACATTATGCGCCATTGACCGCTCTGCCTATAAAAGCAGACCTAGGTATTCAAAACCCATTCTCATAAATCAAATAACTTATTCCGCCTAAATGGCTCGAAAAATTGGATACTAAACTGAATTGGATTTTATTTTATAATCTTACTTCTCACTAATATTATAAATGTGAAAGTTTATGACGATATTTGTATGTTTTTGGCTCAATCATGCATAAACGACTGAACGGAGATAGATGTCATTTACACACAGATAGAAAATACAGGGAATTTATAAGCCGGGAAGATTTTTTACGAAAAACAATCCATGAAGTCACCAAATATTTACAACCGAACAACGTCGAACACTTTTGCTATTTAACGTCCATCTTTATATGCTGACACTTTTTATGACGATAATCAGACTGTCAAACTTTTGTTAACAACTTTATCTATGGCACCAACATCGAAATCGCGAAAAAAAAAATCAACCTTTCCATACATAACTGTAAACCTATTCGAGCCAAATGTGTGGGACAGCTGAATTTTTTTAGCGATTCGATTTTGGTGCCATAGTGAAAGTTTTCAGTTTGACGGTCTGATCATTTCCTTAAAAAAGTGTCAGTATATTAACAAGGACCCTGTATAAACTGGACTTTGGCAAAATCATCAACACCATAAATAGAATAAGATATTGTATATACGGTGACTATCTATTTTTAACTATTATATAATGCCTTAGGTATAATTCCCACTGAGTGATAGGGTTTTTCAGTAAATAAGTGATATAAAAGATTGGCTATAAGACATACATTTATCGTTCGGGGTAACTTATTAAGCTCCTATTTACGCAACTTATTGAGATTCCCGTACGGTACATCGAACTTCCGCTGGTCGATTAACGCTTGGTCAAATAAACTACTGACTTTATTAACGCCGATCGAAAGAATCATAGATCGCTCAACGCTTCGGCAACAGAACTATCGATTTTTCCGGCACATATCGAATGAACCTTAAATCGAATTGATGCTTGGATATTGACTGTAAGTTTAGTAAAGGCAACCTCATGTAACTAATACGAGTATTTCAGAGTTGCTCCCAATGCACGGTTCTCTAATATTGGTATTCAAGGACCCAATTGATGAAAATGTATCATTGGTGTCTTCAAATAAGGTATTTTTTATGTTTTTTCGATATTTTTAAGTGTATACAAAACTTAACAATTTCCTTACTAATTAACATAAAGTAGTGTAATAATATGTTGTTGTCTGAAACGCTGTTTTAATTTGTATTATACTGAATATAAACATATATTTCAGAATGAAATAAAATCATATTTCGGTTTAATTATCAATAATAAATTATACTTATACGACGATAAAACAAATCGATTGAACGAACAAAGAATGGTAGGTAATTATTCATAAATTACTTCACTCTATTTCGTGGATATTCTGAGGTTTCAGAATATCTCTAAGTACCCCCTCGGGGAATATAGTTGTGAGCATACTATGCTTCTTATTCTCATGCTATTTCACTCTAAAACCCTAGTAAGAAATACGAGATACTTTTTTTCGCGAATTTAAAGTTACCATTAAGTAAAAAAAAAATATTTACCTATATCACCAATTCACAGAAACTTTACCGAAGCTCAGTGTGGATTATACCTCTCAAAAAACAATAATAAATTCAATAAGTACTTAGAAATACGTTTAATATTATTTACATTATTATTTTGTGTCAGTCGTGCAATTGTAAACTCAAATCAAAGTGGTGTGCTATAGGTAGGTACATTTATAATCTAAGTATGCTATTTATATATTTGAGCAAAACATTAATGTGATTTTCTTAAAATATTTTTCATGTTTTAGGTATCAAGAAATAGTAACAATAATAATATAACATAACTAATTAACTATGTAGAAACAAAAAACGGAAACTCATCACATGGGTTCAATGTCAATGTAACTTTGCTTTTATGCGGCCGTAGTATAGCAGCGTGATCTTAGCTCTCTTTCTATTTGCGCACGAACGAACGAGATAAAAGTCGTGATATACCCGTATCATACGAATTTTGCTACGGCTTCTGAAAAGCCTACTGTTCACGAAGTTTCACTTATATCGTGTACTAGTTATTGTTGTGGTCACACAAACCGCAAAACCCGACCCAAATGCCCGGCCTCCGAAACAAATGGGGCTGGACGGAGTCTCCCTTATGTGACTGCGGGATCGAAGACCAGACGATGCAACACATAATACAACGGTTGCCCCTTCGAGCTGACCCGGGCCGTCCTGAGGACCTGACACACCTGACACCTGAGGCCCTACGATGGCTTCAGACGCTGGATGTAGACTTATGACCTTATGCCTACAAACCAAATTCGTCATACGCATAAATAAATAAATTATTGTGGTATAACTATATTATAATAAGATGGGAGAAATTACAGGTCTTGTCTTTGGAGAAAAAAAACATCTCGATATTAAGGGGCCTAAAAGGTTATCAATAAAGATAAAGTAGTGAAAAATAAGGTAAAATTAAGGTAAACAAAGAAATTGCTACCGACCATCAAACTGAACAACTATTACTATAAAATTTTGAAAAAGCGAAAATAAAATTTGTTACACAAAAAAAGGTCAATGGCTACTCGACCCTAATAAAAGGAATAGCAAAATTTTTTCGTGATTTTATGTTATTATTGTTTTTTGGGCTAAATGTTGTTCAGTTTGATCATCTAAAGCACCGCATTTAATTTTAAACCCTGTATAACAGAACGTATCAAGCCATGAAAAAAAAACTAATTTTGTGACAGTGTGGAGGTCTCTCCAATTTCTTTAGCTAACTGTAGCAAGGAATTTTTCGTTCTACGCTATACGGAGAAAAAACGAGAGCTTCGAACAATTGCGCCAGTGGACAATATATGGGAGACATTGGTCGAGCGCGTCAAGCGATCATTTTGTGCGCTCTTGGCCCAACATAACAGAGACAAAGCTTTTACGAGTGCATAAAATGATCAAGTCTCGTTTGTTCGAAACTTCTTCTCTGTGCGGTATTTACTCATGTGCTACAAGCTTCACAGTCTTAAGCTCCATTTTCTAGGGATTCAAGTGAATTATTAAATTATGCAAAAAGTAAGTTAATGTCTTGAATTCGACTCAAATCAAACGTCAATGGAAAGTCAATAGTACTATGCCTGACAGAAAGAGTCAAAGTGAGGACATAAATTAATTGATTCTCTTGCTCCATTTAACTTCGCCAGTCAAATGACAACCAAATCGTCGTTAAATAAAGTAGAAAATTTAAAAGTGATTACACAATTATGGGTCTCCATTCACTCAACGTAGATGAACTGTAGCAATTTTCTTAAAGATCTGTGCGAGAAAAATAACGTGCATTATTTCTTTAGTGTTAAGTTAACTTCTAGCATTAATTTCCTTTTTTCGTTATAGTGTTTTTTATTTATCAGTATATTTCTCATAATTTACACTAATTATAATATATTTTTGAACCATTGAGACTACTACACATGGGTTATATTAATATACAGTCCAATTATTTAAACACGAGCTTTGCATTTGTGTGAGTTACAAAATGTTGACAAACGCGCCGATGTCCTATACCGATAGCAGTAAAGCGCCCTCTACACTTAGCCCGTGGATCGCGCGCGAAAGCCGCGACGACCAAAGAGAATATTAGTCACTACATTATAAGGGTCGGAACTTCCTTACTAAAAACTGGTCGTGACCGATATCCAGAATTTTTGAAATGTGCACTAACGTTCAAAGGAATTTATTGGCGTCAGTGCACTGACGTGAGTCTCACATAACATTTTTTTGTGAGAGAGTTGCGCGAGCCTGGCAACGACGGGGCGCGAACGCTAAGTGTGGAGTGGAGATTCGTGACTTGATCGCGGCTTTCGCGTGCGATTCGCGGGCTAAGTGTAGAGGGCGCTTAAGACTTTTCACGCACATACAGATGCAAAAATCATCTCTTGATCATTGAACTGTATACTTTAACATACAAATATGATTTTAACATGTAAACACATCAGTAACATTCGCATGTTATGGTATAGTAGTGTCTATGGTTTTAAGTTTAACAAAGAGCAACACAAATCAAATAAACATTTTAATAGACCAAAAATACAGTTTTGAAGATAGAATAATTTATAATTAATATATTTATTTTTGATTATGTTAGACCACGTTCACAGCATCAGTTTTGTATTGTATGCACACAAT
Source organism: Agonopterix alstromeriana (assembly GCA_963924505.1). Lineage (NCBI taxonomy): Eukaryota > Metazoa > Arthropoda > Insecta > Lepidoptera > Depressariidae > Agonopterix > Agonopterix alstromeriana. Next base: position 20,048,975 of record OZ004662.1, read on the forward strand.
AATTTTTATATTATATAACTTTTTTATTTCACTAGCAAAGGCACTTGGCTCCCCACGAAGAGGACTAACGTCCAAACTGTTATTTCTATTCGTAACCTGTGACTACCGCTTGCAGCGACTGCATCTGGAAACAAAAGATAAACTTAAAAGGCGCTCGTGGGGTCATGGTTTATAGTACGACAAGTTTGCGCGCGACCATCCAGCGGGGTACAGGCGTTGCGGGAGGCGAGGTACTCTAGATGTTGGAGGGGTCGGGTCTTTGACTAATTATTATAAGGACTAGCCTTGCGGTAACCTTTCCCCTCTGCCATGGTATAAGCACAATTGATCTTGTGCATTTACATTCAATTTTACACCTTATCACTAAACAAGACAGCCTATAATTGCGAAATAATAACTTCGAACTTAGAACGTTTGGGGTTCACACGAGACCACTTTTCATGATTTTTACATTCAAAATTAGAATCTAAAGTTATGGGGAATAAAATCCAAAGTTGCGGATTTCATGTTACCTCGCCCCCCGCAAAAAGTGGCAGAAATGTTTGTTAGTAGAATTACACGCGTAACCAGTCCACAAAGGGTCATGGCAAAGAGATTATACCTAATAGAGTGAGCCATACCAATTGTAAAGTGTCCACTTTTTTGACGTTTAGGTTTGAGTGTGTGGTGTCAAGTAGTATGGACAAAAGGCACCAAGTGACATATGGCCTTATGTCTACGGTCACTTTTCACACACACTAGCTCAAAAAAAGTGGACAGCCGCATAAACAAATATCTATAGTCCCATCTCCTTCTACTATTAAAGGTACTTCATAAGACAAAAGAGACTAACTACAATCGTAAATTTATGCGGACTCTATGGAGATCCTTCCTCTGAGGGTCATGGTTTATAGTACGACAAGTTTGCACGCGACCATCCAGCGGGGTACAGGCGTTGCGGGAGGCGAGGTACTCTAGATGTTGGAGGGGTCTGGTGGAGTAGCGGGGAAGGAAAACGATCACCGCTCACCGGCAACACAAGGCAGTCGCAAATTTTAATCTTAAAATATGGATTAATGGAAGAGATTAACTACAATCGTAAATTTGTGCGGACTCTATGGAGATCCTTCCTCTGAGAAAATAACCACAATCCATAAAGATCTCGAAATGATTACACATTTCAATTTCACATTCTCGTAAGCACATGTAAAAACTGGATAACAAAGAAGAATGTTTTGTTTCAAAGAACCTTCTTTGCGTATTTCAGACTACGTACAATAAAACGACTGTGTTCCAGCGAACGAGAGATTCAGCCTAGGATTTTTACTGTAAGTTGTATTATTTTTAGGGTTCCGTATTCAAATGAATAGAAAGGAACACTAACAATTTTAATGTATCTCTGTTTAATCGCTTTATTATTTCGATTTTTAAAATAATCTTCCTCTATAAACATTTTGATGTCAAACCTTGGCAGTAAAACCGACTAGTATGCCGTGACGCAAAATTACATGATGCTTTCACGCCACGTTCGAATTTTAGGGAGAGTCCAATTAAGCCACCGGGCTATTACGTCAGTAGCCCAAATTCTATATCTCTATCAAATTTTAAATCCTAAGTACCTATATCAAAGTTGTACATACGGTGACACATCAAGCTATACAAAAGAAACATAAGCTGGCCGCGCAACGTTATACGTTACCTATCATCTGGCAGCACGGAATCGCATTTTTTCACGCTCCATCCTTTTTTTTCGCTCAGAAACGTCATCTAGAATGAGAAAGGTCGCAGCAATGCCGGTGCTGCTACGTGCGGTCGCATTCCCGCTATCCTTCTCGCTCTAGCAAATGATGATTTCGTGCTGCCCGATGAAGATCAACCCTTAATCTAAGCGCGGTCAGATTATTTTGGTTTTGTACATATAGCTTGACGTTTCGCCGTTTGTGCAAAACAGATCTGGATGGTGAATTAAAGTAGACACTAATCAATCAACAATAATTTTAGCCAACATATATTTTTGCATAAATAAATTAAAATAGTTATTGGCGACTGTGTTGTGCTCGTGTGGTCGCATATATTTACTTTTGTATTTTTATTTAATTAAAATTTTGTCTATAAATCAACAACACACATTTATTCAATTCACAATTTATACGCACTAACATCTAACTTTTGTACGTACAGAACTCTATTTATAAAGCTCCAACTCACGCTTGGCCAGTTTTTTGTTTCTTTAGTATTCACAATTTATATCGCGTCGCGAAATGCTCTTACTTATTCCTTTAAATGAAACTACTTTGTTCTTCTATTGTTGAATTTATTTTAATGGAACTTACAGTTATCATTTTGTATTTGTGTAGGTAAGTAATTTTCTGTAGACTGGTTTTTACCTGCTTGGGAAAATTATGAATTGGTTCAACATTTCAGAGAATCTATGTATCTACAGGGGACTGATCACGTTAATTTATAACATTGACGTTCGATACAGATTCAGCAATGCAATTCACTAAGCGCAAACCTAAGAGGAAGGATCTCCATAGAGTCCGCATAAATTTACGATTGTAGTTAGTCTCTTATGTCTTATGACGTACCTTTAATAGTAGAAGGAGATGGAACTATAGATATTTGTTTATGCAACTGTTTACTTTTTATGAGCTAGTGTGTGTGAAAAGTGACCGTAAACATAAGGCCGTATGTCACTTGGTGCCTTTTGTCCATACTACTTGACACCACACACTCAAACCTAAACGTCAAAAAAAGTGGACACTTTAAAATTGGTATGGCTTACTCTAGTCTTAAAGAGAGATCCTTTCTCTTAGTCACAACCTTAAATTCGTCGTTGAAACATCGGCGAGACGACAATTTGGTATTCTCTTTGGTTATGTCATGTGTCAAACTCATATAAAAACTTCGACGATCTGGGCCCTGTTAAATAAACGCGACAAGTGACAATTCACAATGAAAATTCAGAGAACATTGCTGGTTACTAATGACGCTAAACTTGCAGTGCTTTATGTGTCCTAGCATTCTCAGCAATGTACTCTGAATTGTCATTGTCAATTGTCACTTGTCGCGTTTATTAAACAGGGCCCTGAAGGATGCAAGAAGGATGTTACATTTGTGAGCTCGTCGATGTTCTTGACAGCGATGTGACGCTTAGTGAACTGTACGCCAGATTAGAACCAGTTTTGGTCTTTTGTTTGTGATCCAGTGTCGATTCAGCTGTACAAAATTAGGCGTCGCGCTATGTTGACGTATTTACTAATTGATTGCTTGATCGCGACCGAATCGATAACGCTGTAGTAACGACTCAAATTAACACACATTTACATACTCACACACTCACAGACATACCCGTTTCATAAAAATTATCACTCGGTTTTTCACTACTTCAATTCAATTCAATTCAATTATACTTTATTGCACACCAAAACAGAACATACATTTGAATACAGATAAAGAATTAAAAGTAGGTACAAATAAGGCGGTCTTATCGCTAAAAAGCGATTTCTTCCAGACAACCTTAGGGTAGAGGAATACTACTACTTCTACTTCTTCTACTACTTCTTACTTAACATTGTAATTTTATTTCATTAGCATCTAAACGTGTCCGTTTGTAATTGAGGGGGGGAGGGGGGATTGATAGTTTAACACTCTTAAATGTCGTAATTACTGGTTTCATTGTAAACTGTGTTCCATTGCAAATGCATAATTTATGTAAATCTTTTAAAGCCGCATATTGTACACCTTTCTTATGCATGGCTAATGTTGAACCCACGGATCAGGTGAAATCCGCCTTTTGTGACGCCTCCGCCGGAATTTCGCTTCATGTGTAATTGTTTTTTTACCTAATAATAAATATTTACATTTCATTTCAATTGCTGTCAAATGATTAGCGCGATACCGAACTATTTTGTTATTACGTTATGGTATGACTATTGTATATTAAACCTCCTTTTCATCATGTAGTAAAATTATAGTGGAACAGCTCAGCGGTCGTGGCAGGTCAATAGAACGCGGTGTAAGGGAACGGGCGTACCCTAACTGAATTCGCTGTTAGGGTACGCGCGTAGGCAGAGGCAGGGAATATTGTTATTGGGCTCTAAGTATCCTCCTTTTTATCGTGTCATTCCTATCGGTCCATTTCCAGTTGCATCAAGGTGTTACCGGTGCTCAAAAGGAATGCCAATCTAAAATCATTGATAAATCAAAATACTTACTATTTTTACTAAACATATAAGAAGATATATGGGGGCGACTGGCGACAAACAGTCGCACGGACATGCTGCTGACATGTGGCGGCAGCGTCGGCACAGTCGCGCGACAACGCAGCGACAAGTAGCCGCGGTGGGTCACGTAGTCATCCGGGAACACATGCAGTGTCCGCCATGACGCACATAGACCATCACCGTCTGCGCCCGATATGTGCGTCACGCCTGTTATTAGGGGATCCTGTGGGAGAACGAAAAAAGTGTTAAGGGGACATAATTCGGAGCGCGCTCCATACAAACGTACTATGGTGATATTTTCAATACTAACCAATGAAAGTCAATGAAATTTTGCTGAAACAATCTTGAAACAAATATCTATGCTTGTATGGAGTCAGATTTTCGTTACAATATACAGTTTCAATGCTAGGATTAATTTAAGATTTGTATGGAAATCTATGAGGCACTGTAACTTTAAAACTATACATTTTAACGAAAATCGGACTCTATACAAGCATCGAAATTTGTATTTAGATTGATTCTGAAAAATTTCATGGAGTTTAATTGGTTAGTATTGAAAATATCACCATAGTACGTTTGTATGGAGCGCGCTCCGAATTATATCCTCTTAAGATCAATTTTATTTCAAAGTTTTTCGATATTGTGTAGGTTAACCGGAATGTGTGAAAAGTTACGAATTGCGATTGCATAGTTACAAAAGCAGCGAATGTCCTTCGACATGTTTTGGTTTCCAGCTGTATGTGTGGACCTGCCAGGTAAATAATATACCATGCCGGTACGTGTGAAAAAATGCCCATACAATCTGTCTTAATATGCAGACTTTATAAGGGGATGATCATAGACCATCAAACTAAACAACTTTTTCTATGAAATTCATATTGAAATCGCAAAATAAATCAGCTGTCCCATACATTTATATATATTTTATGGTATAGCTGATTTTGTAAAGAAATTTGCTCAGTTTGATGGTATGATCTAAGACCCTGTATACTTCGCTGCCGGCTACAAGGCACCTCGAACCCTGTGACCAGAACGCGTGCAAATTTTCTTGACAAGTAAAATAAAATATGCAGTACCTGTGGCTTAACACTAAATTAGGTACTTTGAAAACCCCCCAGAGCTAAAAAACAATCTTTGTGATGTATGCATCTATACTTGTTAGCTTTTAATTATCTTACTTCCAGTTGCACGAACGTTCATTAAAGTTAATCCTCCATGAAATCTCTTGCTGTAATTTTTTTTTCTTGTCGACGAAGTAAAAGCTAGCAAGAGATTTAATGGAGGATTAATTCTAATGAGCGTTTCTGTGACTGGGTGTTAGGTCAATTAATACGTCGGGAACCGCTATAAAAGTCAATTGTTTTTTTAACTTGAATAATAACTATATTTGAAAAAGCATAAATCAATAATTAAAAAATGCGGGTAGGCGAACATTTTACATGCTTCATTCTTAATATATTGCTACCTATACTTTGTACAATTTCTCAATCAAATGCATTCCGAATGAGAGAATGTGGAAAAACATTTTGGCTCTCAGTCGAGAGGTTCGAATTGGAAAATTTACTGTTTAATTGTATACCTATATGGCTATATTTCCATTTATATTCATTGCGATAAATTACATGTTTACAATGGATAGATTGTCATTGCCAATATTATCATCATCAACCTGTTTACGTTCCACAAAGGTCAATCATCGCGATAATTAACGGCATTTCTCGTTAGAGTGGCCTCGTTATGACGACGCGTTTGGTGTAATAGTTCTCACCATGGTCTGCCAAACCCAAGGGCCTGGGTTCGTGAGGATATGTTCCTTATCGAGGGTTCGAATACCGATTCTGTCATAGATAATTATTATGTATCGTAATGGTTTGGTTTCCAGAACGATAAGATATGATTTGTGATAAGATAAAGGAAAAGGAACATGTTATAAGAATATTTGATTTTATTATGTTATGTTAAGAGCTTTAGCCACTGATTATACAGAAGAGACGTGTGGCGGATAATCTAAGTAACACAATATAAGGTCACCTGGAGGCGCGGGGCGTAATTCTCCAAACGACGCGACGCTATGCTTTTACTATAAGATTTATAATTGTGTTAATTTGACTATCCACTACCGCCACATGTCTTTTCTGTATAAACCGCACCTTAGACCTTCAGATTGGGGCAAGAAAGATGTGGACGAGCGTTTTTACTAAAAACAACTTATAAAACCCTTAAAAAATCTTTTTTTGTAACGGTGGTTAAATTAATACTAAAACATAATTTATGTTGTAATACTCAGTCGTCAGTCTTCCTGTTTGAACGAAAATTGACATTTATTTTATTAAAATTGACAGTAACGAAGATTACTCAATCATTTTCGACGTTTTCCCTATTGTGATTTATTGTATATTCCTTTTATCTGCTCTGTAATAACTTGTTCTGAATAAAAAAAAAAAAAAATTGGATACAAAAACACCCGTACTTTTATTTTTATTTACTATGGCGTTTTGCTTGAACAACTTTCACGGTGGAACCAACATCGAAATAGCGAAATATAATTTGCTGTTTGTTGCTCGACGTAAATGTATGGAATCGAAGATTTTTTTTTCTATTTCGCATTTGGGTTCAGAGTAAACGGTGTTCAATTTAATCGTCTAAAACACCCCTTAAAATGTAACCACACTTTTCTGTAACACCATTTACAGCTAAACAATAACTGATAAAATATTTTTAGCTAAGAATTTTCGAAATATAATTCCGATAGTTTCCATGCATGCATAAATGCTTATGCTCACGACTAGTTCCCCGAGGGGGTCAGAGATGTTCTGAAACCTCAGGACATTCACGTTTCACTAGTACCGAAACTCTGTCCTGTGCGACGGGGAGTGAGCCCGTCGCCACTTGTAATGGACAATGGGAACAATATGCCTCGAAATTGAAGCATGCAGGTTTCCTCATGATGTTTTCCTTCACCGAAAAGCGGTGTTACAAATGGTACATAAATTCCGAAAAACTCATAGTCCGATAGTTTCCGCTGTTCCGAATTGAAACTGCCATAAATTTAACCATTTATATTGGTCAGAATTCCGCAATTTCATGGTTCACATGATTGCAGACACTCAATCGGGTCTTCCGGTACATTAGGGCTGCCGCGCCGGTGGTCACGGCTGATTGCTTGTATAGTATGAGGGTTTCCCTCCAAGGAATAGGTAGGAGAGGTTTTGTGTCTCACAATGAACTGTCAATCGGTTTAACGGTTGATGTTAATGGTATATTACCGTTGGCGCGCTCTATACAAACGAAATCTGGTTATATTTTCAATACTAACCAATTAAAATGAATTTTTCAGAAACAATCTAGAAACTAATCTCTATGCTTGTATGATATCAGATTTTCGTAAAAATGTATAGTTTTAAATTAACAGTGCCTAAAAGATTTCCATAAAAATCTTAAATTAATCCTAACATTGAAACTACAAGGACAACATACAAGCATAAAGATTTGTTTCTAGATTGTTTGTATAAAATTTCATTGAATTTAATTGGTTAGTATTGAAAATATAACCAGACTTCGTTTATACATACGGTAAGATCCCCTTAATGTATGACAAGATGTTTGGTCTAGAAATAGCGAGGGAGGTATGTTAGGACTGCTGAAAGTGGAGATCCCCTCTGTGAAAAAGCGATAAGCTTATTTAAGATGACGTCTTATTTAAATACCTACTTTAGTTAGTACAATCACCGCTAAAATTCACGTTCGATAAAGAGTTGAGAATTTGACTAGTTGGCAAATTACCTAAGAAATACGTATTCAAACCTATATTAGGCAACATTTTTTCGAAAAAATGATAAACACTTCAGTCGGTTTTTCTTTGTAAGATGGTCAAGGTATGAAATCTAATCCCTAAAGTGTATAATTATGTAACAGACTTTTAAAAAATACAGAAAAATTCTGGTAATTAAAAGTCCACAAAATACATTATAGCGAATTATTATTTAGGATTAGGACGTTATTAATGTTTTTTTCATGTTAAACGATTTTCAACCTTCTGAGAGAGGTTCAATTTCCGCCTTCGAGTTCGCGATGCTTAGAGCTACCCTTATAATTAACGAGAATTTTTGATGATTTGGTATTTTATTTTTATTTATACCTCCATAAAGGTTGAGGACCCTTGTCACGATTGTATTCAAAACCTTTATTAAGGACTGTTAAACATTTTAAGTCAATTCAATTCAATGTCAGTGTGCCCTTTGCTTGAATCACATCCTGATTTTAGTTTTGAAATTGTCTTTATAAACATTTTAAGCACTATTAGATATAGATAGATAACTCATTTATTTCGTCAGAATAATACAGGATAAACAGTGACTGACAAAGGCAGTATAACACTATGGAGTCCGTATAATGCCTATCCTACGAATTGCCTACCTTAAGAGAAGTTTATTCCAAATGAGTAAATGCGCGCTGCATACAAACGAAATCTGGAGATATTTTCAATACTAAACAATTAAACTCAATGAAATTTTGCAGAAACAATCTAGGAACAAATTTCTATGCTTGTATCGTGTCCGAATTTCGTTAAAATATACAGTTTCAATGCTAGGATTAATTTAAGATTTGTATGAAAATCTTTGAGGAGAAAAAACTGACACGATACAAGCATAGAGATTTGTTTCTAGATTGTTTCTGCAAAATTTCATTGAGTTTAATCAGTTAGTATTAAAAATATCATCAGATTTCGTTTGTATGGAGCACGCAAACAGTAATATACCCTTAAGAGAAGTTTATTCTGAATGCGTAAATGGCTTCTAACGGATCCCCGTTACCCAGTAGTCCCAACAACGTCCTATTACCCACTACCCACCCACGTATTCTGGGTGTTCCTGGGTCGTTTGCTTAAGAGACGTTTATTCCGAATGCGTAATTGCGCGCTGCATACGAACTAAGTCTGGTGATATTTTAGAGATAATCTAAAACCTAATCTCTATGCTTGTATGAAGTCAGATTTTTGTTAAAATATACAGTTTTAATGCTAAGATTAATTTAAGATTTGTATGGAAATCTTTGAAGCACTATACAGTAGTCTGAATGGCATTAACTAAAAAGATACACAGTTAGCGCCTAAATCCTATATATGCAAATGTAATTTAATAAAACAAAAGAGAAAAAGCTTCCCAAAAAAGCCCAAAATGAAATCCGTTTAAGCCGTATGAAGCTTTTTCATCAATCTCTGTAAAGAGTGACGAATAGTGCCAACTATAAGTAAATATACGGTTCAAAAACTCGCACTAGTGATCTGAATCTTGATTTGAAGTAACCCTATACACTTTGTTGTCCGTCTCTCAAGACCCTTTATCTCGAAAATGGGTAAAGGAACCACATTTAATGTCTACGGTAATTTGTAGGTGTAATAAATTCAAGCTTCTGTCAACGCAATCAAAAGATACGGCCATTAAATTACATATTTTGTTACTCCCGTTGATCTAGAACAGGCAAAAAACAAGGTCTCTTAATACAAGTAAAGGAATCAATCAGAAAATTTTAAATTTTTAGGTAAATTTTAAACTGAAGAAGAAATTCTGATGCTTTTGTTTAGTCCACTAATCCGTATTGATAAAGCGTGGTGAACTAACGTCCATACATCCAGGCCTGTGGAACGGAACGTGTATATGCTGATGATCATAAATAAAATCATCCAAGCTTATTTTGGCATGCGTAAAGCAGAAGCGTACCGAGGGAGAGGCAGGGGGGGCAAATGCCCCGGGTGGCCATCAATTCGAAGAGCAGAGAAAAGTCAGAGTTCGCTTCGCTCGCTCCAAGTTTCTGTTTTAATGACTGTGCCTATACATAATCCTAAAGAGTTCTGACCACAGCTAAGACGTGGTGCTAAAAATGTCGAGCTTGCTTCGCTCGATCCATAGCTTTTACTTAGGTTACTTTGCACATGTTTTATACGTAAAAAGCTCTAGCTCTAAGCGAATTGTATTGAAAAGAAAAGTCGAGCTCGCTTCCCTTGCTCTAGGTTTTTATTTTTACATGGATAAACCAAAAGATGTCTGACCACAACCCGTAAGGAAGTGCATAAAAAATTAGAGCTCGCTTCGCTCGCTCCGTTACTTTTTGTGCAGGTAAGATAAGAGGGCAGCAAAATCGGTCTGTGCCCCGGGCGGCAGAAACACTTAAAGTTACTAAGACGGAAGCACATCGATTGGGGGCGGAATGCCAGGCCTACAAAGTCAAAAGTCAAAAGTCAAAGTCAATATAATTTATTCAATATAGGAGCTTGCAGCACACTTATCAAACGTCAAATCTTTTTTAAAGCTACCACCGCGTCGGAACGTGTTGTCGCTGTAGAGAAGATGTGGCCAGAAACTCTACAACATAACACAACTTAATAACTATTACAGTATAAATTCTTAAGCTAAAGTTATGCATACAATAATACATAGTCTACATCACACTCGCATTATAAATCCGTATGTTTCCACCCAAATTAAGTGCCGCAGTACTTTGATACTGGCACAGGACGAAATTGAGCACTATAATACGCTATCAAACAAAATTAGGTCTTGGTTAGACCCTAGACAAAGTCTAGACCCTAGTAGTATAATAACTACCATAATATTATAATACTTGGGTACGAAAATATTACCTTTTGAAGATCCGACACGGAGAAACAAAATCTAGTCAAAGTAGGCATGGTGCGATCTGAAGTATGCTATTTTATTAATGTAATACTATTATTTGTACCTACTTTTAATTCTTTATCTGTATTATAATAAAATGAAACAAAATAATAAAAATCTTTATTTGCAGATAATGTATTACATCGAGCTCTTATCGTAAATAAACTAAAAGTTTGACTTTATAAGAACAATCGTTGCTGCTAATGCTTAAAAAAGTAAAACTGTAATCTAAGCATTAGCTTCCTTATAGATAGAACAGTATTTGCCATAAGGCCAGAGGGTACGCAGAGAGATCTGTTTTACATTATGAGTGCGCAGTTCACGCGCCAGTGCGCTCGCGTGTGTGTGTGTGTGTGTGTGTGTGTGTGTGTGTGTGTGTGTGTGTGTGTGTGTGTGTGTGTGTGCGTGCGTGCGTGTGTGTGTGTGTGTGTGTTAAGTGGGGGTGGGGGGTGGGGGGGTTGTATGTTAGTATATGAGAAGAAAAAAGAAAGAAAATATATAATAGAAAGTTTATGTGCATCCACTTATCAAATGTATGTTCTATTTTGGTGTGCAATAAAGTATAATTGAATTGAATTGAATTAATCTTTGCGCTACAGATTCTATGTAAATATTCAATAAATATGCTAAGTGCGATAGTAGGCATCCCGCTACGAAATCGAATTTTGTATTCCTACACCGTATTCTTAGTTGCTTTCTCAAGATTTCCTTAGTCGAGCCAAAAACCTTATTTACAAATTTGACCAAAAAGAAAAGTGTCAAAAACGTTCTCGACCCGATGTAAATCGAATACGTAAGTGATGACTATTAATTTTGTATTGGTGGACATTGCTGGTAAAGGATGATAAAAAGTTGGTACCTTAGCTATGTGTTACATAGTTAGATGGCAATTTTTAATCTTAACAAAAGTTAGTATGGCGCCTAGTTCCAAATCCAAGTCCGTTCAAAGTTATGCTGGACTAAACATGTCAGTTTAGCAATAACCAAATAATGTATTTATAACAAGGAACCCTTATACTTTCGTCCATTCTATTTGTCTCTATGTATGCCCCGCCTCAACAACTCTCATTTTTGCACCTATTAAATGGAAATTTGTCATGAAGACAAATAACAGTAACCTAAAAACAGAAATGTAAAAGTTATGAAGAAACAATTTTTTTTTCGACCACCCGAAACATCATACATGGAAAGACGGGTTGGAAAAAAATAGTTTTTGTTAATACATCGTGTGATATATCGTGGATTAGGTATTGTTTTCTAATAATAAACTAGATGGCGCTGCAGGAAATTAAATCGCGCTATCGTTATGTTTCAAAATGCCCTTTTAGGTAAGATACTAATTTAAAATTCTTTTTACTTATTCTACTTATACAATGGTTACGGAACCGCGGTGGTGGCTTAAAAAAAGATTTGACGTTTGATAAGTGTGCTGCAAGCTCCTATATTGAATAAATTATATTATATTGACTTTGAGACTGCATAAATAATATGACTATTTCATATTCTTGATCGAAGGGTAGATGTTGGGTGTGACTAAAATGTGTTTTCTCAAACTAGAATTATAAAAAAAATTAAAAAATTAATACAATGTTTTCTTTTCTCCGTGCGCAGTAATTTAGTAAACCAAAGGGACAAAGGTTTTACAATTTCATTAAAATTTCCATTCATTATGGAAAATCGTTTTCTATTTAAATGTAGAAATTAAAAATCGTTACATTGACATTTTAATATCAGTTAAGAAAATGTGCCGTATTTTGTGCTGATTTTTCTCCTTAATTTTGTAGACTTTACCATAGGTTGCATGTTGAGAACGTTTTTGTGACGGTTCCGGATTGATTCCGACGTTATAAAATTTAACGTTATGAGATTTATACAACGTGTTAATGAATAAGCGCAAAACCTCATACACCCCAACTGATTTATACCAAAATAATTAGATTGCAATAATAATTTCAATAATTTTGATACTTAAAATTTAAAATTATTCGCATTTTAAGTTTTCAGGCAAAAATGATTTCTTTTCATTTCAGCAATGAATGAAAACGCTAACGATAACGTGCTCATGGATACATTTTAAGAATCTGGTTTTGTGAGTAATAAGGGTGAGTGTGCCTGTGCGGTAGATTGACATCGAGTTAAGTAAATTTTTAATTTTACAAACAAATTATTTAATATTTTGAAAAAAATTACCTATGTTGAAACCACGATAATTCGATTCTGCTCTCGATTCTGAACGAACTACTTTCTAGTTTTGCGTTAATTCATTAACACGTTGTATAACTACAAATATTTTAATGTTGTATTCAAATAATGAAACTAACAACAAAACTTTCTCTAAGGAACATGGGTCGAAAAACGAGAAAAATTGGTGGACATCCCATACAAAAGCGATTGACTGATCCGCCTATGAGGTTTTACACATCCCTATCTGAATTTTTAGGTTACCTACATAAATTTCCACTGTACAGGATAAAATTGATATCAATAGCATCCTTTTAAACTAAGAGTCTACCCATCAAAGTGAACAACTTTTACTATGGGAGCAAACCGATTGGAGCAAAAAAGAAATCAGCTGTTCCATACTAAACTACAATGCCTACTCGACTCAAATGTATTCAACACCAGATTTTTTTTGCTCCGATCGCTTTGCTCCCATAGTAAAAGTTGTTTAATAAAATTTTTATTTTTTTTTATTTCCTTAGTTCCTTTTAAATTTCTTAGTTTAAAAGGATGCTAATGATTTCAATTTCACCCATGTATACAGGGTCCTTCGTAATATGCTGACACTTTTTAAAGGGATGATCAGACCATCAAAATGAACAACTTTCTCTATGGGACCAACATCGAAATCGCAAAAAAAAATCAGCTGTTCAGTACTAAACTGCAAACCTATTCGAGCTAAATGTTTTTGATTTTTTTTCGCGATTTCGATGTTGGTGCCATAGAGAAAGTTGTTCAGTTTCATGGTCCGATCATCTTAAAAAGTGTCAGCATATTAAGAAGGACCCTATATTTATTGTTCTAGAATTTGTATCAAAATCTTTGAAAACAAAGCCGTGGTGGTCCAGTGGCGAGTAACCTTGCCTGCCATGCAGGAGGCGATGGTTCGATCCCCGTCCTGGCCGATTCGTACCAATGAGTTTTTCGTAATATATGTGCGATTTGTAACACCACTGGCTTTTCGGTGAAGGAAAACATCGTGAGGAAACCTGCATGCTTCAATTTCGAGGCATGTATTGTACCCACTGTCCATTATAAGTGGCGACGGGCTCACCCCCCGTCACACTGAACAGAGTTTCGGTACTACTGGTGAAACGTGGATGTTCTGAGGTTTCAGAATATCTCTGACTACCCCCTCGGGGAATATAGTCGTGAGCATATGCTTATCTTTGAAAACCCATGTCAACGCCAATGACGCGATCTCAGTGGAGTGAAGACCTTGTTCTCTTCGGCCATGCCCAGATCTTTGATAAGGGCTATCGTTTACGTAACGAACAGCCTCTTCAACCTTTCAGCGTCAAAAGAAGGGAAATCGGTGACGTGAAAAAATTAAAATGGCATCGAAATTACTGACAATACCCTCCCTCTGTTAGGGATGTCTTACACCCGGATATTAACATTTACATACATAAATACATACATAAGCTCACGCCATTGTCCCATGAGGGTAGGCAGAGACTACGGACTCCCACTCGATACGACTCTGACACACCTCTTTAACCTCATTCACATTCATATATGTTTTCATGCACTTCCGAAACAAAAGCACTCATGCACTTCTTTTAAAATTTACATATTTTATTATTCCCCAAGGGGGTAGTCAGAGATAATCTGAAATCTCAGAACATTCACGTTTCACCAGTAGTACCGAAACTCTGTCCAGTGTGAGGGGGGTGAGCCCGTCGCCAGTTATAATGGAAAATACATGCCTCGAAATTATAGCACGCAGCTTTCCTCACTACGTTTTCCTTCACCGAAAAGCCAGTAGTGTTACAAATTATCGTACATAAATTCCGAAACAATCATTGGTACAAGTCGGCCTGGACGGGAATCGAATCATCGATCGCCTCCTGCACGGCAGGCAAGGTTACTCGCCACTGGGCCACCATGGCTCTTTTACATGCCTACACATACATAAATTCACGAACATAATCCCTTTCGGATTGGTCAGAAGCTTAGATTTTTTATAATTTTTTTTTTTTATATTTTATTTTACATAAACTTACGAACATAATCTTTTTCGGGATGGTCATAAGTTTTGCTATAACTACCAACAAAATTGTTAAGCGTGCAGTTGTAGGAAAGCTCACTTTTAGCATGTTGAAGGTTTCACGATGAAATGGCGTGTCGTGGTGATAGGGTGCTAGCCTTTCACCCACATCTCTTCTTCCAATTCTGCTCCTTCTTTTACTGATTTTTAACTCCCGACGCAAAAAGAGGGGTGTTATAAGTTTGACGCCAATGAAATGAAATTGAAATTTAATGAAATTATATTTATTCTTAAACATACAATGTAGGTCTTATTTTAAATGAGCTCTTTGTTTTGCTGCAAGGAGCATACGAAATTTATTGATTTTTATTACATCATGCATTACAGACCGTAGGCCAATGTCTGGAATCATCCCTCCCAAACGGGTGGACCGATTTCGATGCGGTTTTTTTTAAATAGGAAGCAATTTTTTTTACTGTAATAAGTTAGTTGGATCTAGTAGGAAGAAACGATTGCAATCAATTAAAAAGTCGATACATTTTGTATATTTTTCATTCCTATATGTTTCTTAGCGTTAAAGGAACTCTTTAATTTCCCAAAAACCACATTATTGTGTAAACGTAAGTTATACTTTTCTAGAATATTTTTCCGCCGAATTTTCTAATCTGTTTGAATCCGTTGGACAATATTAATATTGAAGTAAAGTTTTAGTACTTAGGTATTTATTAAATTGTCATAGATTCATATTTGTGTGGTCAGGATTTCATCTGTGACGTAAATAGAATTTATTAAGAGGATATAATTCGGAGCGCGCTCCATACAAACGTGCTATGGTGATATTTTCAATACTAACCAATTAAACTCAATGAAATTTTTCAGAATCAATCTAAAAACAAATTTCGATGCTTGTATAGAGTCCGATTTTCGTTTAAATGTATAGTTTTAAAGTTACAGTGCCTCAAAGATTTCCATACAAATCTTAAATTAATCCTAGCATTGAAACTGTATATTTTAACGAAAATCTGACTCCATACAAGCATAGATATTTGTTACAAGATTGTATTAGGAAAATTTAATTGACTTTAATTGGTTAGTATTGAAAATATCACCATAGTACGTTTGTATGGAGCGCGCTCCGAATTATATCCCCTTAATGTGTTTTTGATGGATCATTTCTTCATTTACAAAAATAAATCAATTTTTAGTTTTTTACACATCAAAATATTGATGGAAATTGTTTTTTGGCGATATTATAGGCCGCCTCAAAAGGGAGTACAGTTTTACGCATGAATAAAAAGCCCAAAATGCTAACATAGTTTGAGCAAACATTTATTGAAACCTAGATTTCAAATTCCGGAAAACCGGATGTTCTCGTGAAACTGTATGTAAACCTAGAATAGTGAATAAACGGCGATCGGACTTCACGAACGTCACGGTCCACGGTGCTCAGTCGCAGGGTTGACGATCAATAAACTATTTCATTATCATCATCATCCTTTGACTAATTATTATAAGGACTAGCCTTGCGGTAGCATTTCCCCTCTGCCACGGTATAAGCACAATTGATCTTGTGCATTTACATTCAAAATTAAACCTTATCACTAAACGACACAGCCCATAATTGCGAAATAATAACTTCGAACTAAGAACGTTTGGGGTTCACACGAGACTACTTTTCATGATTTTTAACATTCGAAATTAGAATCTAAAGGTATGGGGAATAAAATCCTAAGTTGCGGATTTCATGTTACCTCGCCGCGCAAAAAGTGGCAGAAATGTTTGTTAGTAGAATTACACGCGTAACCAGTCCACATATAAATAGTTAAAGTCATCATCAGCCTACCCTGAAAATTATAATTATCTTTAAACCACATACTCTACCCATCAAACTGAACAACTTAGTGTATGGGAGCAAAGCTGTCAGAGCAAAAGAAAATCTGCTGTTCCATACTATACTCAAATGTATGACACAGCTGATCTTTTTTTTGTTCTGACAGGTTTGCTCCCTAAAAGTTGTTCAGTTTGAGGGGTTTTTGCTTATATACTTCCCACTGCAGGGCACAGGCCTACCCTCTTTCGTGTATGAGCGTTAGTCCACCACGCATCAGAATTTCTTCTTTAGCGTATGCAGGTTTCCTCGCGATGTTTTCCTTCACCGTTTGAGAGTGTTCGGTATTACGTACATAAGTTAGGTACATGGCATGAAATCCGTGAGGATTCGAACCCGGACCTCAAGATTGAATTTCGATACCTATTCGCAACGCGCCACCGACGTTTTCAAAATAATCCATTAAATAAATAAACATTTTGTTTAAAACACATTTTTTTGAAAGTCTTGAATTAATTGTTAATTTGGTTTTTTCACATTATTTTAATATCATCTTCGCCATATACACAATGCTTACCATAAAATGATTCCCTGATTCAATACCAACCTGCAAATATTCATTGTGTAGGATTGAATTTAATTAAAATATAGCTAAGGAGGTTAGGTATAAAGTACTGAGCCTATAGTAAAATGCGATCGAAAAATAGTTAGTATTTATACAGGGTGTAAACTAAAATGCGTTACATACCTTACATCAAACTGAACAACTTTTACTATGGGACCAACATTGAAATCGCGCAAAAATTACAACTGTTTCACACATTTTGATAGAGTAGCTGTTGACATATTCTATAAAACAGCCATATTTTTTTCGCGATTTCGATGTTAGCTCAATAGAGAAATTTGTTCAGTTTGATGGTCTCAAGCACCCTCCTTTAGTATGTAAGGCATTTAAGTTTACACCTTGTATGTTTTTAACGTTATCTTAGACCAATAATAGTAAGAGCTATAAAAATAAAGTAATAAATTTGTTTTTCTTTGAACACGATAAAATATTTTCACACTGGTGGTTTGAAAAAAATTGAAAATGTCTAAAATGGTTTAATAAAAATGCTCTTCTTAATTCTTACTGTTATTTTACAATTTAATTTACGCTTTTCTTTGGGAAACGTTGAGATAGGAGGTAAGATATAGAATCATTTAATATTAAACATGGTGGAGTATGGGGCCACTGTTTCTTACGATTATTCGACACTCGGTTACATCAAGCACGGGTAGCACTTATATTGTACTCGTAGTAATAAAAATTTCAAGTTGCACAGTTTAATACTCACATTTTCGTACATAAACTGATAGAAATGAAACTTTACATACCGGAAAATTTTAATATAATGCACAGGTTAGTACCGAAAAACTATTCCACCTATTTTTTGCAAGACGAAAATTGCTATACAATCTAAGCTCCAACAAAATTATTTGCAGTTCTTTCGGGTCGAGCAGGTTAGCAATTTTATATCGAGCAGCTGAAATTTTTTTTCGCAATTTCGTTGTTGGTCACATAGAAAATGTTTTTCAGTTTAATGGTTTGATCTTTCTCTCTATAGTTGCAGCTAGTTGAAGCTGTTACAGCTTACATTTATAATTTAGGTAAATCAAACCTTTTTCGAGAGGGAACCGGTCTGTGCCCTGTCCAGTAGACTGATAATGAATGAGCCGTCAAAACTGCCTACATTGCAGCCGACAATGTCATTATATTCTCCATCATTAATAAATGTTTTGTTTCATTTCCAGCGGGCTATGGTAACTATTTCGACACAATACAAAACGATAAATCTTATTCGAAGAGAGATAAGGAAGAAGAAGCTAAAATACTTTCCATCAGTCAGGAATATTATCTTGGTACTGCAACTAAACCAACTGAAAAGTATGACTTTACCACGATCAAGCCAAATCAAATGGATGACGAAAGTAGTCAAACTGTAAGATATGTAGAAGGCACTCATTTTGATATAAAAGGTAGAGACAGTGGAAGAATACACAATGGTGATGTTGCTGAAAAAAAGGAAATCATTGATGAAGATGAATATAGTCAAGAAACTAGTATCAATATTGCGAAAGGATTTGGAACAAATATGAAAAAACAAATGAAAAAAGTTAATAAAGAACATTTTGGTCAAGGACAACAAATTCTTTCTAAAAAAATTAAAGTAAGAAACGAATATAATCGTTTGAAAAAAATCGGACTAAGATCACAATACCACTTCGTAAATGACAATTCAAGTGTATTAGGGAACCAATCTAATGTAGATAGCCCCAGAAGAGGAGTGTTTTATTCCGGGAAAACTGTAAAATATGGCCAAGATATTGGTTTTCACTCGAAAGCAACAAACGCATCGAATTCAAATCCAAAAGGAAAATTTGGAGAAGCTTTCAGAAAAGAAGTTTTATCGGGTAAGAGACGTTCCTACAATGACGATTTGCAAGATTATTTTGTCGGTGGTGAAGAAGATATGATGAAGTTTTCCGAACGATCCCGAGTAAATTTAAATGACCCTGGCAAAGCCAAATTTAAGATGCCTAGAGGAGCAGAAGAAATAATGAAACCAGAAAAAGGTGAATCTAATGATTACCCAGATTACAAAGGAGAACAAGAATTACTTAATACTCTCAAAAGTTCAATAACTTCCAGCCATACTACAACTAAAATACGTCATGGTAGGGCTCCGGAGCCATCCACAAAACCTACGCTAAAACCACTAGATTATATTGAAAGCAGTTTGCTTGGGCCGAATATACTTAGGCAGGGTCCTAGCGATTATAAAGATTTTGATATCGGTCCAGATCCTGACATTGGAATTGTTCCCGATGCAGGTTTAGGAGAAGGATTTGCTCCACGCGGAGGTCTAGGAAAAGGCTTTATGCCAGGAGTACCAGATATGCTAAAAAATCAGAACGGCAGATTTAATAATGACGCGGGCCGTTTACATGGTCCTCTTGGTGGCAATAAAGGGTTGCGAGTAATAAATGGACCCGCAAGAGATAGCCCTGTGAAGAATCAAAATAGTCCTATGTTTCCTGCTAACACTGGTGAATTTCGTATTCCCAGTGTAGGTGGACCAATTGGTATTAAACCAGGTTTTTCAGGTCGTCCTGGTAAAAATGGATTTAGCTATCCAGGTGGCAATAGACCTGATATACCGAGAGGCCTATTAGGTGCTGGTAATTTTGGTCCAAGTGAAATGAAACACGGGCTACCAAGTGGGTCTAATTTTTTGAATGGTGCTCGTGGAAGTGGTCCAGGCTTTGTACCGGGAGGACCAGATGGTGATATTTTTGATGCAGGAGTAATAAATAGTAGGCCAAAAAGTGTTCCGGGGTTTTCGAGTGGTACTTATGCATTAGGTGGTCCCAGAAAAGGAAGACCTAGATTTCCAGGTAATCCTGGGGGTGGAAGTGGACCAGGCTTACTAAGAGGTCCTGGTGACAGTGGACTTAACTTTCCAGGTGGCATTAGACCTCCTGGCTTAGAAGTTCATCCTGGTCAATTTCGCCCAGAGGATAGTCAACAAGAGCCAGCTGGTAGTGGAGGCCAATATAACCTAGACGGTGGTGAAAATGGTGGTCAATTTGGTCCAGGTGGAGAAGGTGGAGCTCATTTTGGTCCAGTGGGCACTAATGGTGGTCAATTTGGTCCTAGTGGTCAAATAGGTCCAGGTAGTAGTCTATTCGGTCCAGAGGGTGGAGGTGGTGGTCAATTTCGTCCAAGTGGTGGAGGTGGAGTTCAAGACGGACCATATGGTGGAGGTGATTTGGGTCCTGGTGACGGTCGTGGGAATCAATTTGGTCCTGGTGGTGTATATGGGAATCAATTTGGTCCAGATGGCGGAAATGGTGGTCAATTTGGCCCAGGTGTTGGGAGTGGAGTCAAATATGGTCCAGGTGGTAGGGATCAATTTGGTGCTAGTGGTGGAAGGGAGAGCCAATTCGAACCTGGTGGAGGAGGTCAATTTGGTCCTGGCGGTGGAGGTGTAGGTTTAGGCCAGTTTGGACCTGGTGGTGGCGGTGGAAGTCAATTTGGACCAGGTGGAAAAGTTAGAGGTGGGGGCCAGTTCAGGCCTGGCGGAGGAAGGCAATTTGGACCCGGTATTGAAAGTGGAGCTGGGGGCCAGTTTGGTCCTGGCGGTGGTGGTGGAAGCCATTTTGGACCAGGTGGAGGTGGAGGCCCGTTCGGACCTGGCAGTGGAAGCCAATTTGGACCTGGTATTGAAGGTGGAGGTGGGGGCCAGTTTGGTCCTGGTGGTGTTGGTGGAAGCCATTTTGGACCAGGTGTAGGTGGCGGCCAGTTTGGTCCTGGCGGTGTCGGTGGAAGCCAATTTGCATCAGGAGGTGAAGGTGGAGGAGGGGGCCAGTTTGGTCTTGGCGGGGGCGGTGGAAGCCAATTTGGACCAGGTGGTGAAGGTGGAGGTGGAGGCCCGTTCAGACCTGGCAGTGGAAGCCAATTTAGACCTGGTATTGAAGGTGGAGGTGGGGGCCAGTTTGGACCTGGTGGTGGCGGTGGAAGCCAATTTGGACCCGGTGGTGAAGGTGGAGGTGGGAACCAGTTTGGTCCTGGCGGTGTCGGTGGAAGCCAATTTGCATCAGGAGGTGAAGGTGGAGGAGGGGGCCAGTTTGGTCTTGGCGGGGGCGGTGGAAGCCAATTTGGACCAGGTGGTGAAGGAGGGGGTGGAGGCCCGTTCGGACCTGGCAGTGGAAGCCAATTTGGACCTGGTATTGAAGGTGGAGGTGGGGGGCAGTTTGGTCCTGGCGGTGGCGTTGGAAGCCAATTTGGACCTGGTGCTGAAAGTAGAGGTGGGGGCCAGATTGGATCTGGCGGTGGAAGCCAATTTGGACCAGGTGGTGAAGGTGGAGGTGGAGGCCCGTTCGGACCTGGCAGTGGAAGCCAATTTGGACCTGGTATTGAAGGTGGAGGTGGGGGCCAGTTTGGTCCTGGTGGTGTTGGTGGAAGCCATTTTGGACCAGGTGTAGGTAGCGGCCAGTTTGATCCTGGCGGTGTCGGTGGAAGCCAATTTGCATCAGGAGGTGAAGGTGGAGGAGGGGGCCAGTTTGGTCTTGGCGGGGGCGATGGAAGCCAATTTGGACCAGGTGAAGGTGGGGGCCAGTTTGGTCCTGGCAGTGCTGGTGAAAGACAACTTGGACCTGGTGGTGAAGGTGGAAGCCAATTTGGACCTGGAGGTAGTGGTGGAAGCCAATTTGGTCCAGGTGGAGTTGGGGGCCAGTTTGGTCCTGGCGGAGCAGGTGGAAGACCACTTGGACCTGGCGGTGGCAGTGGAAGACAAGTTGGACCTGGTGGTGAAGGTGGAAGTCAATTTGGACCTGGTAGTGAAGGTGGAGGAGGGGGCCAATTTGGGCCTGGCAGTAGTGGTGGAAGCCCATTTAGTCCAGGTGAAGGTGGGGGCCAGTTTGGTCCTGGCGGAGCAGGTGGAAGACCACTTGGACCTGGTGGTGAAGGTGGAAGACAACTTGGACCTGGTGGTGAAGGTGGAAGACAACTTGGACCTAGTACTGTAGATGGAAGTGGTGGTCAATTTAGTTCTGATGCTACACCTACCAGTGAAGCAAACACGCCAACTACCCAAAAAACAACAAGCGAAAACCCAGAAACTACACCAAAACCAATTATAACAGAAAATTTTCCGGAAGAAGAATTAAAAAATATGACTACACCTAAAGCACAAGTGGATACAAATACCGAGAGTGATGCGGTTGTATTACAAAAATTTATGGATGGTGAGTTTTTAGATTTCTGTCCCGTTATCGTAAAGCCAGTGACATATGAACTTATGAAAATAAAACAAAATATTAAAAATAATGATGCTCACAATTATACTCTCGGAGGGGATAGTCAACGATATTCTATAATAATTTATATAATTTTCAAATGATTCTATAAACCCACATATCTTAAGAGCATCCACCTACCCCGATTTTTCGTCGTTACTCAAATTCGACTTATTTACTTTTATGCAAGTAATGGAATCTACGATTTCATAAATTACAGCAAATAAAGCTAAATAATAATTACACAAACGGTTGAGATTATATCTGAAAAGAGATCTCCCAGAAGAACACTTTTGTCTAAGATATGAATCCTGAATACAACAATTTTCAGAATATGCGCCTGTGGTAGAAAAACCTACTGCATTTAGAGACAAAATAAAGACAAAAATGTCACATAATAACGAAGGCTACATGTCAGCATTCTTAATAAGTTTTTTGAAAATGATGACCATGAAAAAAGATAGTGATGTCAAAATAATAAAAAGCTATTTTGAACCAGTAATAAACGCGTAAGTATCTTATTATAAGATCGAACAGCCAATTGACATAAATAAAATACTTTGGAAAAAGCCAGTGCCTGAAATGGCGCCTTTTTCGTTTTGTCAATTTTTTTGGCAACGCCATTAACCAAACATAAATATTTAAGAATAAAGTAACAATCAAAACTTGATAAATTAAGTACATCTCTAAACTCAGTCCGGACGGAGCGGAGATATAAAGTTTAGAAGAATATATTTTTAACTTCAAACCTTTATATCTCTGTTTGGACTGAGTTAAGAGATTTACACGTAATAACAAGTTTTGTTTGTTACTTTATTCTGAACTAAATTATTCAAGTTTAGTTGATGGCCGCGCTAAAAAATAGGTGAAAAAAGGCGCCACGTTCCAAACAAAAATCCGCATTGCCTTTTCTGAATATTTGTTCCTAGCTTTTTTAACCAACAAGACCCATTTCTGGTTCTTGATACCTTATGGTTTTTTCACATAAACTCTGCGACTAATTTTATTGGTAATCTTCTCATGGGTGTCGTACGAGGAGATTAAGGGATTCTAGGTTTCTTATGTGGGCGAAACCCTGGCTAACTATCACAACGAGATACGTCATTCCACCCTGAAACTTAAATTGCTAAATTTGACTATTATATTACAAAAAGTTGGTAATTGTAGCAATGTTTCTTACCAGCCCGAAAGTGATTACGGTCGTGAGTTTATGTAGGTATGCAATTTTATTCGACTTTGAATAGCCAAATAATATTTATTGCCAACACAGTTACTGTTTATACAACGTGTTAATGAATAAGCGCAAAACCTCATATATCCCAACTGATTTATAACAAAATAATAAGATTGATACAATAATTTAATTATTTTGATAGGTAAAATTTAAAGTTATTCGCATTTTAAGTTCTCAGGCAAAAATGATTTATTATCATTTCAGCAGTGAATGAAAGCGCTAACGTGCTCATGGATACATTTTAAGAATCTTGTTTTGGTAGTAAGTATGGTGAGTGTGCCCGTGCGGTGGGCGGAGATCGCGTTCAGTAAATTTGAAATTTTACAAACAAATTATTTAATATTTTAAAAAAAATTACCTATGTTGAAACCATGATAATTCGATTCTGCTCTCGATTCTAAACAAACTACTTTCTAGTTTTGCGTTAATTCATTAACACGTTGTAAAATCTAGATTGATAGAAGTTTGGTATCCTCAAATTATGATTATAAGATTGATATTATGATAGGGCCATTTTTTTTGGTTTTATTACGGTTTGAAAAATTTGCCCTTTCATACATTTTTTTTGGATTAAAACTTACACATACAGCTTTCGTACCATAATATTAAATGCCTAGACGGACAAGTCCTACCGTATTCTTATTTTTTGGGGGGCACTTCCACATTTTGGACCAAAAATGTATGACACGCGGATGATGTCTTTTGTAAGCTTATTTTATAACGAGCGTTTACCCGCGACTTCGTCCGCACAAATTATATACCAGATTTTAAGCCATGAAACAAAAAAACTTTCATCAAAATCGTTCAGTTGTTTTTGCGTGATGCTGTTACAAACATAAAAACAAACAAACGGACATACATTCAAAAAAAGGTTGATTTTCGAGTCAAGGTTACCTAAAAACCATATTGTAATCTTTTTCTTGTAAATGTCTTCAATGCAAAGATACACTTCTATTACAGTTATATAATAGTTAAGATAATCGTTTTATAATAAAGAATAAAAACAACGTTAACCTTTCAGCTATTATGATGATGGTCATCTCTTTCACTTCGGTGAACCTCTTGTCAGACTGGTGAGAGACTACGTTGAAAATATGGGTCTTAAGGCAGTAGATCAAGTAAAAGGTAAATGAGTAATAATAATGTGGAACTTGCAGTTTTATATTTTTAATGTTTCATAAAGATTTAAGAGAAGTTTATTCCGAATGCGTAAATGCGCGCTGCATACAAACGAAGTCTGGTGATATTTTCAATACTAACCAATTTAAGTCAATAAAAATATTCAGAAGCAATCTAGAAACTAATCTCTATGTTTGTGTGAAGTCAGATTTTCGTTAAAATATACAGTTTTAGTGCCAGGAAATCTTTGAGGCACTGTAACTTAAAAACTATACATTTTAAAGAAAATTTTACTATTACAAGCATAGAGACAGAAATTTCATTGACTTTAACTGTTTAGTATTGATATATAATATCACCATTATTACATAGTAACAAGTATAACATTCATTGTTCTAGGAGAAGCAACATTAGCACATTACGCGATGACACACCGTAATGATTCTCTAAGTAAAGACCTAAATGGTCTCATAAAGTATGCCGACGCATTATATTTGGAAGAAGAAGGGGAAAAAGTTATAGAAGCTCTTTACATTTTAAATGAGTATCCCAATCATACAACGTATGACGCTGTTGGTCGCAAAATTCAGCCTAAATACATTCAATACATTTTAAAGGATCTTTGTCAAGCAGTTGTAATAGGTCCATTTAAACGATTGGAAGGGTCGCTAAAGAGAAAGATTTTAGTCGAAGCACTAAATCGATATGTAGTTAATAGATTTATGCCAGGTGAACCTATTGTTATACCGGAGGCAGAGCGCAGAAATACTTTTAACGAGTCTAGTTCAGATAACAAAATGAATGTACTGGAATTAATACACATAAGTAATATAAATAAAACAATATTAGAACGAAATGCAAGAAGGCGTATGAATCCGAAAGGAAACACATTTAGGACCGGAGATACAGTTTATAATACTTCACGATTTGGTAAGTAATTTAATCATTTAGATTTTAATGAAGGTATGTGAAGAACTGAAGAAATTGTTAGAACGTGGAAGTTCTGTGGTTTCAGAATATCTCTAACTACTCCCTTTGGGAAATATAGTCGTGAGCATATGTTGCTGTTGTTGTTTGTTAGTTAGATATAATTTTATTTTAGTTTTTCTTGATGGAACAATTTTGGGATGAGGGCGCCAGTGGACGGCATAAAAGCTCTAAGAAGAAATACATGAAAAAAATGATATTTTATTTAATTAGTATTGCCGAAGACATTAAAAACAACCGTTCAAATAAAAGTGCTTCTCCAAACACTGCTTAGATCAACTGCAACAGATGTAAAGGCCTATGATGCTGATGATAATTGGTAATTAAACTTTATTGAAGAATGTAGGGTATTTTGATGATGATATTTGTTTTAGATAAAACGATTCCACAAAGAACTGAATTAGATAATAGAAAAATGATTCCCAAATATGACAACTATTGGCAAAGAGACTCAAATAAGCAATTCAGTATTTACAGTGAACGTCCTAAAATATACGAACAATATATTTCAAAAAGTAACAAAGAAAAGTATGACGATGAAATAAAAGACACTCGGAATTTGTACAATAAATATGAATATCTTATGGATATTCAGAGAAAGAAAAAGTTACGGAATAATTATCCAAAACTCACATATTTGAGTGAGTACAAAAAGAATAAAGCCAATCAACGTCATCGAAAACAAAACTATTTTCGTGAAAGAAAATTAAACGAAAAAGATATGATTGATAATGATCAAAACCTTCTAGAAGAAAATAAAGAAATAAATAAAGATAATGGAACAAAGTACAAAATGATTAAATCGAAACGTTTCCGTCTAGTTGGAATCAAAAATGAACAAAAAAGTAAACCTGAACGAGCAACTGTAGGAAACGAAATTAACGGAAAACCGTACATCAATAAAATTTATTTTGCAAAAGTAGCACAAAACAATAAAAAAATCAAACACACTACTATGTTAAATAATATCAAATTCAAATATGAAAATGACAAAAAATACTATAAACATATTACAAGAAGCCCCTCGGCAAAAATTATCCTGTTTAAACCAAGACCTCTTGATAGAAAAATTCCATCAAAATACAAACAAATTTTAAAAGAGCAGAGAAAACTTGGAAAAGATAAAATAATGAGACAAAACAAAAAATAGAACTTAGCAGTTACAGCTATGAAGAAGATGAATTAAAATTGAATCTTAGGGGTGCGTTATTTCACGAATATCCAAAATTCATAAAACCATTGCGGGGAAAGTTTATTAACAACCAGCGGTCAAATACAAAAATTGACATAAATCTTTCATCAAGTGGCACTGACGACGAACAACTTTTAAAGTCTAATATTCACAAATATTTTGGATTAAATGATAAAATTCATGAATAAAAAACATCCTTTGAAGATAAAAATTTTATTAGAGCTAAATTAAATTCAAACTAACGTAAAGATAAACTATACGGATTAAGAAAACAAAGAATAAGCTTTATCCGAAATACGACAAAGGACCATTGAGATTATGTCCTTTACTGTGATTTGTGATGCCACTACAAAATGTGAAACGGCAATAAAATGTGACACCATGCAGAAATCCGAGGATGTGATATAACCGATTTTAACTACACCAATTTATCCTAAACTGAAATGTCAACAAACCTCACGTCATGAAATGCAACACCACTGTAAAACGTTACATCACCACTATGACGCCGTCATAAAAAACAGTACCGCTTGAAAAAATTCAACAGACACCAAGAAAGAAAACACCACCATCAAATACAACCTTTGACTAATTATTATAAGGACTAGCCTTGCGGTAGCATTTCCCCTCTGCCACGGTATAAGCACAATTGATCTTGTGCATTTACATTCAATTTTACACCTTATCACTAAACGAGACAGCCTATAATTGCGAAATAATAACTTCGAACTTAGAACGTTTGGGGTTCACACGAGACTACTTTTCATGATTTTTAACATTCAAAATTAGAATCTAAAGTTATGGGGAATAAAATCCAAAGTTGCGGATTTCATGTTACCTCGCCCCCCGCAAAAAGTGGCAGAAATATTTGTTAGTAGAATTACACGCGTAACCAGTCCACATATAAATAGTCAAAGAATACAACACTTAATAAAATGCTACCTTAAAAAATGTAGTTTTGGAGGTACTAAAAATTGCGTTTAGTGATCTTTTTACGTTCGCATTTTAATCTGATTTCTCATAAACATCACACTACCTACTATATGTTTAACATTGCTATCAAATGCGACACCACTTTGACCCCGAGGGGTACGGCCCTTTGAGGGGCACTTTGAGGGGTACGGCCTGGTCACGGGAACGGGTGACCTGCAGCTGCGGCGCGGCAAGCGATTTTTCAATACACTGAGTGTTTGGTCCCAACTATTACGCACGCACGCAGCGACGCGTGGGCAGTGTACTATAAAGTCGCCCATTCCCGTGTCCAGGCCATAAATTTTTGATATTATTCCACCTTGAAAATGCGTATCTGACCGCGCTACGCAATAAAAGCTAAAAAAACTATAAAGGTACATTAGCATGATAACATGAAACCTGTAACAGTAAATACGAATATCTTAAAGGACATTTTGTTTATCAAACATTATTATGTTTCAACGGAAATCAATTCACTTCAATGCAAAGTACTTGAGGTGTACGGGGTTTCGATTATTTTGTCAACACCTTGTATTTTTGTGGTGCCCAGAAATCGGTTGTGATCGAGCAATTGTTAGTTGATTGAGATATCATCTAACAACTGCTGGATCACAACTGATTCCCAGAGACCACATCTAAAGGAAGATCTCATACATTTAAATATTTTCATCAAAATTTTATTACATCTTCCAGCAATCATCATAGTTTATGAATATATTAGTTTTGTGTGAAATCTCAATTTTATAACATCCTCCATTGTCACCGCCCCAAATTGATCCCTTCATAATATGATACTGAGATTTGCATAACGTTTGTGTATTTGATTGCATCGCAATATCAGAAAGAGATCGAATGAGGCAGACAATCTGAAACAGATCTGGGAAGAGGGGATAAACAGAATGGGAATTCACTGACCTTTTTTCTGAACAAATATTGCTTTTTGAATGGAGGGAAAGAAACGAAGAATGGCAGTCTTTATATACGGCATCGGCAACGGCTATAACGGCAAAAGTGTTGAGATTTTCTTTTTTGGAATTCATGTACTCTTAGAAATAAAGACAATGTTCTATACAATATGTAAACTAACTAAAGGCAAACCTTTAAACCACGTACTCTATCTATCAACCTGAACAAGTTTTACTCTGGGAGCAAACCTGTCAGAACAATAAAAAAATCGAATGCTTTATGAGTCGAGTAGGTATTGCAGTTTAGTATGTAACAGCTGATATTTTTTTGCGCTGACAGGTTTGCTCCTATGGTAAAAGTTGTTCAGTTTGATGGGTAGAGTATGTGGTTGAAAGATTAATGATACTTTTCCTTGCACCCTGTAAAAATGTTCAGTTTGATGGGTAGACTCTTAATTTAAAAGGATGAAAAATTACTTCACCTTAAATGTTGTTTGAAAGTTCGCCATTGTTCTTTATGAAACATCTGATTGTTATTCGTGATTTAATCTTGTTTTCGTTGTAAATGTTGTCCATTTTGATGGTCTGAAGCATCCCTTGAAGTATACAGGGTCCAACTTAATACGCTGAATCTTTTTTAAGGGGATGATCAGACCATCACACTGAACACTGAACTTTCACTATAGGACCAACATCGAAATCGCGAAAAAAAAGGTTTGCAGTTTTGTATGGAGCAGTTGATTTTTTTTCGCTATTTTGATGTTGGTCCCATAGATAAAGTTGTCCAGTTTGATGGTCTGATCATCCCCTTAAAAAGTGTCAGCATAAGAAGGACCCTGTATAACGCATTAAATTTTTTCTCTGTATAATTCTCGTTTAATTCTGACTCAATTCATTTTCGATTATACCTGCTAACGTTTTCACTAAGGAATTAAGTAGAGCGATTCAGTTTATTTGGACTGTAACAATTTGTGACGAAAAGCAATTTGTCTTACCTAGATTCGTTAACGAAATTATCGTTAGGAAAAAAGGCGGCGGCTTGGCCTAATTTCCATTTCCCTTTTCGAGCTAACCGATTAATGTTACTGTAAGGATTGAAATGTTTAACTGTTTTGTTTGTAACTCATATTTTCGTCACTAGTTTGTATAAATAATATTGTTGTACTTATATGTAAGATACCTACAGTTGAATGTATAGTTTAGGGAATACGTTGTTGTAATTTTATTAAATGTTTTTATTAAATATATTTTTAAGTGTGCAGTTGAATTAAACATTTTTAATAACTGCATATGTAAATGCATTAAACACGTACTAAGCACTCTCATTCTGATCTGATAGAATCGGAAATCGATATGAACAGAGACGGGGTCTGTTGTAGTGTGAAAAGTGTTGACCACCAGCCAGCCACACTAAATCAAAGTAAAGCTTGGTGAACGCCTCAAAATGGAAGCTTGTATACAACCTTTTACTATGGGAGCAAACATGTAACACTAAACTGCAATACCTACTCGACTCAAACGTGTGGAACAGTAGATTTTTTTTTACTCTGAACGGTTTGTAAAAGTTACTCAGTTTGATGGGTTGAGTTGGTGGTTAAAAAGGTTAGTAATACTTTTATTGCACCCTATATTTCATCACGGTAAGTTCCTTCATGATAATGATTGTGATGACCTGGACGGAGATCGACTATATAGAAGATGAGACTAGATCATCAAGACTATTAGTTTTATTAATATTCGTACTATAACTTTTCTAAATTAGAAATAAATTATTTTATTTTCATACAAATTGTATTAATTGTACTTACTTAAGTTTATCCAACTGAAACAGTTGCTATTGATCGTGTACCAAGCCGATTAGAACCGGTTGTGGGCGTAACTATAATTATCTTGCCTAGTGGGCAATCTAGCAATGTAAAGAGGAAACTATTATAAGCAGATTAGTAAAGATAATAACAGAAATGAGTAAATCCAGTTGTGTACTTCAGTTGAGATCAGAGACGTCTTTCGAACGTGAAACGAGTTTGAACAGGGTCAAAAATGTGTGGATTTAGAAACGGAAGCTCGGAACCCAACTTTTGGCTGTAAATTTCAACCTTAGATATTTCGACACCCGACGTTTCGAGAATGATTGTGTTTATTTTGGTCCAAACGTGAAATGCCGGTCAAAGAAAACATAATGCTATATTCTGTTAGAACTTGTCTGTCGAAACGTGACCCTTGACGTAAAGGTCATTATTTCATTGGCCCACGAATTTCATGAACCGTGTTATACTTTTGGAGTGGGAGGTCATCCCAAATGTCAGGTGTTACTACGTATCTACCTAGATGGCGACTCCTGCTGTGAATGAGCACTTCGCATTCACAGTGAAGTTGTATTGGCGTTTCCTCTTTCCTGCTTCACAATAGAATTTGCCAGTGCATGAATCTACAAGCCCCATTCTGCGTAGATGGTTGTTTAACTTGCAGTGACCTGTTCAGGCTCATACAAAGTGCCTTAAGAAGAAATGTAAAAAAAATAGGATTCTTCAAAGCATCATATATCACGAAGTACTAACAGTAGGAGTATGATTTGCGGATATAGGTAAATTGAACATATAACTGAAGTTTTGATTAGAGCCAAAACACGATTAAGAGAAATTTTCTCGATAGAAAAATAAGCCAAAGAAGCCTCCGTCTTTATCGATAAACGCTTGGAACTGCTAAACGGTGAATAATAGAAACACGAGTCTTGATTTCAAAAAAAGAGATTGATATTTTATAAAGTTTGATTAGAGCAGAAATGAACATACATAAATAGTACAATCACGATTAAATAAAGTTTGTTTTAACGCTTGCGTCGTTTCAGGCGCGCGCGCCGCCCCATCTCTTTCTCTCGCATCAGGCAGTAATATAAGCTATCACATGCCCATTTCGTTTCAATTATTTTACGACATAGTCGCTGCGGAGTAAGCTAATGGCATCAAAGGTCTACGTGACAAGCCGGTCACAAGTTCTTTTGCATGCTTTAGTCCTAGTGTATCCGACTACGAATGCCATTAAGTGCAGATTTACAGCAATAAACCAAGAAAATGACCAACCTCCTGCGGCTCGCCGTCCACAAACCAGTCGATGACTGCTGCCGGCAACGAATAGTCAGATGTGCAGTTTATAATTGCGTTCTCACCAACTTCCACCATCGTGGGGAGCCCCGTGATAAGCGGGTCGTATTCTGGTAGAACTGTGAAAAGAAATATTATTATTTGACTAGAGTTTACCCGCGACTTCGTCAGCACAAATTATATACCAGATTTTAAGTCAGATCATAAGCTATCAAACAAAAAAAGTTTCATCAAAATCGGTTCAGTAGTTTTTGCGTGATGCTGTTACAAACATACAAACTAACAAACATTCTAAAAAAGGTTGATTTGTAGTCTGGGATACCTGAAAACCATATCGTAATCTTTTTCAAGTAAATATCTTCAATGTACAGACACAATTCTGTTACAGTTTTATAATAGTTAAGATTACCATATTTACAGACTTGAAAAAAAAGTATAGACAGATGAACGTAGTACGTGTGTTTCGGCACACTCCGGTATGTCTAAACTGATTTGGATGATTCTTTAACAAACTGTAACTTCGTATTTCTAGGATGTTTGCAGAATACAACAAAGTGTTCAGACACCTTGTTACTACTAAATAAAAAACAAGCCAAGTGCGTGTCAGGCCACGCGCAGGGTAGGGTTCCGTAGTTGCCCGTCACAATATACGGACTTAGAAGATAGATATAAAGATATAAATAATAATAATAATAATAATATCTGGGACATTGTCACAAAAATTATCTAGTCACATTTAAAGTACCACAATCTAGTCTGGACTTGTATTATGATGACTAGACAACGATATAGAATACGTAAATAGATACAAACGTCCATGACTCGGGTACAAATATTCATATTAATCATACAAATATTTGTCCCTTGCGGGATTCAAACCCGCGACCCTCGGCACAGCAGGTAGGTTCACTACTGACTGTGCTATCGGGCCGTCGAAGGGTGCTTTTTGTTAGGTTGATTTTTACAAGTTGGTCGACTATTACTCGTTAACTTGTAAAGCCTACTTAGCGGTGATAGTTTTCCTTTTAACTTCGCTATATACACTACTGACGTGTTTTTTTTTCACGAATCCAGAAACAACCGTTTGCTGGCAGGGGGGGGGGGGGGGGCAAAAATTGCATCCCCACTTTTCGTGTAGGGGAGGTACCCTAAAAAATATTCTTAAAGATTTTATTTTATCACTTTGTCGGCATGATAAATATCGTTGGCTAAAGTGTCAAACCTCGTAACTCCATTTTATTTTTCAAATGAAATTTTATACAATTTTTTTTACTAATTTCTGAATGCATCCATGGCACAACTCTTAAATCCTTTTAAAAAGCCGTTACAATTTAAAATGATAAATAGAAAACCACACAACTCTGGGCAGCCATTTTACGTGGTGAAGTTTTTTGTGCCTCCTGTAAAATTTGATCTACTGGAGTTACGAGGTCTGACACTTTAGTCGACGTTATGTATACCCATGTCAAATTACATCTTTCTAGTACGAAGCGTCTCTGAGCTAAGCCGCGGACGGACGGACATGGCGAAACTATAAGGGTTCTTTGTTAATAACGGAACCCTAAAAACTACTGCACCTATTTTGACCATTCATTCTAGAATCTAATTGTTATGACATTTTTTTTGTTATGGTATTTTTTTATATTTTTTTTTTACGACACAAAAGAATTAGAAGCCACTAAAGTCGGGCCAATTTAATAAGTCACATTTGACATCTATTGATACTTCACCAAACGTAACCTTTTAACGGCGGGCATAGAATAATATTTATTTTTTCGAAGTTAGAACTGCACTATTGCTTTACTCTTTTTAATTAAGATTACATATTTATTGTAATAATGACCAAAGAAGGTAATTTTACGATTTATTTTCACTAATAAACCATTCTAAACAACACAAAAATTTATGTTCTAAAGAACTGAACGTCGTTACAATGTTGCGTCTGTGAACCCTTTTTCTTTTTTAACATTATGGATGTAACCCAAAAAAATCGATGTAAAACGTAGTTCCAACAAATCGCGATATTCACATATAATTCGATTCACGTATGTTTGAAATCCGTATCGATTCATTCACTTTAACCGATGTTTTTAAGCAGGTCACTTCACTACGAAGCTAAAACTGGCAGATGTCAAATTTGACCTGTTAAATTGGCCCGACTATAACAACGGTGCTATAACATACTTAACTCAATTTCAAAGAATATTAAATAATGGGAGCATCAAAGAGATCGTTTTGTCAGTAATTAAAATTAATTAAGCGAAGTGTTTGACTGCGAGATCTTGACTGACAACTCAATATGTACAGATTCAAATATAATTAACATTTTGCAATTTATTAAACAAGTTATGGGTACTATTTATTTTAATTATCTAGGTTACATTGGGTCTTTCTTAATATGCTGACACTTTTTAAGGGGATGATCAGACCATCAAACTGAACAACTTTCTCTATAGGACCAATGTCCAAACCGAGAAAAAAAAACAGCTGTTCCAAACTAAACTAAAATTTTACTCGACCCAATTCTATGGGACAGCAGATTTTTTTTCGCTATTTCGACATTGGTCCCAAAGAGAAAGTTGTTCAGTTTGATGGTCTGATCATCCTCTCAAAAAACTGTCAACATATTAAGTTGAAACTAAAAATTGTGATAAGTTCTAATTTAACACAAAACCTGATATTTTGAGACGTACTAGGTCAGTACACTTTTTTTAGGGTTTCGTAGTTAAACAAGGAACCCTTATACTTTATTTTCGTCCATTCTCTCTATCTTTAACCTCTCGTCTGTGGAGATTCCAGACACAAAAGATTTGTTATTGTCTTAGTCACGGA
Source organism: Agonopterix alstromeriana (assembly GCA_963924505.1). NCBI lineage: Eukaryota > Metazoa > Arthropoda > Insecta > Lepidoptera > Depressariidae > Agonopterix > Agonopterix alstromeriana. Next base: position 20,084,072 of record OZ004662.1, read on the forward strand.
TTCGTGACAACCACAGACGAAGGGATATGTAGGCCTCGCCTCAATTACTAGCTCATTTTCGTACTTTTGGCATGAAGACCGATAACAATAGTAGCTCAAAAGTAGAAATAAGGTCATTATGAAACACATTTTTTTCGACCTCTCCCATACAATGAAAAGGGGGTTAGAAAAAAACGTTTTTTCTACTCAATCCAGTGAGGTGTCGTTGGATACGTTTTGTGCAATGGAACAAAACACCCACAAAAAGTAAGTCGTTATAATGCTTCTGTCTCGAGATATCTGCGCTCAAAGTAAAAATAGGGCATATAGCCCCTACGGATAAAATGCGATTTAAAACTTCTAAACTATATGATATACTTATTACCTATCCAAGCAAGCAACGCGCAGCAAACAGCCTCACCCTCAGCTTCCTCACTCCCTGCATAAAAGTCTATTGCAAAACTTTAACACTCCATAATACTCTGTTGCTAAACATTCAATATTTTTCCATGAGCAACTTTGGAAGAGTCAAGTTCTGTCAGTAAACTCAATTTAAACAAGAACTAGCTATGGGAAATCGTTAAAACTTTTAATAATCCCAGTGAAACCTGAAGAGGATTTTTGTTGTTGTTGATATTAACCCATATTTGCCCACTGGGTCGAAAACGACCCAGTACATCCTATAGTGTGTTGGAACGTTTTCGACCCAAGGATACAAATACACATGGTATATCGACGATGAAGTGTAATGACCTCCTATCTACATAAAGAAGGTCTATTTTAGAGGAAACGAAAAACAAGTTTATTTTTTACACCTATTAATGAAAAAAATTTATATTGTTAATATATCGTCATGGGAACCTTAGTTTATGAAACAGTTTGGTGATCGTACTAGTACAATGCGAAATCGTATTTTAAATCCATTTACACAAGAATCACAAATAAGACAAAATGTAGTTAGGAGGTCATTACACGTCATCGTCGATATGTAGGTCTATATCACTATGGAGCACATCGCGAATAAATAAAACAATCTCAAATTTACCTACGTGACGTACGTGCTTATTTTTTATTTTTTTTGACCTTGTCCACATAGTAAAAGTTGTTCAGTTTGATGGTGTGAACAAAGCCTTTAAAAAATTACTGGGGTTTTTTACACCCCGTAGAACAGACGATTTTATTTTGCAATATCTGCGTTGATCCACCAGTGAAAGTTGTTCATTTCAAACTCAATAAAATTTATTCAATATTCGAGCTTGAAGCTATTATACAGGGTCCTTCTTAATATACTGACACTTTTTTAAGGGTATGGTCAGACCATCAAACTGAACAACATTATCTATGGGACCAACATCGACATCGTGAAAAAATAATCTGCTGTCCCATACGACGGCTCAAGTAGGCTTACAGTTTTATATGGAACAGCAATTTTTGTTTCGCGATTTCGATGTTGGTGCCATAGAAAAAGTAGTTCAGTTTCACGGTCTAATCATCCCCTTAAAAAAGTGTCAGCATATTAAGTAAGACCCTGTATAAATGTCAATTTTTTTTTTTAAGCTACTTCCGCGTCGTAACGTGTTCTCGCTGTAGAGAAGATGCGGCCAGAAACTCTACAACATAACACGACTACTACAATATAAATTCTTAAGCTAAGGTTATGTTTACAGTAAAACATACAGTCTATTTAAATTACTATAAGTTAATGACACTCAGACCCAAGCATTTATATATGCTTTTTAACAGAGGACTTTTTTGATCTGAGTTTTCAACATGTGTTCGGAAAGATTCAAAATGGTCTTGGGGATTTCATTATCACAGCGACCATGAAAAAAATCGATTGTCGAGAAGAAAAAAATAGTAAACCAACCTGCAAGAGTCATATTAGCTGATCGCTTGTCAACCGCGAACCTAGGTCCCTCGCTGGACACCTCGCAAGTATACTTGGCGGTGCCTCGTTCAGGACGCACAGTGATCGCGCATGTGCGCGCGTCGCACGTCGAGTTGATGATCGAAATGCCCGTGCTATTGAACTCTCTGGTTTCATACTGCAACAAAAAGTTTACAATTCATCATCGACGACCTTTGACTAATTATTATAAGGACTAGCCTTGCGGTAGCATTTCGCCTCTGCCACGGTATATGCACAATTGATCTTGTGCATTTACATTAAATTTTACACCTTATCACTAAACGAGACAGCCTATAATTGCGAAATAATAACTTCGAACTTAGAACGTTTGGGGTTCACACGAGACTACTTTTCATGATTTTTAATATTCAAAATTAGAATCTAAAGTTATGGGGAATAAAATCCAAAGTTGCGGATTTCATGTTACCTCGCGCCCCGCAAAAAGTAGTACAAATGTTTGTTAGTAGAATTACACGCGTAACCAGTCCACATATAAATAGTAAAAGTCGATGACATACACTCGATAGTAAATTTAATTATTAAGAAAAACAAAAAACCAGACTGCATGAAAAATTATTAACTGAAAAGAGAAAAACAATGACTATTAATTACTAATTAGTTATACCAACTTCGTTTGTACAAATGTAATTTGAATGTTATTAGGTAGGTATTGCAGGTGGACAAACCAATAAGCAATAAAAAGGTAGGTTTTATAGTTTTTCTTTGTCTCCATTTGCGATACCTACCTAATAACATTACATTTGCACGAACAAAGTTCGTATAGCTGATTAATAATTAATAGGCTTTGTTTATTTATTTATTTAATATTGTACACACAGTACATACATGAAAACAGCATAATAGACAATTAAAAAGGGCGAGCTTATCTCTAAAGAGATTTCTTCCAGCAAACCCGTGACTGAGACCCTTATGTTTTTCTCTTTTCAGTTAATATTTTTTTCATGCAGTCGAGTTTTTTGTTTTTCTGAATAATTAAGTTTATTTAAATTTCAATGTTGGTTCTATAATGAAACTTGTTCAGTTTGATGGTCTGAAGTACCCCTTTAAGTATGTACCGCATTTAAGTTTATAGCCGGTAGACTATATTTTATAAAATCGTAAACGCAAAATGTTTGAACGCACATCACGCAAAAACCACTGAACGGATTTTGATGAAATTCAGCACACAAATAGAATATGATCTGGATTAACACATAGAATAATTTTTAAGATCTATGTAGACAGAGTCGCGGGCAACAGCTAACAAAGAATAAGTACACAATATAAGTAATGAATAAAGCAGCCTAAGTACCTACATGAGTAATGTCGGATTAAAAACAAGAAGAAAACATGGTAAAGAAAATTAAATTAATTCGCCTAAAAGAGATATCCGATACAGAATTTCATTATCTACATTTGAGAAGCAATTCTGTATACATTCCCTGTTTGAGGCCAGAGAAAAAGCGGTAAATCGATATCATGCTTGGGGCAAACCTACCGGAAAAGGCCCCGGAAGTTTCCCCGCGTAGTGTATTAGTTATTTATTTCTGTGTGCAGTTTCTCTTATCTCTTAAATTTATGACATGGTTCCTTCATATTTTTTTCGCTTCAGCGCAATTAGGGACGGAAAAATCTAATAAAAACCTGTAATATAAAATTGTATAGTCGGCGGTCGACGGCTGTCGATAGAAGGCGCTCAACAAAATTAAATCGCGCTATTGGTTTCTTTTGAAGATTCCTTATGTTATCTAAGCAATGTTAACACAACCTTTTTATAAAACGACTACGGTACCCTATAATGGTCGAGTCCGAAACCCTCTTAGCGGGTTTTACTTTTTTATTAAATGTAAAGATTGGGAAAAATACAAAATCTCGGAATAAAATTAACACTTCGTCAGAATAATCTGACATCCCAATCTTTACATTTAATAAAACAGTAAAACCGGCTAAGAGCGTGTCGGACTTGCCCATTATATGGTACCTACCTTCTTTATCCCATCAAAATTTCCTAGTCAATGGATATTCAATAAAAACAAAATCCTTTTATCTACGCTTCATGGCCCTACTGTTTACTGAATCGTAAACTCGATTACAGTAAAATCCCCTCAATTTGAGCTTCGACATTATGTTTTCTTCGAACTGAGAATGTTGTTTATATATTTGAGGAGATCATTTGTTATTCAGGTTCCTGGTTTTCAGTATTTTATATGGAGCCTGGTTAACCTATTTTTCAACATCTTAAAATTACATAAATTGATATATAAGCATGCATAGCATATGCTCACGACTATATTCCCCGTAGGGGTAGTCAGAGATATTCTGAAACCTCAGAACATCCACGTTTCACCAGTAGTACCGAAATAAAGTGATAAGGCCGCCTTTTGTACCCTTCTTGTTCGCGTATACTGTTGTTGTTTTTTGTGTATATTGGTATGCAAATAAAGAATATTTATCTTATCTTATCTTACATGCCTCGTAATTGAAGCATGCAGATTTCCTCACGATGTTTTCCTTCACCGAAAAGCAAGTTGTGTTACAAATCGTACATAAATTCTGAAAAACTCATTGGTAAGAGTCGGCCTGGACGGGGATCGAACCATCGCCTCCTGCACAGCAGGCAAGGTTACTCGCCACTGGACCACCACGGCTTAAATAATTTTATAGAATTAGGAAACATCTAAGTAGGCATGTAAATAAATCTCAAATGTCCATTCATCAATCCATCACAGCCTGTGATCAGTCCATCTTCGGACATAGGCCTCCTCCATATTCCTCCATGCCGTTTTATCCCTTACCCTCTGCATTCAGTTGGGACCCGCGTGTCGTCTTATGCATATGTGACGTTCTCTGGGCAAAGGAACCTTGTTGTCGGTTCTAATTTCCTAGATCTGTACATTATTTCTTGTTCTTCTTAGCCGTTATCAACTCTAATAGTGTAGGCCTCCTCGAATCTATGTCATCACTCTCGATCTCTTTCCATTTTACTACAGCTGTTCTTTCTGTAATATCGTCATATTACCCCATTTGGGGTTTTCCTCTTTGGTGGTTTCAACACTCTCCACCCTCCACCCCATGATATTTTTTTTCAGGAGACGTGAACTGTCCATTGCTACTTGAGTTTCGCGATGGGTACGCTTGATGCCTTCACTGACTTTGCTCTACTCTCTGAGCCTTGTTCCACCTTCGGTTTCTTAGCGTAACTCCTACCATCTTCCTATCGATTACTCTCTGCGCTACTCTGAGTTTGTTCGCGACCTCCGTCTTGAAAACCCATGATTCTGATCTCTGATCCGTCTTCTTCTTATCGTGTGGGCAGTAAGTTCTGGTGTCAGATTTTTTGAACCATCTTACGGCATCTGACGTGGTTTTTTAATTTAGCGACTACTATACCAGAGATAGTGGACCCAAAGGCTTGACGTTCCATCCGCAGAACGTCTGATCCGTATGTGCTATAGTATGTTTATTTAGCTAAATTTATGTAGATTTTGGATACATTAAAATTACTCTATATCGATAACAACGTCCCTTTGCCCTGAGAACGTAACATATCATTAACCTATCTTAATGAAAATTAAAAATGTATTTTTGGTTAAATCTTCCAAAACTTCTCAAACCTCAATCTTCAAAACCATCAGCAGGCTGTTTGTTTTATTGTTTCAATTCAAATTTTCATAATATGAGCAATATCAACTTGAAAATGAGATCGAAAATGTTTTCCACAAAATAACGAAACTTTCAAGATACTGAAATGTATTGTATGCCAGTTCTGTTCTATGACCTTTCGCTGATACAATCGATGACAAAATCATATCACAAATATCATCTTTATACCTAAATTACCAGCGACCCGCCTCAGCTTTGCCCGGGTGGGATCTATAATATAAGTAAATATAATATAAACATAAACCTTCCGGAAGAAATTATCTAAATTACAGTAAAAACCGTATCGGGGTCACGTTGCAGGGTTTGCCACGAACACTTGTCTTTCGCGTGGTGTTCGCGCGGTTCGCGTTTCACCCTGCCACGAGGCTCCGCAATCCTTCTCAGTTGTGTTCTTACTCAAAAACAATCCTCGAAATTGGATAGATACTCCCTCAAACCACTTGATTCACGGTCAAGCAAGAAGTCCATTAATTATTTTTAAAAAGGGTCAAAATCAGTTTTGTGGTTTAGAATAAGTAAGCGAAGTAACATAAATGATGACGACAAATGCGGGAGCGACTTTGTTTTACTATTCAGAGAAGATAAGAGAAGATACTTTGACTTCAGATTTTATTGGAGATACCAGCATAAAATCAACAAAGGTACCTATTTAAAATAATAAATCAACTGCTCAAAAATTATCATAATGGCCCTGGGTTTGTGCTATTGAATATCGTAGACCACTCTATCTCTGTTAGATAAAAACTGCATGGAATTTTCTAAACGTACTAACTGAATGCTATCTCTGTATTTTATTAAAGCATAATGCCACTCACTGACTAACTCATAATGAAATCTCTAGATAATTATAAAAACAGTTAGACATGGAATTTAGTAATGATATTTTCAGCGAAAATTATTTTAGCTTTGAAGTGCCTGATAAGACAAAAGGTTTTTCAAAATAAAATCCCTAAGGGCCAAGGTACACGATGCGTTGCGGCGGCGTCCTGTATAGAAAACGCTGTACTCACTTGCAACTACTGAAACGACGGGAAAAATGATACGACGCCGGAGCGTCACCGCACTGGAGAGCAATCGAGCTAAATAAATTGCAACTGAAGCATGATTGGACCGCGTGCCAACCACGACTTTTAACACATTCTATTATACCGGAAGCCGTGGTGGTCCAGTGGCGAGTAACCTTGCCTGCCGTGCAGGAGGCGATGGTTCGATCCTCGTCCAGACCGACTCGTACCAATTAGTTTTTCGGAATTTTTGTACGATTTGTAACACCACTGGCTTTTCGGTGAAGGAAAACATCGTGAGGAAACCTGCATGCTTCAATTTCGAGGCATGTATTGTACCCACTGTCCATTATGTGGCGACGGGCTCACCCCCCGTCACACTGGACAGAGTTTCGGTACTACTGATGAAACGTGGATGCTCTGAGGTTTCAGAACATCTCTGACTACCCCCTCGGGGAATATAGTCGTGAGCATATACATACATACATTATACTCTTCTTAATTAATGGCCGGTTTGCCGTGTGAGGTGTGCAAATGACAGTGAAAAAGCATAAGCATATTCCCTGAGGGGGTAGTCGGAGATATTCTGGAACCTCAGCACATTCACGATTCACTAGTAGTACCGAAACTCTGTCCAGTGTGACGGGGAATGAGCCCGTCGTCACTTGTAATAGACAGTGGGTACAATACATGCCTCGAAATTGAAGGATGCCGGTTTTGTCACAATGTTTTCCTTCACCGAATAGCCAGTGGTGTTACAAATCGTACATAAATTCCGAAAACCTCATTGGTACGAGTCAGCCTGGACGGGGATCGAACCTTCGCCTCCTGCACGGCAGGCAAAAACTAGAGTTAACCCACGACTTCGTCCGCAAAAATTATATACCAGATTTTAAGACAGATCATAAGCTATCAAACAAAAATGTTTAATCAAAATCGGTTTAGTAGTTTTCACGTGATTCTCGCACAAACAAACCATATCGTAATCTTTTTTTGTGAATATCTTCAAAGTACACACACTTCTGTTACAGTTTTATAATAGTTAAGATAATTGTCATAATCAGCCTCCCAAATCCCTGCCCAAATCTTAAGTATCCAGCTAGTCAATGAATTAAATTTAAGCTTCAACGGCTACTTAACTTCTCGTGTCAAAAGTAATAATTCCCGTAACGTTTCTTACTCGTGGACATTCGGCGACACATCAAGCTACGCAAAACCAAAATAAGCTGGCCGCGCGTAGGTAGAGTCATGTAAAATGTCGCGCGGCCAGCTTTTATTGGTTTTGCGTAGTTTGATGTGTCGCCGTGAGTACATATAATTAAATTTACATACACGGTCTTATCTTTGAAGCTTCTCCGTATCTCTGTAATAAAACATTAATTTCGTAATTAGGTTCGTTTGCTTTCATGAAAGTAAATACGACAATTTAAATAAAATGCTTGAAACGGTTGTATGAAATGACAAAAACTTTGTTAACATTAAACAAAAGGTCTAGAAATAACTAATTACTAGGTAGGTTAGGTATTGAGATTGTCATGCGATATAGCTCATGTTGACACGTTAGAATAAGTATGCTCCATTCGTGAAATGATCTTTTCTCAAATATGCTTGAAAATGTGAGCATTATTTTGATAACCTTCTTCGAGATAAATCGAAATTGCTGTACTGGCCAAATACATGCGAGAAGCGGCCGGCAAAAGTTGTATGAAAATCCAAAATCCATATCTGACATGATTTAGCGGCCAAATAAATTACATAGTAAACTCATATCTGTCGTGTAATTTAAAATGGAACGATCTTTTACTCTGAAACATGGCAACCAAGGAGGGAACTTATCAAAGGTTTTATTTAACTTTCGAACTGGCTTGCAAATAGAATACTGTTTATTGAAAAAAAAAAAAACAAATGAACACTTTAACGCGGGAATAGTTATTTGTTATACAAGAGTGCAAAGTTTATTTTGATGACCGAGCAAGCGAAGTATTCTAAAATTGAATCACGAGCGCAACGAGTGATTCAATAATTAGAATCCTGAGCGTTAGCGAGGGAATCAAAAGAGCACGAGGTGAAATATCATTGCACTCGAGTGCAACACATAACTTTTCATCCCACCTCAGCGACGAAATGACTAAATGAAAAAAAAAAACTATGATAAATTCGGCACCATGGAGTTCGGTCAATAGGTTTTATGATGTTTCGAATTCACAAACTTAGTGCACACGATGTTCTAAATTCAATTTACTTTATCCTCTATTTGATAAAAACGGCTTTTGCACTCAGATATCGACGAGCAAAAATACTCTTTCCGAGATGGGGGGATGAAAAAATTATTCCTATTCGTCATTGATTTTGAAAAGTAATTGTAATAGTTTTAATTTCCGCGCATTATTAGAGAAAAGCACTATACAAGCCTTGGCCACAACTAGGCATTGATGGACTTACGTATGTGTGCCTCTGCTTCGCCTCGCCCACATTTACACGTTCCATCAATGCCTCTTTTACTGGCCGCTGCAGTAATGTACTATTTCCAAAAGCTATTTGCTGCACAACCGTAGCGTATCCTAATTCGTTCCCAATGGTTTCAAAAATAGTCAGGTGCACTTGACTTTTGAAACCATGGGAACGAATGACCTCCTAAGTCTTACAGGCTTACCAACGTCCGTAAGATATATATATATTAGGATGCCTTTCTACCAAAGCTTTGCCAGGTAGGAAAGCTGTAAACAAATCCACCAATAGGATTGCTTTATATTTTCTTGGTCTCAAACAGCGCAGCTCTGGGGGAAAAGGGCTTAGCAGAGAGGTTTTTTACATACAATGCGAGCTAGAGATTTGTGTGCACGGCAAATGCGTGCGAGGTATGCGTGTGGTAGAGTCAAAGTGAAGAAACTAGAAGCCATCTTATTAAGTGGGTATGAGTAAAGGTATTGTTATTTTTTAGTCGCGGCCACTAATCAAAGTATTGTATAATTATAGTACTATAAAAAACAAACATATTGTAATAAACACTTATGGTCTAGCTCGCATCGGAGCTGAGATTTTTGACTCTAAAGGTTCATGAAAAAGTAACCAAAGCTTTTAAGAATCAACTCATTTTCAATCAATCAATCGAAACATAATGATTACCTACTCAGAAAAATAAACCGTAAAGAAATACAGAAGATACAAAACAAGGCGGTCTTAGCGCTAAAAAGCGATTGCTCCCATACAACCTTAGAAGTTATTTGTAGCACAGCTCCGATGAATGTAAAGTTTTTAATGTATTTTGAAAGGTCATCTAAAAACCTATGAGAGTTTAATTACAGGCCGATCAACAACAAAAAATTATAATTATTCTTCTCTTTTTCATTTCAAATCTTTTTTTGAAGCTACTATCTGCATCCGCATCTTTGCACACCTTTGGTATAAAGAGTCATAAATAACAAAATCCGTATCCTGGTATCAATTTAAAAACTAAATAACAAAATGCATTCTTCTCTGCGCAGTGCAGGACTTTACGCAAAACAATTATAATTGGCTACAAAGTTCAGTTAAAGAAAAACGAACAAGAATTCAAAAAGGATAAACTACCTTCTCACAGAGAAATCTCGTTCTTTAGCATCATTTTATTTTCAATATAGAATGCGAAAGTATAGTTGCAGCTTGCAACCTTCCTTTTTAAAAACTTTAGAGAAAACTGAGATCATCACGAAATTCCACCCTAGAGGTATGAAAATAGTGGTGAAACTTTGAATAAAAATGTATTTAGGTACTGTATATTTATGAAATCGGCCAAACTCGTATCGAAATTTGCGTAAGGTAAAAAACTAAAAAAAAAGTAAATTAATTTTCTACACAACAACAAGAATTTGTAGACGAAAATCAATTAATTCGTATACAAGGTATAGTATCTACATGTGGTATAATACTGTATATATCGTATACGAGAATGTGACATAGTACGAGTAATTGACCACAAATGCACGCCGTGTCTCAAATAATAAAACCGGCCAAGAGCACGACGGATACGCACGATAGGATTCCGTAGGTATATAGGGTCCTTCTTAATATGCCGACACTTTTTAACGGGATGACTAGACCGTCAAACTTAACAACTTTCTCTATGGAACCAACATTGAAATAGCAAAAAAAAATCAGCTGTTCCATACAAAACTGAAAACCTACCCGAGCAAAATGTATTGGATTTTCATGTTGGTCCCATAGAGAAAAATGTTCAGTTTGACGGTCTGATCATCTTCTTAAAATAGTGTCAGGATATTAAGAAGACCCTATTTATAATATTTATCTGATTCGTATCCAACGAAATCTTACTAGACGCCTTTTTTTTGTGTAGGAAAGTGTGACAAAAAGTTGTTTTATATCATTTTTCACATTTCTGTTTTTAGCTACTGTAAGAATAAGCATATGCTCACGACTATATTCGCCGAGGGGGTATTCAGAGATATTCTGAAACCTCAGAACATCCACGTTTCACCAGTAGTACCGAAACTATGTCCAGTGTGATGGGGGGTGAGCCCGTCGCCACTTATAATGGACAGTGGGTACAATACATGCCTCTAAATTGAAGCATGCAGGTTTCCTCACGATGTTTTCCTTCACCGAAAAGCCAGTGGTGTTTTAGCTACTGTTATCTCCATAATGCAAAATTTTCTATCTGTAGGTGCAAAAATAAATGAATAATTGAGGTACGGCATACAGACAGAATATATGAAACTATAAGATTTCCTTGTTTGTCTACGGAACCCTAAAATGAAAGAACCTGTATCATTCAGTACTCTTTCACAATTTCGCGTTGAAAGGCAGACAGTATCTTTTATCACTGTACCTTTTAGCATATTGCAAAGATTTATCTACCTTCCCTCTGTTTTCAACTTTGTGTAGAATATTTTGCATGTTTTTAACATTTGCTGAATTTTTTAATATACTTAATACTAGACTTTGCTTACTATTTTGATTTTAAAAAGCCATGGTGGTCCAGTGGCGAGTAACCTTGCCTGCCGAGGAGGAGGCGATGGTTCGATCCCCGTCCACGCCGACTTGTACCAATGAGATTTTCGGAATTTATGTACGATTTGTAACACCTCTGGCTTTTCGGTGAAGGAAAACATCGTGAGGAAACCTGCATGCTTCAATTACGAGGCATGTATTGTACGTACTGTCCATTATGTGGCGACGGGCTCACCCCCCGTCACACTGGACAGAGTGTCGGTACTGACGGTTAAACGTGGATGTTCTGAGGTTTCAGAATATGTCTGACTACCCGGGACATTCTCGGGGAATGCTCGTCTGCGTAAAAAGTGAACTTTATTTAAAAACTGAAAAGTAATAATTCTAGACCGGATCATATTTTCTCAATAATGGGTCCCGACTGTTAAAGTCGCTTCAATATTACTTAACAGAATTATTATATTTATTTATTAGACATGCCAACGGTACACAAGTAAAACAATATATAAATAAATGAAGAGGACAATATTCTAACTTATGTACTACTAGCAGCCCGTCCCGGCTTCGCACGGGGTAGACAAATAAATTTTAAGACTCATTTTTCTACACCTTCGGTTACATTGTTCAAATTTTACCAAGGATCCCTAATTTTTTTCAAAATGAAATGTAGCCTATGTCAAATTGGAAGAATGTAGCATTCTATTGGTGAAAGAATTTTTTAAATCGGCCCAGTACTTTTTGAGCCTATTCATTACAAACATACAAACACAAAAATAGGTACAAATCTTTCCTCTTTATAATATTAGTATAGATATAGATATAGATATAGATATAGATATAGATTAACAGGCATGCGACAGCACTCATATTGAAAATGTTGTCAGTATCAAAACATGTATATTAATTTAGGTAGAAACATTCTAGAAGAACATTTCCAATCAAAAGAAGATTAAAACAAGGTGAACAAAAATTGAAAGTAAGAACTAAATAATTGGTACACCGTTTGGTGATGACCCTGGTTGCAGCATCTTCCGCTTCCACGATGATGCCGTATCATTAAATATGTCAAGCTTGAGATTATTGCCGATTGTGTTATATACAACGTGTTAATGAATTAACGCAAAACTAGAAAGTAGTTTGTTTAGAATCGAGAGCAGAATCGAATTATCATGTTTTCAATATTGGTATTTTTTTTCATAATATTAAATAATTTATTTGTAAAATTTAAAATTTACTGAACTCGATCTCAATCCACCGCTCGGGCACTCTCACCCTACTTACTACCAAAACAAGATTCTTAAAATGTATGTTAATTTTTGCCTCAAAACTTAAAATGCGAATAATTTTAAATTTGAACAATCAAAATAATGAAATTATTGTTTCAATCTAATTATTTTGTTATAAATCAGTTGGGGTGTATGAGGTTTTGCGCTTATTCATTAACACGTTGTAGTTTTTGCATTCTATGAAGGGGCGCGAAACTTCCTACATTTGTTCTAACGAGGCCCGGTTTAAATGTAATGTTACGCGGTCTAACATTTAACCTTGGAACAGAGATGTTAACTTTTACTAACGAACTAGGCTCCGACCAAGTGCCTTTAAAAAGCTTTTGCATCAATCTAAGGTCGAGGTCCTCCTTTGCTCCAGAATTCTAGACTACCGGACTTGTTTTTTTTTCAGTTTTTTTTCTGTCTTATAGGTCTAGATTACTAGATCTACGATAGAACGTAAACGGAAAGCAGTTACATAAGTCATAATATAAAAGTTAATCTGAGTATGGAATTAAATAACATTACAGTCGTGGAAGTTTGCTCGTTTCCGCCATTTTATGTTATTTTTATTCCAACAAAAGATAAAAAGGATTTTTTTCGTATCATGTTTCGTTTCTAAGCTGCGGCATAAATCCTTATACACAAAGCTTAAGGGAAGTATGAATTTACTATCGTATCGTAATCTTACCAAATGAGACAATATTTTTAGTCTTTTATCAAAATTGGAAACCGGGAAACTGGCAAAGCTATGTTTATAACCATGTTGGAAACCTTCCGAGATTAAAGAGTTTTCCTAGCGTAACATGAAAAATTTTCCATCAATCAATTCATCCTTTTTAGGGTTCCGTACCTAAATGGTGGAAACGGGACCCTATTACTAAGTCTACTAGTTTTCCGTCCATCCATCCGTCAGTCCGTCTGTCTGTCTGTCTGTCCTACCTATTTAGGGCTGTAACTTTTGAACCGTAATAGTTAAATAGTTGAAATTTTCACAGAATGTGCTATATTATGGCAGATTTGCTGACAAATAATAAAGATATCAAAAAGTAAAAAATTAAGCGGGCTCCTCATACAAGAAGCTAGTTTTTATCAAAGTCTTCTCGCTCTATCGTAAAAACATACAAGCGTCAAATTGGTGTGATTATAGAGCAATCTCTACAGTATAAAACAAATAATAAAAAAAGGCCAAGTGTGAGTAGGTCTCGCGCTAAAGGTCCCGGAGAAAACAAAACTTTTTTGCAAGTTAAAATTGTGTGTGGTGGTGTGGTACGGAACCCTCGGTGTGCGAGTAGCCAGACTCACACTTGACCGGTTTTATTTTTATTCACGGTAAAAATCAGGAAGCTAGCAAAGTTATGGTGAAAATTAATAAAAGCTTGATAGTTGTAGCACAGTTTCCGGCCACCCCGAAATGGGAATACAGTCATGAGTTTAATTTATGTACAGTCAACAGCAAAATGAATTTAGCATAGCATATGCTCACAACTATATTCCCTTAGGGGGTAGTCGGAGATTTTCTGAAACCACAGAACATCCAAGTTTCACTAGTAGTACTGAAACTCTGTCCAGCGTGACGGGGAGTGAGCCCGTCGCCACTTGTAATGGACAGTGGGTATAATTCATGCCTCAAAATTGAAGCATGCAGGTATCCTCACGATGTATTCCTTCACCGAAAAGCCAGTGGTGTTACAACATACATACATACATAAACTCACGCCTTTTTCCCAGAGTTGTAGGCAGAAACTATAGATCTCCACTTTGGGCGGTTCTGACACACCTCTCTTGCTTCCTCTAAGTCCATACATCTTTTCATACATTCCCTTCGACTTCGGCTACTTTTAACCTGGCTTTTTTTAATGACGTCCCTGATCTGGTCTAGGTATCCTCTCCTAGGTCTGCCTCTACCAATGTTTCCTTCCACACACGCCATATATATCTGTTTCGTAAGTCGACTTTCATTAATCCTTTCAATATGTCCAAACCATCGAAGCATTCCCTTCTCTACTTTAACCACTACATCTTCATTCAAACCATGGTGTTACAAATCGTAAATAAATTCCGAAAAACTCATTGGTACGAGTCGCCCTGGACAGGGATCGAACAATCGCCTCCTGGACTGCCACGGCTGAGTTTATGTAAAAATGTATTGTAACTTCTTTATAATTTGTCCCATTGCTAAGCAAATGTCTCTTCTAAACATCACCTTAATTTTACTAAGATTTTTTAAACCTATTTTGTCCCACTGCTGTGCTAAGGTCTTCCCCTAAACTCGATCACTGTTATTCGTGAGAGAAGGCTTTTGCCCTGCTAACTTTTATATATAGTAAAAGGTACCTATATTTTACCAACGCCATCATTTATTTTTGATGTTGACTGTACTCCATTCTCACCCTTGCTTTCATCAATCGTAAGATCCGAAATTCTCTGATAAAAAGTCTGAAACTTCAAATTGAATTGTCGATTTCCTCACAAGCCAGAAGTAACGGGGAGAGTTCCCGAGGGAAGTCGGTCACTCAATGCACTGTTGAGAATGCAATTTGGTGTTCTCGATTCCTAGTTTGAAGTGTGTTAGAGTTAGATGCATTTGTTTGTTATTTTTGCAGTTTTTTGAATGCACGTTTGTGGTACGTGACGGCGGCGCCGGCGTCACGTTTGCGAAACTAAATCAAATAACACATGCCGACAAAAACGTAATTTACCGTGGAATGTGACAGGAACAGAATTATTTATTTGCTGAAACATTATTTAGCCAATGATTGCTTTAGTATTAAAAGTCAAAACAGTCAAAATTGTTTATTCAAAATAATATCACATAGATAACTTTTTGACGTCATGTTTTTGAATCTACCACCGCGTCGGAAGGTGTTCCGTTGTAGAGAAGATGTGGCCAGAAACTCTACAACACACTTCTTTTAAACAAAACAAAATTACAAAGTACAATTACATAAATTCAATATTAAATTACATAGTGTAACATTGTCAAGACCAGACATTTAGGTCATTCAAATAATCATCGAGTTTATAGTTACCTTTTTTACAGAGGACTGGTTTAACATGGGACTTAAACTTTTTGGCTGTCAAGTTTAGAATATTCTCTGGTATCTTATTATAAAAACGTATACAGTGCCCCATGAAAGATGTGTTGACCTTACTAAGTCGAAAATGTGGGAATACTAATTTATTTTTATTTCTTGTATTGTAATTATGAACGTCACTGTTTTTGGGAAAGAGTGACAATTTTTTTTGTAAAACGTATGAGAAAACCATACGACAATAGTCCTAGGGTGCAAGTATGGTCCAATTTTCTGGCACTACTCAGTTACCCAAATGCGAAACATAACGCCATCTAAACAGTTTTTATGTTTATCCTTTATCTACAATACGAGTAGGAGCTTTAACAATTGTTACATGGCGTTATGTGTAGCAATTTAGTACGGCAGGAAAACTTGCATCCCAGGACTATAGTTGTATGGTTTTATATATAAGTCCACACATTTCACTATAACGTGATGAAAATTTTGAGTAAAATTACGTTACGCGAAGGTAACATTTTGAGTCAAGATTTGCGTGTGACATTATGCTGCTGATCTGTAATTTTATGTGCTAACGCAATCTAAATTAGGATATAGTTTATCAACGGATTGTAAAGCGAAAACTGTATAGATTCTTTACTACATAATGCCCACCCCACCACGCTCCGGCATCACGCGCCTAAGCGGCACTTGGCCTGCGGCTACGCGCACTGGGCCGGCAGAGTGACTCCGAAGACCAAATCCATCAGGTCCACTAGGTTCCAGGGGGGACGCTCTGGAAACTTCGCTCCTACGCAAGCTCGGCCTCAGGCCTCGCAAGGGGACAGGGAAACGGGTGGTAAGGGGTAAGGAAGTCGTATAGATAGTACATAAACTCACATTATCCTTTAAAGGATGGTCAGAAAAATCTACAATAAATTCAGGATACATTGCTGGCTAGTAACGACGCTAAACGTGCAGTAGGTAACGTATTGTGTCCTGACAATCTCAGCAATGCATCCTGAAATTTTTTTGGTAACTTTATTACAATCATCATGTTAATCAAGACGAAGCGTGAGGTGGATTTTGGTTTGGTAAGATGACGAAGCATGTTGCTGATTACCGGCTGTTGTATTATTATTGACGAAGCTTGTGCTGACTACTTATTTTGTATAGACATTAACGAATTATTTTGATCAATAAAAATTGGATTGTCATGTTAATTGAATGGTACGTCGTTCGAAAAATCTTTTTCTTATCGTGTGGGCAAGCCTCTAACGTGGCGTTCATAAATTATTAGATCAATGCGCATGTGTCGAAAATTCGCGCCGCTGCTCTTTCAATGTGAATTGACCCTTACGGCTCGAAAGTAAAAACACGATCGCCAGTTTTTTCCTGAACCAATACTCACTGGGGATTGGTCAGCGTATTTTCGGTTCAATAAAAACTCTCGGATCTGTTTGTAATTGGAGCTTACGTAAGTGCTTGAGTTTATTGCATTTTGAGTATTGTTTTGGGGATTTGAGAACTTTCTAAATTACTGTAATTTATCTTAACTGTAATTAGTAAATGTGTCTCATACTCAATTATGTTAGAATGGATGGCAATAAATTGCAGTAAATTTAACTTTAATTATGATTATAATTACTTATGTATCTCTATAAAGGTTCACTCACGGGCCGTAGATCGGGCCTTTGGGGGGCTTGCGTGGGGGCACAGTTCCTATACGTAGAGGCCCCTTTGAAATGCGATGGGATGGACCAACCATTGTCTATCTCAGAATGCATTATGTAAATGCACCAGATATACCACGTTCGGTGCAGAGAATATTGCAGAAAGGACAGAACATTTCTTGGGTTATGAGAGTGAACTTGGTGGACCGGGAAATCTGGGACAGACTCTTGACGCCTGCCGTAATTCGCCTTTCTTGGGACATAGTTCTAAAACCCTGGATCCCGGAGAAAACAAGTCAGGGTCGACTTCGCAAGAGATGGAGGAATGACTATTTTATCTTCATTGTGGCTCAAAACAGAGATGAATTGAGGATAAAAAAGGCCTTTGCTCAGCAGTGGGATGAAATATGCTAAGGGAAAAATCTATTTTGCCTCCACCAATCTGCACTGAGCCCGCGTGATAGAGTGCGGCTTCATGCGAGATAGGTTTTTACTTACTTTATTGTAATTAGGAAAAGGATGAGCGTTAATTAATTATGATAAAGATTATTTATTAAAGTCCGGCCGCTGAAAGATTGCGTTTGACAGTTACCATAAAATTGTAAAAAACGGATCATTATTTAGTAGCTTTTTGAACTTAAAAGGGCAGCTAGTGCCCTGTGTACTAGAGTGAGCACAGGTAAACAATATTTTCATTCAGTTTTTTACAATTTTATGGTAACTGTCAAACGCAATCTTTCAGCGGCCGGACTTTACTAGAGTTAACTCGCGACTTTGTCCGCACAAATTAAGATTTTAAGTCAGATCATAAGCTATCAAACAAAAAAAGTTTCATCTAAATCGGTTTAGTAGTTTTCGCGTGATGCTCGCACAAATAAACACACAAACAGACTGACAAAAGGTTGATTTGGAGTCAGGGACACCTAAAAACCATATCGTCATCTTTTTTTAAATATCTTTAATGTATAGACACACTTCTGTTACAGTTTTATAATAGTTAAGATCAATAAACTACTTTCTAGTTTTGCATTAATTCATTATCATGTTGTATAAGGTCTAAAAAAATTAAGTGAAACGAAAAAAAAAATCAGCTGCTCCATACAAACCTACTCGACCTAAATGTATGGAACCGCAGATGTTTTTTTCACGATTTCGATATTGGTCCTATAGAGAAAATTGTTCAGTTTGATGGTCTGATTATTCCCTTAAAATAGTTTCCTAATATTAATAAAAAAATAATACTAAACACATAATAACCCGAGTCATGGATGTTGAAATCGGGTGGTCTGTTTTATTTTAGATTTTTGCACGGAAACTGATAGCCGTACAATCCTGTATTTTTATTTTTATTTTTGTTAACTTTAGTCCAATGCAATCTGTTGTGTACAACATAAATAAAAAAAAAACACAAACCCTCTACGTCAGTCATTCACAGATTGCTCCTGGCCGAAAATAAATTGTTTTTACATCAATCATTTAAAAAACAACGCGCAGCTGGTCCGAATCGAAACTTTATTCAAATTCATTCAAACCGTTTTCGAATTCGAAACAAATTAAACGTCAATTAAATAAAAGAAAATCCTCGATTTTATTTGTTTCATGTAATTTTAGGCGAGAGAATTTGCTTTTGAGATTTGCTATTGGACTTTCGAAATGATTACCGAAGCCCTGATAAGAGGTTTTCTGACAACTAATTGAAAAAAAGTAAAAAAACTGGCCAAGAGAATGGTGGGCCAACACAATGATAGGATTCCGTAGCCATTTCATAATAATTATTTAACTATTTTAATTTGTTTGTTATTTAATAAAAAATCACATCATTCATCAATTTTATCTGATAGTTAAATATAGCTAGTATCAAATTAAATACGTTGTATTTATAATGTTATCTTACGAGTTGTTTCAGACCATCAAAATGAACAACTTTTATTATGGAACAAATAGCTAAAAAAAAAGTTCCATATATTAGGGTCGAGTAGCGGTTGACGTTTTCTATGGAACAACAGGACTCCTAGACAAAGTATCTTTCGATTAGCGTTAACGACAGTAGAAAACATAAAAATGTATGGATTTGACATATGGTGACGAAAGCAAACGTCACAATGTTTCGATCGCTAATGTCAAATCCATACATTGTGTCATTTACTACTAGCGTCAACGCCAATAGAATGTCACTTTGTCTAGGAGAGCTAATATTTATGTCGAGGTTATTATATTGGCTCCAAATAGGTGGTTGTTTAGTTTGATGGTCTTAAGCGACCCTTAAGATACCTAACGTATTTAATTTTACACCCTGTATACTATCAGGCAAACATAAAAACAAATAAATTAAATTAAAGTCATAATTTCGACTAAAGAGTAATAAAAACGGAGACCTTTAGGAAATGATTAAACGCACGTCACGTTGCTCGTAATAACGTTCAGTTTACTTACTCTGCGACGGCTCACAAATCAAGGCATTTTCGTACTTGTGTTTTATACAGTAAGATTTTCTGTGGAGACAGATAAAGAGGTAAGAAGAAATGAGTGCTTTTTCTCACGCCCTAGTGGTGCTGCTATTTTTATGAACGTGGTTTGTCTTCTGTCTTTGTGTTAAGGTTCATAATTGCGTTGTTTGTTCGAGTTGACAAGTTACTTTGTCTTTGATATAATTTAAAGGAAATTGTTTATGATTTTTGCTGCAAGAAAGTGTTTGTGCGTGTTGAATCAAAATAGAAAAATCTAGATAGTGGATATGTGCACGACACTAGCGCCCCTAGCGGTGTTGGCCGCCGTGAATTATTTCAAGTAACATGTTAGTTAAAAGTTTTTATAATATAAATGATTGATTGTTTGAAAAGAAAGATGATTCCGTGCTTCGGATGGCACGTTAAGCCGTTGGTCCCGGCTACTATCTCTCTCGTAGTCGTTATATAAAAATCACGTCAAAGGCCATAAGGCGGTCTGAAAAAACTCTGACACCAGGGCTTGCCCACACGTTAAGAAGATAATAAAATAATATAAAAATTAAAGAATTAGAAGCATTAGAAGAGATAGAAGAGCAACATTATCGATTTTTAAAATTTTATAACACGTATTTGCTAGAATCCATGATATTTGCAGTGGTACAAACTTTTATCACACACCTTTGGAGATAAAATATAAAAAACCTTTTTTAGTGACCACCTAGATTCCAATAAAAACTTCCCCTGCCACGACTATTTTAGACAAATATTTGTGGAAAATCGCGCTAGGCTTCTTTTTTTTTACGGCCCGTCCCTTTGGTTGACGACATTCAGCCAACGACATGTTGTGCCAAACAACCTAATATTAAAAACTATTTATAAAAAAATATTTAAGTAATTATAACACAAATTAATCACAAATTAATGTTAATTTGTTAACTAAAATAAATTGTTTGATGAAATGAAACGTTTATTTTTCATATTTTAATTAACACAGATTAATTTATTCATAAAAAGTTTTTTTTAACGTAATAACTTTTTGCTGATATTTAAAAACAAACTAAGGGAAAAAAGTTACATTACCGTTCTATTGCGATAATAAATAATCATTTTCGCACGCGTGTTCTATAAGCTGCATTACGTATCTAAAAGCGGTGCAATAAGAGCCACTTTACGAGCAAGTATGTTGAAAAATTATTAATTTATAGTAAGAGAAAATATTTATGTTTTCCGCAACGACCGGAGATTGCATTGGTTTTACCTTAACAATGGTTATTTGGAACAGAAACGATAATAAAAGAGTTTTTATGGAAAATAAGTTCGTAATAGACGTCGTCACTTCTTAAAAACTCTCCCTAGAAATTTTTGCTTCATAAATTTTATTACATTCACCATTTATGACTCGCGACGTATATAAACTTTGCATCAGAATAGAAATTTTAATTCTGTTGTAAAATTTTATTGACCTTTTTATCTCGAACTTCTAGCTTCATGTTGTTTTCCATTTTCTTTTCTCCAACTTCTCCAACATTCGTTCCCTAAGGACCGTTTAACTTTTTTAAATATTTTTCTTAGTCGATGTCGATGCCCCCGCGCCCCATAAGTTTTAATTCAATTGACGTCTGCAAAAGAAACTTATTTAATTTCATTACAAACGAAATAAGTCCCGTTCGATCCAAGTTCGCGGGGCTTCTTTGGAGAGCGATCCAATGGAATAAAGATCCCGTTTTAAGTTTTCTGCCCCCGCATGTTTTGGCGATCGTCATCATCGTCATCATCGGTAGCGTCTGTTTGAATTAGACCAGGGTTTCCCAACCTTTTTGCGTCACGCCCCTCTGTAATAATAAGTAATATTCTCACGCCCCCTGAAACACGTTGGTAACAACAAAAGAATGGATGAATTAATAACTGAATGATTGAGTGAATTAATAAAATGAATTAATGAGTGGAATTTACGTCTGTAACTGGATTTTTCTTTTCAAAATGCAAACGCATTGTAAGCTTTTCACGCTTGTCACACTTTTCCGGTAAGATTTTAATATGTTTATTTACACTAATGTAAGTAATCAACAGGAATAAAAATGTTTGCATCCCGCTGACAGGGTCTGGTAACCCCATGTTTTAGGTTGGCTTGCAAATTGTATCTAGAATAAAACATATTTAAATAATGATCCTGTCACTGACATTAGTATGAGTAGTGTGAGAGACAGACCGATCACCAAATACGTTAAAACCTATTCATTTTTTTCAAGCTGTAAACTACCTTTTAAAATAATGGTATCATTGCGTAAATATAAGAGGACAGAAAATTTGTTCCAGGATCTTAATACAACGATCCAAAATTACCGAGAGAAAAAAAACTAATTTATGTCCGATTTGTGATTTCAGTGGACATTTGGTTTGGTAATGAGCGCCTGGAAACTTTCAGAGCATGTTGGCTTCGCTCCTCGAGATTAATTAGACTGGATCAAACAGACCTCTTTGCGAGCCCTTGAATGATTACGTTGGTTAAATAACGAATAGCTTTTGGTCTGCTGACCGTTTCGGTGGAATTTACATTTGAAAAGTGTTGGATTTGGCTTAGGAAAATGTTATCTGCGTTTAGAATATTCGTGCCTTAATCTATTAACAAATTACACTAACGAAGATTTGTTTGTTTACGCCGAATACAAAAATATACAAAATACACGTATACATACCATAATTAGTACCACTTAAAGTCCATGTCTCACTGGGGTAGGCAGACAACTGGATTGTGAGTCTTCTCTTGGTTAAACTTTTACATGAAATGTATTTCATAGCATTATTTAGTCATTACATAACATGATATAAGAAACCACGATATGATTTACGACGTTCTTTGGGAAGAAAGTGTGATGTGAGCATATATAGGTAGTCGTGAGTATATGCTTATGCTGATTATGCTATGTAAATTGTGTAATTAAATAGAGTTTAATTGTTATAATAATTTAAACAGTCAATATTTCAGTGAAATTTAATGTTAATTTTAATTCTACTGTTACCATCGTAATAATTTCTTGTTTTCTATATTGATATGCCCTTACAGGGTGCTCCATTGTAAAATTACTAAGATCTATGTTCGATTTCCTTACTGTGTACTACAATGTAGCAAAGCAATAAATATTTTGACTTCAATTTGTGTTACGCTGGGAGTCCCATACATTTGGTCCGAGTAGGTTTGCAGTTTTGTATGGAACAGCAGATTTTTTTTCGCGATTTCGATGTTGGTCCCATAGAAAAAGTTGTTCAGTTTGACGGTCTGATCATCCCCCAAAAAAGTGTCAGCATATTAAGAAGGATCCTGTATAGTATATCATGAAGCTATTATTTATTTATTTTTTAGACCGACTTGGAATTTTTTGGATTTTCTTTATAAATAACTTCGTCTTTTTGTAATGTTAACACCTAAAAAACCTAGCCTTACTAACTCCTATAGTTCTTTTTTCGTAATTTTAAGTTTGTAAGAAAAAATATATTTTTCAATAATTTCTCTACAATCCACAAAACTTCTAGAGTTTGAAGTTCGTCGAAGTATGTCTTTACGAAGTTTTACAAAGTTGAACAATTCTTGTGTTGTGGTTGTGGTTCGAACGGTACTTATATGGAAATTTCTTTGTAATCCACTTAGATGGAAAGCTTAAATGGGGATCGTTTGGTAAAGATATCAAGGTGAATCTTGGAAAGACAAATTTTGTTGAAAACTTATATAGTTATGCAAAACTAAAAACACAGAATTAGGCGGCCGCATCCTTGCATCCAATGAAGCCTGGAGACCGATTGCGCGAATTTAAAACATCGAAGTTATATTCTTATCCAATTTCAGTTCTAATCACATTGCAATCCAATTACATACAACTGTGCTGAATTCGCATCGCGCTAAACTCTATGTAACTGAGAGCCCCTAGCGTATGTATCTGTAAAAACCTTTGACTATTTATATGTGGACTGGTTACGCATTTAATTCTACTAACAAACATTTCTGCTACTTTTTTCGGAGGGCGAGGTAACATGAAACCCGCAACTTTGGATTTTATTCCCCATAACTTTAGATTCTAATTTTAAATGTTAAAAATCATGAAAGTAGTCAGTGATAAGGTGTTAAATTGAATGTAAATGCACAAGATCAATTGTGCTTATACCGTGGCAGAGGGGAAATGCTAAAACAAGGCAAGTCCTTATAATAATTAGTCAAAGGTAAAAACGGCTCTAACGGCTGTCAAGAGCTGTACCGCGATTAGCGCAATACCAAATGTGTCAAAAGTTATGGTTCGTACGTAGTCCAATCACGGTTCAATCACCGAATATTTACCGCGAGTGCTGCCCTAGTCTAGATGTTACGATATGTAATTCAATGTTGTATTTATTTAAAGGTGTACATTGTACAGTTTATTTTGTTTAGAAATGTGTGTTGTAGAGTTACTGACACCGTCTAAAGAGGCGATAAAAAAATTACGAATAAAAGTTTTGAATGGGCGGTCGGTACATACAGCCCATCACTACTATACTTTTGTTCCGACTATAGTTACCTTATAGTATTGTAATAGATCACATGTAAAGTCCCATTTCGAGCCGTCGACTATTGATTGCAAACCGTTCTTGGAAAACCAGGCTTCCATTAGACTCATTAGACTGCATTATTAATTTAAGGGAATATAATTTGGAGCGCGCTCCATACAAACGAAGTCTGATGATATATTCAATAGTAACCAATTAAAGTCAATGAAATTTTTTCTATGTTTATATGAAGTCCAATTTTATTTAAAATGTATAGTTTTAAAGTTACAGTGACTAAAAGATATCCGTACAAATCTTATCAAATTAATACTAGCACTAAATCTGTATACTTTAACGAAAATCTGACTGCATACAAAGATTAGTTTCTAGATTGTTTCTGAAAAGTTAGTCGGTTTAGTATTGAAAATATCACCAGACTTCGTTTGTATGCAGCGTGTATTTACGCATTCGGAATAAACTTCTCCTTATTCTGCTATGGGTGAGTCTCGGCTGTGAGATTATTTTGGTAGTCCATTAGCCACAACTGGCACAGTACCAGATGTCAATATCAGGCATGTTGACGGACATGCTTACTGAAAATGTTACTTCAATTTAGCTCTATTGATCGAGAGTCGCTTGTTGTTTTAATTCCAGTGAATACAATTTCATAGATGCACTCTAAATGATGAACCCTTCCTAGGTCATTCAATAATCGTACATTATGATACAAGTGAGCAAAGTTGGTCATTACCAGGCGAGTGCTGCATACGAGCCAAGGCAGTAATGACCAACGTTCACGCGTTCAAAAAAATTTCGTAAAATACTAAAATTTTAGACAAATATTTGTGGAAAATGCACTGCGCTCCTTTTTTTTGCCTGTCTTGTCTTTGGTTGAGATAGCTATGCACGCGCAGGTCGACGAAGTGGCAATGACTTTAGCCGACATTCAACTAACGACATTTTGTTGCAAACGACCTAATATTAAACGTTATAAACTTAATATTTATAACTTAATAACACAAATTAACGTTAATTTAAATAAATTGTTTGATGAAATGAAGCATTTATTTATCATATTTTAACTAAAACAGATTAATTTATTCAGAAAAAAAGTTAGTTTTTTTTTACTTAAAAACTGTACTGCTGAGATTTAAAACAAACTATTGAAAAAAAAGTAACAGTACCGCACTAGTGCGATAATGTCATCATTTTCGCACGTGTGTTCTATAAGCTGCATTATGCACCTAAAAGCGGTGTAATAAGAGCCACTTTACGAGCAAGTTGTTGAAAAATTTACTGTAATTTACAATACCTATTAACATAGAATAAAAACATACCTACTAACTATCATGTACATTGTATTTGTATATTCTTGGTGTGCAAATAAATAATATTTATCTTGTCTTATCTTATGAGTCCTGGTTACTTGAATAATTGAATGTTAATAATGATAAATAATAAAAACATTTTTTTAAATGACTATCAAACTCTTTGACTATTTATATGTGGACTGGTTACGCGTGCAATTCTACTAACAAACATTTCTGCCACTTTTTGCGGGGGGCGAGGTAACATGAAATCTGCAACTTTGGATTTTATTCCTCATAACATTAGATTCTAATTTTGAATGTTAAAAATCATGAGAAGTAGTCTCGTGTCAACCCCAAACATTCTAAGTTCGAAGTTATTATTTCGCAATTATAGGCTGTCTCGTTTAGTGATAAGGTGTAAAATTGAATTTAAATGCACAAGAGCAATTGTGTTTATACCGTGGCAGCGGGGAAATGCTACCGCAAGGATAGTCTTTATAATAATTAGTCAAAGATCAAACTGAACAACTTTCACTATGGAGCCAAAATCAAAACAGCCTGGACCCTTGGTGAAATGTGGATATTTTGAATATGCCAATATTTAGAAAATCTCTGACTTGGGATGTAATTGTAAGCACAAAAAATATCTCGGACCTTGTCACACATAGGTATTATCAAGTCCAATTTAAAGTAGGTACCAGAATATAGCTTGAACTTATATATAAAAATTTATTAACACAAAACAATTAAATGTAGGTAAGTAAATTTAAAATTTAAAAGATAGAGAACTTATCACTAACTTAACCTAATATATGGTGCAGGTCTGGGCCGAGCGGGAGGGTAGCCAAGATGCTGGCAGCGTTTCCTCGCTGAACGGCTAAGCTGATCCGTTGAGCGAGGAAGGCGCCAGCCCTTGGATCCCCGGTCGAGTCTACCAGGCGCTTTGACAGATCTTTAAAAAGCGCCTGGGCGCCGGGACCCCACGGTCCAAGGGTTTCGACACCAAATGCCATGAATTTGTATTGGGTGCCGATACCCTAGTATTTCTCCTAACTTATATTATAATGCAGAATTTGTAGAAGATGATTCTTGTATGCATGTTTCAAATTAATGAATAATTCTTGAATAATTGCAATATCTACAACTCTTAAGTATACTTGCAATGCAATTTCATGGAACAAAGCCATAGTTAGAAGTTTATAACAAAGTGGAACAGGGAAACTAAGTAAAACAATATAATTAATGATTCAACAACGTTTCGACGGCTGCCTCAGGGTTGTAGTGTTTCTTTTATGTTTGCTTCAGAACCTATCTGAACTTTTGTTGAAAAGCTATGCAAGTTGAAAATTTTATTTCTGTTTTCCATGTTCTTGTTTTTGTTCGAAATTGCGTGTCGAGATTAACTTGATGCAATATGAAAGCGCTCTTTGGCGTATTGGAAACAATTACAAGTAGGTCAAAATGTCTTGGGAGGATTATTTTGTGATTTCGATGTTGGCTCCATAGTGTAAGTTGTTCAGTTTGATCGTCTGAAAATCCCCCTTTAATTTATATGACACATATTTCAATTAACTTGTATCAGGATAGAGGAAGGTGGCATAAGCAAATGGAGGCGGGTGGATTCAGACCGTGGATGATGATGATGATTACAACGTGTTAATGAATTAACGCAAAACTAGAAAGTAGTTTGTTTAGAATCGAGATCAAAATCGAATTATCATGTTTTCAACATAGGTAATTTTTTTTCAAAATATAAATTAATTTGTAGCTCAAATTTAAAATTTACTGAACTTACTATCAAAACAAGATTCTTAAAATGTATCCACGAGCACGTTAGCGCTTTCATTAATTGCTGAAATGATAACAAATAATTTTTGCCAGAAAACTTAAAATGTGAATAACTTAAAATTTTAACTATCAAAATAATAAAATCCTTGCTTCAATCGAATTATTTTGTTATAAATTAGTTGGGGTGTATGAGGTTTTGCGCTTATTAATTAACACGTCGTATATGTAAAAATTTGTAGCAGTCATTGTTAGCAGGGCACAAGCCTTATATCAGGGAGGGTATTTGTGCGTTAGTCCACCACGCGTGCACAATGCGGGTTGGAAGACTTTACATATGCATCGGAATCTCTTCTTCAGTGTATGTCTGAACGAGGAAAGTGAGGAAACCTTCACCGTATTAGAGGCAGTGTCGGAGTAATATGATAAATTAGAAAAACTTATTGGTACATGGTATGTCGTCCGTGCGATTTCAAACCTGGACTCTCATGATTGAATGTCCATACCTATCCGCAACGCGCCACCGACGCTCTAGTAGCCATTAGTAGCGTGTAAGGATACATTCTTTAATATTTTTTTTCAAGACTCATCTCTAACTAGCAAAGAACAACAAAAAAAATAAAAATCTAACTTGTAGCTCCTATTAAAAGTTTCTATTTGTTTTAAAAAGAAGTTCAGAAACGATAATATTATGGATGGGGAACATATGGAGCTGAAAGCAGACGGTTACCTGCTGCCATCGTTAAGAGGATTTTGAAACTAGCAGTCTTTGAGAGTAGCAGATATTGCGTGTCCTAAACAGCTGTCCAAAATAGTGCCCAAAAGGCTCAAGAGCCGTGAGCACTTCAAAGTGAGGCTTATCAAGCTAGGCGTGGGCTCTGCCGGAAAAGCACCACACTTCCTAACCCTTTGCCCCTCCTATGGGAAGAAGGACAGGAGTTGCCCAGGTAACGTAGGTGCTTTAATCGACTCCGAACTCAGGTCAGCTGGAGTAAAGACAACTTGTTCAAGTGGGATTACATAGACTGTTCGAACCTCAGTTGTGTGAATGCTGTGTAGCTTCTCAGACTAATGCCCATCTTGTGTCCTGCCCTTTCTACCCGGACACCTGCACGCGAACGGAGATAATGCTTTCAGTGTGGCAAAATATTGGGATGGAAAAAATTTGAAAGACATGCCATTGATTCGATAGAAGAAGAACGGCTGATTAGTTTAGTGAGAACAGACCTTTTGCAAAATCGTGCGAGCGACATACGAATGACATGCGAGTCGCATCGAGTGAAAAAAAAAATCTGCCGCGTTTTCTCTACAACCGTAATCATCTTCCGAAGCGGTGGTGGTAGATTCATTTGAACAACTAAAAAGTTAAAAATAATTCGGTCCCCTACTTGGGGATTTAAGCAAATGTATGTTTTACTTCTTAACTCTCTTTAAGATATTTTTTATTGGATTCTTTTTTACTTTTTAAATGTTTGTTTTTGGCGTTAAGAGTTTTTTAAATTTGTAATTTAATGTTATTTCATAATTTTTAAGGTTACACGAAAACTGTTGAATCGATTTTTACCAAATATAGCTAAGAACCACCGCAAGGAAAATTGCTTTCACGTTTAAAAAAAAACGCATCAAAATCGGTCCATCCGTTCGAGAGCTACGATGCCACAGACAGACACACAGTCATTGGCGTCAAACTTATAACGCCCCACTTTTTGCGTCGTGGGTTAAAATAAAATTGTGCATGTCGTCTATCAATATCTATCATAAGTAAATAATAAATAAAAATTAAATACTGTTCGTTAGTAACTTTGACTAATTATTATAAGGACTAGCCTTGCGGTAGCATTTCCCCTCTGCTACGGTATAAGCACAATTGATCCTGTGCATTTACATTCAATTTTACACCTTATCACTAAACGAGACAGCCTATAATTGCGAAATAATAACTTCGAACTTAGAACGTTTGGGGTTCACACGAGACTACTTTTCATGATTTTTAACATTCAAAATTAGAATCTTAAGTTATGGGGAATAAAATCCAAAGTTGCGGATTTCATGTTACTTCTCCCCCCGCAAAAAGTGTCAGAAATGTTTGTTAGTAGAATTACACGCGTACCCAGTCCACATATAAATAGTCAAAGGTTAGTAAGCATATTACTTGAAAACGACTGGACTGATTGGGCAATTTTTTTTAAATGTTCCTAATAATGTCAGCTAGTACGAGATAAATTAGGTTGATCCATTTAAGCCGGAACCACACTTAGTTTGAAATTCATGGTTAAAGCATTTAATTGGTTGAACATCTAAATCAAAGTCATGTAAACTGTTTGCGATAGCATGTGGATATAATAAATCAGAAGGTCTGCATAGGTATTCGCTCCGATAAATCTCATTGATGGTGTAACGAGTTCACATTAAAAGCTTTGGCAGCATCGAAATTCGACACATTTAATGGACTGTACATTTGATGTTTACTTATTAGGTTCAACCACGGTGACGCATGACTGATTGTTGTACTAGACTATGTATTATTGTAAACATAACTTTAGCTTAAGAATTTATTAAGTCGTGTTATGTTGTAGAGTTTCTGGCCGCATCTTCTCTACAGCGACAACACGTTCCGACGCGGTGGTAGCTTTAAAAAAGATTTAACGTTTGATAAGTGTGCTGCAAGCTCCTATATTGAATAAATTATATTGACTTTGACTTTTGACTTCGATTATTATACTCTTGATTTAAGCATGCAGTATTTATGGGGTGTTTAGACAAGTGGACCTGCTTTTGGTCTCTTTGGATGAGTACTGACGGATCAGTAGTGGGTATGGATCGATGCACGCTGGGCATTTCATCGTGGGATCGGAATGTTCGTTTTTAGGGTTCCGTACCCAAAGGATGACAACGGGACCCTATTACTAAGCCTACGTTGTCCGTCCGTTCTACCTACTTAGGGCTGTAAATTTTGAACCGTAATAGCTAGACAGTTGAAATTTTCACAGAATATGCGTTATTATGGCGGATTTATTAGCAAATAATAAATTTCAAAAAGATAAGGGGGGTCCTCATACAAGAAACTAGTTTTTATCAACGGTTTGTCTTCTCGCTTTATCGTAAAAATGGCATTACATACAAGCGTTGGTGTGATTATAGAGCAAACTCTAAAGTATAATAACAAATAATAAAAACCAGCCAAGTGTGAGTCGGTTTCGTGTTAAAAGTCCAGGGCAACCAAGAAATTTTTAATTATTATGTTGTGTTTTTGTATGGTACGGAATCCTCGGTGCGCGAGTAGCCCGACTAGCAATTGACCGGTTTTATTTTCATTCATCATTTACTAGAAAGCTGTAATTTGACATGGGTATACATATTTATCATGCCGACAAAGTGGTAAGATAATAAATCTTGAATAATATATTTTTTTTTGTACCTCCCCTATTTTTTTATTTAGGGATCCGTTAACGAAATATCAAGCTTGAAACAGTCAAGTGTCCCCCCCTCCCTCTGCCAGCTAAACGGTTGATTCTGGAAACGTGAAAAAATTCAGGCATTACATTCAGATATTACATTAGGTGTATATAACGAAATTAAAAGTAAAACTATCACCGCTAAGTAGGCTTTACAAGTTAAAGAGTAATAGTCGACCGTTAAACCAGTTAAACCGTAGTATAAAAGAAAAAGCCCCCTTCTAAGTCCGTATATTATGACGGGCAACTACGGAACTACCCTGGCCAGTTTTTATTTTTTCGAAAATGTCGTCGAATGAAGCTGTTTGCCTTTGTTTCATTTGATGAAATAACTGGCCAAAGAGAAAAAAGAAAACGCCGACGGTATGCAACCATTTATTGCAAGGCAATACGTACATAATACTAATCTTGGAAGCTTCTATACTTAATTTACCAGCAATTTTCTGTCTTTGTATTCGTCGTTTTTGTAGTACCAAAGTCATAACGGCCCGGTAGCTCAGTCGGTAGTGAACCTGCCTGCTGTGCCGAGGGTCGCGGGTTCGAATCCCGTAAGGGACAAATATTTGTATGATGAATATGAATATTTTGTACCCGAGTCATGGATGTTTGTATCTATATGTGTATTCTATATCGTTGTCTAGTCATCATAATACAAGTCCAGGCTAGATTCTGGTACTTTAAATGTGACTAGATAATTTGTGTGACAATGTCCAAGATATTTATAACTTTGAAATTCTCCAAAAACAACAGCGTGTTTTGATATTTAGACTTAAATACCATTTTCTCGCATACACAGACATACAACATCTTATTAAGGGTGTCGACCATCCGCTACGGGAAATAAAATAAAGGTTAATAAAACGACCGAACCCGAGTGAACATGCGTCTTCAGTTGTTAAATTTTTCAGACATTCGGAGCGCGATTGAAAGATGCCGAATGTCGATATCCAATATCATTGGATCGGTTCACTAATGATTTCATTCGCCACTTTTGATTAAGGGCCTATGTCGAAAAATAATTGAAGCGAAATGGGCGTGTGATAGCTTATATTACTGCCTGATGCGAGAGAAAGAGACAGGGCGGCGCGCGCGCCTGAAACGACGCAAGCGTAAAACAAACTTTATTTAATTGTGATTGTAATATTTATGTAAGTTCATTTCTGCTCTAATCAAACTTTATAAAATATCAATATCTTTTTTTTAAATCAAGTCTCGTGTTTTATTATTCACCGTTTAGCAGTTCCAAGCGTTTATCGATAAAGACAGAGGCTACTTTTGCTTATTTTTCTATCGAGAAAATGTCTCTTAATCGTGTTTTGGCTCTAAAGATTTACACATATCCTCAAATCATACTCCTACTGTTAGTACATGATATATGATGCTTTGAAGAATCCTATTTTTTTCACATATCCTCTTAATTTTGTGTTTAGACATTTCACTTTTAGTGAAAGATGCTGAATGAAAGACAGAAATGAACAAAAAGTAAACCATCTGATACCACCTTTACGACAAAAAATCTGGCGTACAACTCCATGATTTTCTACCGCATATTGGCAAACACAAGTGCTTTTTAACTGAACACTTGCAAAATCATGACAATACGATAGAGCTACATAATATTTTTAAATTTAGAAATGGATAAGTTGTTTGTAGCGATCTGCGGGGGAGGCCTATGTCCAACAGTGGACGTCTATAAGCTGAGAAATTGATGACATTGAAGGTAATATTCATTGACAAAATAACACTGCATTGCGTTTTGAATTAAGTTTGCGCGTTTGCACTCTCCAGTAGCAAGCTGAATCTGCTCATATTGCACTTCTATCTACGAGTATGATTTAACGTTCTGATATAATAGTAATTAAACCTGTTGCAGAGAATAATTACTAAATGGGATTGACTATTCACGACTTCACAGAGTGCAGCGGTGGATATCGCGGTTTCCTCATTAAGGCACTCTGCATATCGCGCGGATTTGCGCCCGGGATCGGGCTACGCAGAACTTCTTGTTGATATCATAATTACAAATAAATGAAGAAAATAACCTCTAGTAATGTATATCTAAAGATCTCATGTGTGCATCTGTACCACTTCACAGAGTGCAGCGGTGTCGAGGCTGCCTCGTGTAGATACCCCGGAGCTCTGCATCGCGCCTGCGATCGGCCCAGCCTGGTACTTCTAGTTATTTTAATAAATAAAAAAAATGACCTCTTGCAATGTATATCTGAAGATCTCATGTGTGCCTCTGTACCACTTCACAGAGTGCAGCGGCGGATCTCGAGGCTGTCTCGTGTAGGTACATCGGAGCTCTGCATCGCGCCTGGGATCAGCCCAGCGTGGAACTTCTAACGATGTTATAGTGTGGGATACGCTGCGGGCTGTGGACAAAAGAAAATATGGTTATTGGCAAACCTTGTGTAAGATTATGATGGCATGGTTGCAGCGTACATACTACATAAACTATGCGTACATACGTACAGTATCTGTTAAAAGGAAATCTGGCAAACAGAAAATGTACAGATTGGTTGCTCTCCAACTTCAGACACCACTTGCACTGGTCCCGCTCTTGAAGACAGATTTTAGAAATTTATTCTTCCACATTGGTTTATATTTTTAAAAAATGGACACATACAAAACGCATTAGGTATACAGGGTGTAGAGAAAAGTATCATTTAACTTTGAAACCACATACTCAACCCGTCAAACTGAACAACTTTCACTATGGGAGCAAACCTGACAGTGCAAAAAAAAATCTGCTGCCTTACTAAACTGCAATATTTTACTCGACTCAAACGTATGGAGTAGTATATTTTTTTGTTCTGTTCGATGGGTAGAGTATGTGGTTAAAAGGTTAATGATACTTTTCCTTACATCCTGTATAACCTTCGTGAGTAACATTTTTCTTTTACGCATAAATTATTTTTCCTTTTCTATTGTTTCCTTCCATTTTAATAGAAATCTAGCCTTGACCTTTTATACCGCTAGTATATTAGTTATAAAAATCCTTCATTCATTTTTTTGTTATTCTTCTCATATTATTTTTCTGCCGTAGGGGCTAGAGATAATAAGAATACGAAATTACATACAATTGCTGTATTCATTTTTACAATATTAATTTTATTATTACGTTCTCGGATTACAGTGAGATAATAATGTTCTTTTAAGAGGCTATGTGAAAAAATTGGATTCTTCAAAGCATCATATCTCATGAAGTACTAACAGTAGGAGTATGATTTGCGGATATGTGTAAATTGAACACATAAGTGAAGTTTTGATAAGAGCCAAAACACGATTAAGACACATTTTCTCGATAGAAAAACAAGCCAAAGTAGTGCCTCAGCCTCCGTCTTTATCGATAAACGCTTGGAACTGGTAAACGGTGAATATTAGAAACACGAGGCTCGATTTAAAAAAAAAAAAAAAGAGTTTGATTTTTATAAATTTTTATTAGAGTAGAATTGAACTTACATAAATAGTAAAATTACAATTAAATAAAGTTTGTTTTACGCTTGCGTCGTTTCAGGCGCGCGCTCCACCCTGTCTCTTTCTCTGACATCAGGCAGTAATATAATCTATCACACGCCCATTTCGCTTCAATTATTTTTCGACATAGGCCCTTAACTTATTTAGAAACTTCAGGCTGTCAATAGACATGCATGCATGCATATGCTCACGACTATATTCCCCGAGAAGGTAGTCAGAGATATTCTGAAACTTCAGAACATCCACGTTTCACCAGTAGTACCGAAACTCAATAGACATATTGTATAGTATACAGGGTCCAACTTTATATGATGACAGTTTTTTAAGAGGATGATCAGACCATCAAACTGAACAACTTTCTCTATGGGACCAATGTAGAAATGACAAAAAAGAAATCAACCGTCCCATACAATTGGGTCCAGTAAGATTTCAGTTTAGTATGGAACAGCGGATTTTATTTTCGCGATTTCGACATTGGTCTCATAGAGAAACTTGTTCAGTTTTATGGTCTGATCATCCTCTTAAAAAGTGTCAACATACCCTATATATAAGGTCCTTCTTAATATGCAGAAAATTTTTTAAGGGGACGATCAGATCGTCAAACTGAACAACTCGATCCAAATGTATGGGACAGCTGATTTTTTTTTCGCGATTTCGATGTTGGTGCCATAGAGAAATTTGGTCAATTTGATGGTCTGACCGTCCCCTTCAAAAAGTGTCAGCATATTAAGTTGGACCCTGTATTATATTATACAGTCATATATCTACGACTAAAGGGTGTATATTTAATAGAGTTTGTCGTGGTGGTCCAGTGGCGAGTAACCTTGCCTGCCGTGCAGGAGGCGATGGTTCGATCCCCGTCCAGGCCGACTCGTACCAATGAGTTTTTCGGAATTTATGTACGATTTGTAACACCACTGGCTTTTCGGTGATGGAAAACATCGTGAGGAAACCTGCATGCTTCAATTTCGAGGCATGTATTGTACCCACTGTCCATTATAAGTGGCGACGGGCTCACCCCCCGTCACA
This sequence comes from Agonopterix alstromeriana, assembly GCA_963924505.1. Lineage (NCBI taxonomy): Eukaryota > Metazoa > Arthropoda > Insecta > Lepidoptera > Depressariidae > Agonopterix > Agonopterix alstromeriana. Next base: position 20,119,547 of record OZ004662.1, read on the forward strand.
CTGGACAGAGTTTCTCTGGAGAGATGTTCTGAGGTTTCAGAATATCGCTGACTACCCCCTCGGAGAACATAGTCGTGAGCATATGCTTATATGCTTAGGAACGCCCAATTTATCTGGCGGAAAATTTTCATCTTGTTTCTAAGAAAAGCCATACCCATAAGATAGGACTATCCTCAAGGAGGGTGTCCTTGAGGGTAGGCCTATGTGCCCTGCACTGGGACATATTTAGTCCGATGATGATGATGTGTTCATAAGAAAAGTAGAGTGTATGTGTCACATACACCTTGGCTCACATTTTACCTAATGATTATCATAAGATTTTGAGAATGAAATGTGCGATTTTAGTCTACGATTACAGTATTCCACATTGTGAACTTCACAACATTTAGTATGTCAGATTGACCAGTCTTAATCAATATAAGATTATACAAGGTGTAAGGGAATTGCTTCCGAATACTCATAGGGGTGAAAGTACCTATCAATATGAACAACTTTTACTATAGGACCAACTATGAGACATCGAAAAAAAATCTGCTGATCCACCCATTTTGCGCCGTAGGAATTTAATGTAAGTATGCGATTTTTTTTGAGATCTCATAGATGGTCCCACAGTAAAAGTTGTTCATATTGATGGGTACTTTAACCCTTTTGAGTTTTCGGTAGCAATTCCCTTACATCCTGTATACTGAATTCCCAAGCAATGTCCGAAACATATTTTCATTTAATTTCCTGGAAAAAAGATCAAAAGAAACTGTTTTGATACTCAGAATTACTATTATCCTTGTAACACACAGCATAAATTTATTAGACAGTAGAATATATTTAGGATTTCTTCTTAATATTAATCTCATGTAATTTCTACTGTCTACAGGTTTTTCGTTTAAATAATCTTAGAAAATGCCTCACTAGCATTATGTTCACCTTTGCACCTATACTTCATTCCAAATAAGGACGACGAGATTTTCCGATTCCTATTTAACTTTCTGGCCAATTCTGATTCCCAAATGTAATAAATTTATTGGATACATGTACTATTCGACATATCTTGGACGTGGCTAAAGCTAAAGTTAATCATTTTTACGGGTTCTTACCTCGTTTTTATTGTTTTTGGAGTTCCCGATATTTCAGCAGTGTTGCAGCTGCCATGATCACGGGATGACTGTAGAACTGCAGGTAGATTTTTAAGAGCAAACAAATCTGTCTACCCTCATTCTCCTTCGTTTGCTTCGACCATTATCGGAACTCACTCGAAAGCAACAACAAAAAACTCGACAAATAAAAACGCGGTAAGAACCCGTAAAAATGATTAACTTTAGCTTAATTAATAACCGCGTAACTCTCAAAAATTGTGTTACTAAAGCTGTTAAGAATAAGTGAGAGAAAGTGTTTCAAATCTCTGTTTCTGTAATGCAAAAATGCCTTTAATTTCGTTGCTATTTTGAATGGAGTATACATCGACAAGATGCACGTTAATAGAACTAGGATATAACAGCTTTATAAAACACAATAAATACAGTATACCAGAGAATCATAAAAACCTTAATAATAATAATTAATAAATAATAAATATCTTGGACAATGTCACACAAATTATCTAGTAACCTGAGAAAAAAAATATGTCTAGAATGAGCCTAACGCTTCTACCGTATGAAACAAAACGGGCCAACTTTCTTAGGTTGGTGTGCTTGAGGCGTCATAAAAATTATGTTTGTGTGCGTGTATATGGATAGGAATTAGAAGCCAGTACTGATTGCATTTTTTTAGACGCTTCTTAGCTTCGACTGTCTATCTTGAAATTTAACTTATCCAAGCTGGTCACCACCAGTACCAGAATCTAGCCTGGACTTGTATTATGATGACTAGGACATTTATATAGATACAAACGTCCATGACTCGGGTACAAAATAAATATTCATATTCAACATACAAATATTTGTCCCGTACGGGATTCGAACCCGCGACCCTCGGCACAGCAGGCAGGTTCACTACCGTCTGTGCTATCGGGTCTTCAAAATTACAACATACATAAAATTCAAAATTATAGTAAGTTTCTTGCAGAAAAATATAGACCTATACAACGTGTTAATGAATTAACGCAAAACTAGAAAGTAGTTTGTTTAGAATCGAGAGCAGAATCGAATTATCATGTTTTCAACATAGGTAATTTTTTTCAAAATATTAAAAACTTTGTTTGTAAAATTTAAAATTTACTGAACTCGATCTCAACCCACCGCACAGGTACATTGACACTACTTACTACCAAAACAAGGTTCTTAAAATGTATCCATGAGCACGTAAGCGTTTTCAGTCAGTGCTGAAATGATACCAAAAAATTTTTGCCTCAAAACTTAAAATGCGAATAACTTTAAATTTTAACTATAAAAATAATGAGATTATTGTTACAATCGAATTATTTTGTTATAAATCAGTTGGGGTGTATGAGGTTTTGCGCTTATTAATTAACACGTTGTATTTATTACCATAAGACCTACATTGTATCCACATATCGACGGTTAAGAATCAATAACGGCTAACTATCAAAGCACTAATTTTACAGGAGACGAAAAAAAAATGTTGCTCTTTCAAATGTTGACTTATAAAAAACTGTAGTATCAGTATAAATACATAAAAAAGTACAAGATATTGGCATATATGTTTTTGCCAGGACACATAGAACTCAATTTTAAATCTAACCACATTTAAAGGTCATTTTCGCCAAAAATGTGAGTTAGCCGTTATTGATTCTTAACCGTCGATATGTTTACGTATAAAATATGATTTCATTTCATACATATTCAATTCAATTCAATTCAATATAATTTTATTCAATATAGGAGCTTACAACACACTTATCAAACGTCAAATCTTTTTTAAAGCTACCACCGCGTCGGAACGTGTTGTCGCTGTAGAGAAGATGCGGCCAGAAACTCTACAACATAACACGACTTAATAACTATTACAATATAAATTCTTAAGCTAAAGTTATGTATACAATAATACATAGTCTATTTAATAAAATAATTGATACTATACAGTAAAGTAAATAAACTATAAGCTAGTGACCTCAGACCCAAGCATTTTGATCATTTAAATAATCATCCAGTTTATAATATGCTTTCTTACAGAGGACTTTTTTGATTTGATTTTTAAACATGTTTTCGGAAAGATTCAAAATGGTCTCGGGGATTTTATTATAACAACGTATACAGTGACCCATGAAAGACGTGTTGACCCTACTAAGCCGAAAGTGTGGAGATATCAGTTTATTTTTGTTTCGAGTGTTGTAATTATGGACATCACAATTTTTTGGAAATAACGACAAATTTTTTCTTACATATAAAATGTTTTCATAAATAAACTGTCCATAAACTGTTAAAATATTAATTTCCTTAAAAAGGTCGCGAAGCGAATCACGACAGCGCAGACCATATATAGCTCGAATTGCCCGTTTCTGTAGGATAAAGATTGTCTCAATGTCTGCAGCACGACCCCACAATAAAATACCATAGGACATGATACTATGAAAGTAACTGAAATATACGAGTCGGGCTGTTTCAATATCAGTTAGTTGTTTAATTTTTCTGACTGCATATGCTGCAGAGCTTAGCCTACCAGCTAGAGTTTCAATGTGGGAACCCCATTGCAGCCTAGAGTCAATCGTTATTCCCAAAAACACTGTATTATCAACAAAATCTAGACTATCTCTGTTCAAAGTTACTTGGTTATCTACAATTGGTACATTTGGCAAAACAAATTTTATACATTTCGTTTTTTTTGCATTAAGTGCGAGATTATTTGCGTTAAACCAGTTCAAAACTTGTTGAAGGGTATCATTTACGTCCTCAAGTTTTTGGTCCTTCCTATTTACTTTAAAAATCAGAGAAGTATCATCCATAAACACATACATAAACTCACGACCGGAATCCACGGAAACAAACCACTAATCAAATTATAAATATAAATATCCTTCAAAACACCCACTCAAAGCAGAGTAGCTTACCTAGAAGCCTGCCTAATCGATAATTTGTACTTTTATTAGCATTGTATTATTTAATGTGTTGCTGCCTCCGTGTGGTTCTAATGGTAAAGAGCATTTGTTTCTTGACACGGAGTTCGTGAGTGAGATTCCCACGAGGGACACCTAGTGATAGCTTCCTGTTCAGCACCTAGTTCTACCTCACTAGCTTACAGTTTGTTTACTTTACTGCATAGTATCAATTATTTTATTAAATATGCTATGTATTATTGCATACATAACTATACCTTAAGAGAAGTTTATTCCGAATGCGTAAATGCGCGCTGCATACAAACGAAATCTGGTGATATTTTCAATACTAACCAATTAAACACAATGAAATTTTGCAGAAACAATCTAGGAACAAATTTCTATGCTTGTATCGTGTCCGAATTTCGTTAAAATATACAGTCAATGCTAGGATTAATTTAAGATTTGTATGGAAATTTTTGAGGCACTGTAACTTTAAAACTGTACATTTTAAGGAAAATCTGACACGATACAAGCATAGAGATTTGTTTCTAGATTGTTTCTGCAAAATTTCATTGAGATTAATTGGTTAGTATTAAAGATATCACCAGACTTCGTTTATATGGAGCATGTCAACAGTAATATACCTTTAAGAATTTATATTGTAATAGTTATTAAGTCGTGTTCTGTTGTAGAGTTTCTGGCCGCATCTTCTCTACTGCGGCAACACGTTCCGATGCGGTGGTAGCTTTAAAAAAGATTTGACGTTTGATAAGTGTGCTTCAAGCTCCTATATGGAATACATTATATTGACTTTGACTTCGATATGTCACTTTATGCGTTTTTCCCCAGTTGGTTAGGAGTCCTTAGGATATTGCAGGTTGAATCACCTGATTGACTGAAAAGAAAGATGATTCCGTACTTCGGATGGCACGTAGCTACTATCTCTGGTAGTAAAACATAATAAACCACGTAAGAAGCCGTAACGCGGTCTGAAAAAACTCTGACACCAGGGCTTGCCGCCCACACGATAAGAAGAAGATTTACTGTTTTTAAATGTTAATTCACAACTCTACCCACCAGATGTTTGTGATCTGGATTGAGATTTAAACTAAGCCCAAAACAGACGGAGATATTATTTAGAAATGAAAATGAAATGAATGAAATGAATGAAATGAATGAAATGAATGAAATGAATGAAATGAATGAAATGAATGAAATGAATGAAATGAATGAAATGAATGAAATGAATGAAATGAATGAAATGAATGAAATGAATGAAATGAATGAAATGAATGAAATGAATGAAATGAATGAAATGAATGAAATGAATGAAATGAATGAAATGAATGAAATGAATGAAATGAATGAAATGAATGAAATGAATGAAATGAATGAAATGAATGAAATGAATGAAATGAATGAAATGAATGAAATGAATGAAATGAAATGAATGAAATGAAATATTCTTTATTTACACCAAACAAAATACAATGCACAATAGGAAACAAAACTGATTATGGTACAAATAAGGCGGTCTTATCGCTAAAAAGCTATTTCTTCCAGACAACCTTAGGGTAGAGGAAATATAAAAAAGAACGGGTCGGTGTTAATAAAAAAAAATATATATATTATAGATGTAAAAGAAGATTGTAGAGATGTATTTAGATTGTATATTGGTTGAAATAAACTGATTGCATTCTGGTACTTTGTTTGGAACTAAATCTCAATATACGGAGCAATTCGACTGCTTGATTTATTCTTATACCGGTTATGAAGAATAAGGATCAATCTCGATTATCTTCCGTTTCCGTTTATTTGGATTGGAGATCGCCTGGTTTACTTTTACTTTGATTGATTAAATCTGTAGCAAAAACCGGCATTTTTTAGGGTTCCGTAGTCAACAAGGAACCGATCGAAGCGAAAAAAAAATCTGCTATTGCATACATTTGAGTCGATTAGGCATTACAGTATAGTATAGAACAGCAGATTTTTTTTAGCCCCGATCGGTTTACTCCCATAGTAAAAGTTGTTCAGTTTGTTGGGTAGACTCTTCGTTTAAAGGCTTTGACTAATTATTATAAGGACTAGCCTTGCGGTAGTATTTCCACTCTGCCACATTCAATTTTACACCTTATCACTAAACGAGACAGCCGATACTTGCGAAATAATAACTTCGAACTTAGAACGTTTGGGGTTCACACGCGACTATTTTTCATGATTTTTAACATTCAAAATTAGAATCTAAAGTTATGGGGTATAAAATCCAAAGTTGTTACCTCGCCCCCCGCAAAAAGTGGCAGAAATGTTTGTTAGTAAAATTACACGCGTAACCAGTCCACATATAAATAGTCAAAGTTTAAAGGGTGCTAATGATACCAATTTCACTCTGTCCAAGCATCAAAATCTTAAAATACTATTGCTTGATTGTGTAACCATTGTACCTTATACAATATAAGATGGGACAATCTCGCTTAGTACCTACCCGCTATCCGTTTGTTTGTTTTGGCGATCGTTCTGTTTGCCTTTGCCTGGATTGAATAAATCGGTAAGGATACTCGGGGCATCGGGTACTCCTACCTGAGGGAGATTAAATGCTTTGATAAACTGCTAGATACCTCGGACAACGTTTATTTATTTATTCTACATACATACATAAACTCACGCTTTTTTCCCAGAGGGGTAGGCAGAAACTATAGATCTCCATATTGACCATGTGGAGAAGATTCGTTGGTAGGTAGCAGGCTCGGCGATGAGAATGAAACCAGCGGATTGATTAATAAAGGTATAATCTTGATTTCGCAACTGACAGGTTGAACTTGAATGAAATACAAGAATGAGAATAATGTAAATGTAAGTAGGTAATGCGTGTAGACGCTTGCGCGGACGCTGGGCGAATGCCAGAGCACAGTGCGGCGAGGTGGGGGCTCGCGGAGCCGGTTCGGGCGTTAACATATTGCCCCCCTTGGAACGTCAGGTTCCAACTTTGCAGCTGGCAGTGGGCAGAGCCTGTTGAAGGCCCTTCGTAGAGTCCCCGAAGTGGTGCGGACGTCGGCCACACGGTTGACGCCATCGGTGCCGGGGTAAACAGCGGTGACACGGCCGAGCAGCCATCGGCTAGGCGGCAGGCGGTCATCCTTGACCAGGACCATCTCTCCTGGTTGTGGTTGTCCTCTATCCTTGCGCCATTTGTTTCGTTTTTGTAAGTCTGAAATGTATTCTCTATAAAATCTATTCCAGAAGTGAGCCTTCAAAAGCTGAGTTCTGTTATATCTGGATAGGGTGCTTATTGAAGTCTCCTGGACCTGGGGAGCAGGCAACATGGTAAGTGAACGACCAATCAGAAAGTGCGCAGGGGTGAGAGCAATTAGATCGGATGGGTCGGATGAAATCGGAGTTAGAGGTCGAGAATTCAGAATCGCCTCTATTTGTACCAATACTGTATTCATTTCCTCGTAATCTAAGTGAGCCATTGATAAGACGCGTTTTAAATGCTGCTTTATTGCTTTGACCGATCCTTCTGCTATACCATTGAAATGAGGGCTATATGCTGGACAAAAATTGAATTTAATTTCTCTTTCTGCAGAGTATGAAATTATATCGTCGCAATTATTCCTTAAAAATTTAGATATCTCGTTACAAGCTCCTACGAAGTTCGTACCATTATCAGAGTATATGGTTGCAGGACTGCCTCTGCGGGCAATGAATCTATTTAATGCGGCTAAGAAGCCTTTAGTACTCAAATCGGTCACAAGTTCAATGTGTACTGCACGAACTGCCAAACAAACAAATACACATATATATGATTTTATAAGTCTACAACCTCTACCCTTCTTGCTCGCTATGAGGACTGGGCCGGCGTAGTCTACAGCCGTGTTAGTGAATGGATAGTCAGCGTGTAATCTACTTTCAGGCAAGTCACCCATTATCGGCTGGTATGTTTTACCTGAAAATCGACAGCATTTGATACAATTGTGAGTGATTTTTCGAGCAAGGTTACGACCGTTAATGATCCAGAACTTGTATCGTAAAGTGGCTAATAACAGCTGTGGTCCAGCGTGAGCTAGTATCTTGTGATAGTATTCTACTAACAGGTAAGTGATGTGATGAGAGGCGTGTAATAGAATTGGATATTTTGAGCTATAATCATAGTTGCTATTGGACAATCTCCCTCCCACTCGTATGAGACCAGAGTCATCTATGAAGGGATTTAAATTTAGTAATTTGTCCTTTGTAGGCAGAGCGCCTTTACTGAATAAAAATGAATATTGTTTATGAAATATATCGGATTGTATTATTTTGCAAAGTGTTTTTGTAGCTGAATCCAGTTCCACTGTTGTTAGTGGGCCTGTAGATTTATTAGAATTTCTACAATTATTTGTGAATCTTTTTATATAAGCTGTAACGTGCTGTAACTTGCGATAATTTGAAAAATCGTTAGTGAAATTATTTTCTTTCGTTTCATTAGTTTGTACAAGACACTGGAGCTTGGTTTCAGGTAGGGACTGTGTGTGAATGTTTTGTGGTTGTGCGGGCATCTGAATGTCAGTGGAGTGTAGGTAACGTGGACCTCCCCACCACAAAAATGAAGAATTCAGTTGTGTGGCGTTGAGCCCCCGGGAGCCTATGTCGGCGGGGTTCTCACCTGTGGGAACATAATTCCACGAATTAATATCTGAATTCTTTGTAATTTCAACTATTCTGTTGTAAACAAATTGTTTTAAAGTTAGTTTGCATGTTTTTATCCAACCCAACACGATAGTTGAGTCACACCAGAAACATTCTGAATCAATGTTTAAACGTAATGATTTTTTGATTTTAACACCTAAGTGTGTGGCTAGAAGAGCTCCACAGAGCTCTAACCTTGGCATGGTTAATTTTTGTTTCAGTGGAGCCACCTTGCTTTTGGCTAGCACTAAATGAACTGCTACCTTACCACTGCTTGAAATAGAGCGAAGGTATGCGCATGCTGAATAAGCCTTTATAGAAGCATCGCTGAAAATGTGTAACTCGATCCTAACTGGATAGTCAATAAGAACCCGTCGCGGGATTTTAATAGAATTTAATTCACGAAGATGCTGTATAAAGTTATTCCATTGTGACTCAATATCGGCGGGTAACTGTTCGTCCCATGAAATGTTTTTAGACCAAAGTATCTGCAAAATGAGTTTAGCTTGTAGCATACAGGGATTAATTAAGCCCAATGGATCGAAAACCTGTGCGATTGAGGATAAGATTGCGCGTTTGTTGATGATGTTCTTATGTGTAGTGTTATTTATGGAAAATAACAATGTATCATCTTTACATGACCATTGGAGGCCTAGTGTTTTCGAATATTCATGTTTCGCTAAATTTAATAAATGATCATTGTCATTTTCACCAATTATTTGATTAAGTATGAATGGGTAGTTTGAATGCCATTTGCGTAAATGAAGGTGGGCCGTCTCCAGCTCTCGGATGACGCCCTTGCATGTTTGAATGAGAGTAGTATCATCATCAGCCCCTGTGACTAAATCATCGCAGTAAAAATCGTGTAAAATAGTTTCACTTACCGTCTCGTCGGCACAGTCATGGCCTAACTGCGTAATGCATCTGGTTGCTAAGTATGGTGCAGAAGCTGTTCCATACGTGACAGTGTTTAATTTGTAAATTTTGATTGGTTGTGTTGATTGTGACCGCCACAAAATTTGTTGTAAATGTCGTTGATTTTCGTTAACTAGAAATTGTCTATACATCATCTCTATATCAGAAGTTACAACAAATTTGTGTTGTCGGAAGCGAATTAAAATGCTCATCAGATCGTCTTGCACGGTAGGGCCCACGTATTGAATATTGTTTAAAGATTTTCCCGAGCTTGTAACTGCTGAACCGTCGAAAACAGTTCTTAATTTAGTTGTGAGGCTGTCCTCGCGCAAGACCCCGTGATGTGGCAGAAAGTAAGAGACCTTTGTGTTTTGTGTATCAGTATTTTCTGTCATGTGACCTAATTTTAAGTACTCATGCATGAAATCTACGTATTTTTGTTTGAATGTAGGATTGCGTTTGAATTTACGTTCTAATGCTTGAAATCTGATAAGTGCTTGTTGTTTTGAATCGCCGAGAGACTCGGGCGATTCTTTGAATGGTATGGTTACCACAAATCTGCCGTCCGATTGGCGGACAGTTGTTTTAGTGAATATTTCTTCACACACACTCTCAACCATTGATGAGGTTTGTTGAGTGGCGGAAACCGATTCTAACTCAAAGAATTTGTTGAGTTTCTCTTCGAGCTCAATGTTATTAATGAAATGGCAATGGACTGTATTTGTAATTGTGTCACATCCACTCGCAACCGATGAACTGGTTTGTTGAGAGATGTAACTGTGTTTAGTGTGACTAGGACTTTGAATGCCTATGGAACCTGAGACTAGCCACCCTAGTTTCGTTTCGACTAAGGTTGGTCTGTTTTTGCCTAAGTAAATGCGATTGTTTGATAAAACCGCCCAAAATAGGTCGGCGCCCAGCAACATCTGCACCTCTGAAGGAATACCGAATGTAGGGTCAGCGAGGTGAACGTGATGGGGAATGTTAAGTGAATCACACTTGATCATGTTTGTAGGTATTGACTGTGTGATATGGGGAACAACGAAACAGTTGACTTCTGCCTCGTAACCACTGTTTGTGAGTGAAGAGATTGTGACGTCACATCGTTTTGTGATTAGCGAGGATTGTTTATTCAACCCTTGTACTGAAATGGATGTCGAATAACATGGAATGTGTAACTGATTAAGCAATTTTTCTGTGATAAAACTTGACGTGCTGCCGTTATCGAGCAGTGCACGTACCTTGTGCAAGTGACCATTGTGGTCTGCGATGCTTATAATAGCGGTGGATAGTAGCACCTGACCTTGATGCAAAGATGAGAGTGTAACGTTGTTGTCATTTACTGGATTACTTGGAATTAACTGCATATTCTCCGGCTTCGGCTGTTGCATCGAAGGGAGTACGACAACATTTTGTGGATTCTGATTTGAATTCTGATGAACAGTATTTTTATGAATGTGTAAAAGAGTATTGTGTCTACTTGAGCAAAGTTTGCAAGGGCCGTATTTGCAGTGTTTCTCGTCATGTCCTGATTGCAGGCAATTTATACAAAGTTTTAATTGTTTAACCGCTTCAATACGATTTTCAATAGGCAATGATTTGAATTTCTGACATTGGTAAATAGCATGATTATTCTTACAAACAGGGCATGGATGTTTCTTATTTGTGCGAATGTGAGGTGATGGATTAGCTATGAATGTCTTGGGTCGCATATGAGTATTGTCACTGTGTCTACGCTGTGATTGACGGTTTGATTCTTCCATCGTTTCAAGCAAGTCTGCGCGATTTTTTAGAAACTTATTGAAATCATCTAAAGTAGGAATGTCCTTTATGAGGTTACGCTGGGTCTCCCAGTCGCGAACACTAGCAGAGTCTAACTTGCCTGAAACCATGTGGATTATCAAAATGTCCCAATGTTCAGTATGTAATTTGAGTGTTTTAAGTGAACGTAAATTTTTGTTAACCACATCAATGACGTTACGTAAAGCCTTTGATGACTCTTTAGTAACAGGCTCAATGTTAAATAATGCTTGAACATGATTGTTGATTAAAATTCTACTATTGTTATAGCGACTACATAATAAGTCCCATGCGACTTCGTAGTTTTCGGCAGAAAAATCTAACGACTGAATAATTAAAGCGGCACTGTCCTTTAAGGAGGCCCTCAAATAATGGAATTTGTGAATTTTTGAAATAGATGTGTTTGTGTGTATAAGTGATTTGTACGTGTCGTGAAACTCCAACCAGTCCTGATAGCGACCAGTAAACGTAGGGAGATGAATGACAGGTAATTTAATGTTTGGCCCACCTGGACGTGCACCACATGAACCTGAACCTGAGACCGACTCGAAGTCTCGATCAGCAGAGGCAGCTCCTGGCCTCTCGTTTCTACTCAGCAACTCTTGCGCGGCCGCAAGCGCTGTGAAGTAGTTACTCTCGAAATCGCTCCGTTCCTTGAACTCCGTCTCTGAAATTTCCGATGAAGTTTCTATTTCAGTTTGAATTGAATCAAATTGATTGTATAATTCTTGAAATTTATCTAAGCGATTATTCAATTCTAGCACTTGTAGCTGAGTTAATTCTTTGCTTAGCAAAAGAGGTTCAAGATATGATTTAAATAAGGTAAGCTTTCCTTTTAAGGAGCCCCTTTGTCGCTTAAAAACTTCCATGATTATGAATGACTATGTGAAAGGTAATTAATTAATGAATAATAAGCTTAGAAAGGGAAATTAAATGCAACTTGTCCTGTGAAAGAAAGTAAATATGCAATGCAAGTGAGATAAGAAACAATGATGACAAAAATAGACAAATGAAACGATACTTAAATTGTGAATAAAGCCACAAGGTCGGAATGTGCAAGATAAGCAGTATTTAAAGCAGTGCGAGGCAAACAAAGCAGGCGAGTGCAGCGCGCGAGGCAAGGAACCGGTCCCGGCGCATACGTCACACCCGGCCTGAGCGCGGCGTGGCGCGCTGGCGCGATGTTTCAAAGCGGCGAATCCCGAGCGCCTACGTCACGACTGACGCGGTCGCTTCGCTCGGCGGTTGGCGGCTCAAATTTGTCTAGAATTTGAACAAAGAAAATGTTAAAAACACGTAAAAATTAATGCTTCTGCTGTGAATTACGTAAGTATTAGTACAACAAAGGCAAGTTGAATAGTCAAACCTCTGAAAAACAGTTCGATAATTATAGATACCTATCGATAGGATAGGCACCTATTTAGAAAATGAATTTAACGAGTGAATTAATCGAGAAATTATTGAGAAATGAGAATAGAAAGTACCTACTTGATTGGGCCCTACTATTGAAGGGAAACACAACATAAAAAAGTGTAGGTATTTAAATTGTTAGGAAACTGAATAAAGATAAGACTTAAATACCTAGATAGGTTTTATGTTTATGAAAATGAGTAGGTATGCAGGAACCTACTAAAAATAGGTGATTAATTTATCTATGTAGGTGGGTACCTACTGAGAATGAAACTGAAATTAAGTATGGACACTGATTGCGCAATAAGTAATCTGATTGGAACGAACTCACGTAACCAGTGTGCACTGCAAACCCTTTTTCTTGGTCCCTCGTTCGATGTGAAGACCGATGAATCAGGTTGAAGCCCGAACCAAATTTTTGTATTTCTGGATACGTGCTTGAAAGTCTTGAAATATACTTGAATATGCGATGTATGACGATGATTAATGAGTTTGAACTCTGTGTTGAATGATTCCGTGGCCAGACTTCAAATCTTGAACGCCGGCGCTGTCCTTGTTCGACCTCTCCGATACGTCCTTTGTCTTGCAGCCAACGTGGACCTTGACCGGCCGCTTCAAATGCCGTATCCGGCTCGAAAAATTATGGAGAAGATTCGTTGGTAGGTAGCAGGCTCGGCGATGAGAATGAAACCAGCGGATTGATTAATAAAGGTATAATCTTGATTTCGCAACTGACAGGTTGAACTTGAATGAAATACAAGAATGAAAATAATGTAAATGTAAGTAAGTAATGCGTGTAGACGCTTGCGCGGACGCTGGGCGAATGCCAGAGCACAGTGCGGCGAGGTGGGGGCTCGCGGAGCCGGTTCGGGCGTTAACACCATGTTTGTAAACGACTTCAGCAATCCGCTTATGCACTTTATAAATTAACCAAAGTCGTACATAATTCAGCACTCATGTCGGCATACCACGGTAGTGTTGCGTCCATCCTGAGATACGGCATCATATTTTGGGGTAACTCAACGAATAAAGACTTTGCATTTAAAGCTCAAAAAAGGTGTATCCGAGCTATCTATAACTTGAAACAAACTGATTCGTGTAGGCCGCATTTCATAAAAATGCGAATTTTAACTCTGCCAAGTTTATACGTTTACGAATGCGCTGTATTTGCAAAATCAAACTTGCACTTATTTAGATTTCACACTCGTCAGCGGCATATAGGTAAAATGATGGTGTTACCATCAAACACGGCTTTGTTGCATAAAAGTTTATTCTGTAGGATACCTCACATCTACAATAAAATCCCTAAGATCATACGTGACACAGATGAGCTTAGTTTATTTTAAAAACAGACTGAATGACATATTAATAACGAAATGTTACTATAGTCTTGACGAATTCCTTGCTGACGAATCCATCTAATGTATTAAATTGTGAAATTATCTATTTTGCCATTGTAAATTCACCAAATTGTATAATTGTAATAATTTGTTTTTGTTAATGGTTATTTTTAGTGCTTGTTTAAATTTTTCTTGCTTGCATTTCTTTTTTTATACCTACTTATTGTACGCCCATGTGGCAGGACATAGCCGAACTGTTTTATTTTCTATGTACAACATCTATTAATTTACCTATGATCCACAATAAATACATTTTCATTTCATTTCATTCCACTTTGGGCGGTTCTGACACACCTCTCTTGCTTCCTCTAAGTCCATACATCTTTTCATACATTCCCTTCGATTTCGGCTACTTTTAGCCTGGCATTTTTTAATGACGTCCCTGATCTGGTCTAGGTATCCTCTCCTAGGTCTGCCTCTATCAATGTTTCCTTCCACACACGCCATATACAGGGTGTCTCAAAAGAAATTTTATATTTAGTGGATCGATTAAAAAAAAAGTAAGCCGTATATAGAAAAAAAGATTATTAATTATTGAAATACACTTTTTGGGGATTTATTTCTTAAAAATGATATCGTCTAAATGTAGACCCTCGCGTTCTCGGCACTCATTTAATCGAACAGTAAAATTACTTATGACGGCTCGGCAGGTGGATTCAAGGGATGGCTGCCATTTCGTGACGGATATTTTCTTTCAAATGGGCCAGTGAAGTCGGTTTATCGGGTTTCTGATGTTTGCGTTTTGGATTCGTTGCACTCCAGTAGCGGCAGTTCTGCTTATTTACGTGGCCATTAAGATGAAAATGAGCTTCATCCGAAAACAAAATGTTGGTAAACGTTGAAAATCGCTCAATCACCTGATTTACGAAATGAAGCCTCTGACTGGCATCTTGGGGCTTTAATTCTTGCACCAATTGAATTTTGTAGGGGTGCAGCTTTAGGTCTTTGTGCATGATGCGATGTAATGATGATCTATGCACATTTAAAGCACTTGCGCGCTTCCGAATTGAAAGGTTCGGGTCGTCACGAACAGACTGATTAACATTCTCCACGTTTTCTACCGTTCTTGATGACCTAGGTCGCCCGGATTTTGATTTATCTAGCGTTGTACCGGTCTCTTCAAACTTTTTAACCCAATGTCGAATGAGAGGAATGCTTGGCGCATCATTTAAGTGGCGAAAACCTCGAATACTGCAGAATTTTCTACGCGCTACAGTCGCCGAATCACCGTTTTTGTAAAACTCTCGCACGCACAACGCGCGGTCTGCTCCCGAGAAACGCTCCATAGCGACTGAATTCCCAAGAGCCAGGCTACCGATTGACACAACCCCCGCGCCCCTCGGATACGTTGCGCTCACGCAGTAAGCTAAATAAATATAAAATTTCTTTTGAGACACCCTGTATATCTGTTTCGTAAGTCGACTTTCACTCATCCTTTCAATATGTCCAAACCATCGAAGCATTCCTTTCTCTACTTTAACCACTACATCTTCATTCAAACCACAAAGTTCCCTAATTACAGTATTCCTTATTCTATCCCTTATAGTTACACCACACATCTTGCGTAAAGCCCTCATTTCCACTGCATTTATTCTGTTTTCATTCTTCATTTCTTTATTCTGCCCAAGAAAATCGGCTTAGATGGTCATGTAAAAAGAAGACTTTCTCAGTTTAGGGTGTCAGAGTAGACAGGTTGCATTACTTTAATGGGTAATTGCAATTATGATACTAAACAACTTTCTCAAAAGGAACAAAGAGCAATTCGCGATATAAAATATGCTCTATAATTACACGAAGTTTGACTCTTGTATGTATTGTCGTTTTAACGATAGAGCAAAAACAAAAACATCTTGAAAAAACTGATTTCTTGTATGGGCAGTCCCCTGTTTTTTATGTCTTTGTTTGTTTTAATATTTGCTATCAAATCCTAAATACTAACATATATATGTGTCAGATTCTCGTTAAAATATACAGTATCAATGCTAGGGTTAAATTAAGATTTGTATGGAAATCTTTGAGGCACTGTAACTTTAAAACTATACATTTTAACGAAAATCTGGCAACATAAAAGCATACAGATTAGTTTCTAGACTGTTTATGAAAAAAATTATTGACTTTAATTGGTTAGTATTTAAAATATAACTAGACTTCGTTTGTATGAAGCGCGCCAACTGTAATATACCCTTAATTCCCTGAGCAACGCTGTAAGATAAGATAAGATAATTATTCTTTATTTGCACACCAAAATACACAAAAAACTGTATAGTTCCGATAAAAAAAATCTTATTCATCTTTCTCGTAGTTTTATTTTATATACAGGGTCCAACTTAATATGCTGACATTTTATTAGGAAGATAATCAGACCATCAAACTGAACAACTTTCTCTACGGGATCAACATCCAAATAGCGAAAAAAAAATCAGGTATCCCATACATTAGCCTCGAGTAGGTTTGCAGTTTTGTATGGAACAGCTTTTTTTTCGCGATTACGATGTTGGTGCCATAGAGAAAGTTGTTCAGTTTGATGGTCTGATCATCCCCTTAAAAAAGTGTCAGCATATTAAGAATGACCCTATATGTATATTTATATGAATTCAAATATGTAGAGCATAACCTTGTAATAAATTGTGTTATTTACGTTATTTATGACAAATCGTTATTTTTTATTTTGTTAAAAATGTGTTTCGCTACAGACTGTATTGCCAATAGACAATTGATAGTTGCTACATGTTTCTACGAAGAGCGTCGGAAGGTTAAAGTGCTCGAGACGAAGAATTCTTCTTTAAGAACAAAATTATTATTTACTTATTTTTATACCTAAGTATGTAACGTATGTGTGTTGAAAACAAAAACCTAGAGAATTTATTTCTAGAATTTAATAACCGAACAGTTATTTTTGATCATTTTAAAGAAAAAAAAATCAAATTGTGATAACCACAGGGTATTAGTATAGAAGGTTACTTTGAAGGGTGACGGTGAAGAACTTTCTTCAAGCAACGTGTAGGAAACAAGCAAAAGAAAAAAAATCTACTTTTCATACATACTTTCGATCCTATTTATTATATGACAAGACCAAATTTTGAAATTTCCTGTAGGTTCCTAATGGAAAGCTCTATTCACATTACAACGGGCAGGCGCTGACGGGTGCGGAGGGTGCAATGTAATATGACACCTATTTCAATACCTATAGAGTGCACAGAGAATGCTCTGTCCTCCGCCTGCGGGGCCAGTATGCGCGTTCTCTCTCTCTCTCTCTCTCTGTCAACTGTATTAATATTGAAATAGGTATTATTTAACATTGCACCCTCCGCGCCCGTAAGTGCCCGCCCTTCATAATGTGAATAGAGCTTTAAAGTAATATTTGCCCTATACAACGTGTTAATGAATAAGCGCAAAACCTCATACACCCTAACTGATTTACAACAAAATAATTAGATTGAAACAATGATTTCATAATTTTAATAGTTAAAATTTTAAGCTATTCGCATTTTAAGTTTTCGCATTAAAATGATTTGTTATCATTTCAGCAATGAATGAAAGCACTAGCGTGCTCGTGGATACATTTTAAGAGTCTTGTTTTGGTAGTTGAGTGCGGTGGGTTGAGATCGAGTTCAGTTAATTTTAAATTTTACGAACAAATAATTTTATATTTTGAAAAAAATTTCCTATGTTGAAAAAATGATAATTCGATTCTAAACAAACTACTTTCTAGTTTTGCGTTAATTTATTAACACGTTGTACATACAGGGTCCTTCTTAATATGCTGACACTTTTTAAGTAGATGATCAGACCATCAAACTGAACAACTTTCTCTAAGGGACCATTGGCTAGTGTAGGTTTGCAGTTTAGTATGGAAAAAAAGTTTTTTTTTTCGGGATTTCTATGTAGGTGCCATTGAGAAAGTTATTCAATTTGATGGTCTGTTCATCCCCTTAAAAAAGTGTCAGCACATTAAGTTGGATCCTGTATGTCTAATGTACAGTAGTACCTTAAACCTAGTAAATACTAAATAAACACTATGCTAGACGAAATGTCTAGTCTAAGCCCTCATCACAGTACTTAACTTAATACATATCTATTTTGTTACCCTAGGAATCCTAATAAGTCCTAGCACAAATAACTTACTGCCACGAGAAATGAGGGGGAAAACCGTGATGATGTGTACCTACTTTTTCAGAAAGACTGACCCAAATTCAAACACGCACATAACCACAGAGTAAAATATTGTTACAGCTAGACAGTAGTCTCTGTACGAAAAGTGAAAACGATTTTACCCTGCTAAAAACCTCGCAGAAATCTATGATTTCATTCTCATCCGGGGCACTAGGTTTACAGGTTTTGATTTAACTTACTTTAAAGGCACTGAATTCTTGTCAAATAAATTATTTCACATTATATTTGAACATCGAAATGCTCAAAACATATCTGAACGTTCACGGTACCATGTGGTCAATTTAAATTTAAAACCGGTCAAGTGCGAGTCGGGCTACTCGCGCACCGAGGGTTCCGTACAACACCACCACACAACATAACTAAAAAAATGTTGTCCTTGACCTTTAACACGAGACACTTGGCCGGTTTTTATTATTTGTTGTTATACTGTAGAGTTTTTTCTATAATCACACCAAGTTTGACGCTTGTATGTATTTCCGTTTTTACGATAGAGCGAGAGGAAAAAACGTTGATAATTATTATTTGTTAACAATAAACCGTAATAACGCATATTTTGTGAAAATTTCAACTATCTAACTATTACGGTTCAAAAGTTATAACCTAAATAGGTAGGACGGACGGACGGACGGACGGACCCCTAAAAATGGTCTTTTGTTTTCATGGGTACTCTATTCCCCAATAGTATATATCATATATCATCCTGTGACGAATTGCTGCAATTTTGCTGCAGTGTATTAGGTTTGAAAGTTTCTCGTTCAAATATCCACTGCAGCACAACCAAAATCAAAGTACCTCAAACGACTGAAAGATGTAATCTGTGGTGCCCTAATGTCAGTGTATGGTCTCCTTTTATGACTAGTTTGTTACATTTTATAGCTGGCGGTTGCGGAAAACTTAATGTTTCATGTAGCATAGCTTCCTAGCTCCCCTGGAAGGATTGTGGTCGTGAATTTGTGTTAGAAGCCTTTGAAAGATCCAGCGGTAACTTGCGTAAAAAAAATTGTTGGCGCCCAATTAAATTACGAAAAAATTACTTCTTCCGGAGTAACACTTATAAATGTGGGTCATTCGACTAATCGTCAAAATCAAATTACGTCCAATTCTGAGCCAAGAATTTTAATAAAGTTCTCACGGTAAAAACAACAAGCCTTTAAAAAGGACAAAATAATTCGAAGAATTAAGATAAACAAAAAACCCGACTGCAAAAAAAACCTATTAACTGAAAAGAGAAAACCAAGCTCTATAATCACTAATCAACTATAACAGCTTTATTTGAGCTAATATAATTTGAATGTTATTAGGTAGGTACCGCAAACGGGGACAAAGGAGATTTTTGGTTGGTTATTTTTGTCCCCGCCTGCAATACCTACCTAATAACATTCAAATTATATTAGCTCAAATAAAGCTGTTTTAGCTGATTAGTGATTTTAGAGCTTGTTTTTCTCTTTTCAGTTAATAGGTTTTTTTGCAGTCGGGTTTTTTGTTTATCTTAATAATTTAGTTTATTTCATACTTTTTAGTCTTGTGTCAAAACGGTAACATAAAAGTACTATAATATTTTATATATTTGGAATTGCCTGATTACTAGCTTTCATTTGATACCCATATTGTAATTTTCAACAAAAAAAAAATTGTTTATTCCCCCTCTCTTTTTTAATTCGTAGATGCCATCTCAAAATAATATACCCTATGTCACTCTCACGATTTTTACAAATTCAATGACACTTCATACGTTAAAATCCATCAAGCCGTTTAGGCTGTAGGCCGTGCCAAAGAAATAGACATACAAACATACATACATTCATACATACATACATACATACATACATACATACATACATACATACATACATACATACATACATACATACATACATACATACAAACATACATACATACATACTTACATACATACATACATACGCTCGAAAAACATAACCCTCCTTCTGTCGCAGTCGGGTAAAAAGAATAAAATTAGGATGAAATTCTTGTTTGTGGTTAGGAAGGTAAAGTACATCAACAACACCTTTCCCAGCTTCTTGGTGCATCATTTGTTTTACTTTTAACTCTATTGCAATAGTTATTTGTATACAAGAGTGCAAAGTTTTTTTTTAACCGCGTGCTCAATTTTGATGACTGAGCAAGCGAAGGATTCTAAAATTGAATCCTGAGCGTTAGCGAGGGAATCAAAAGAGCACGAGGTGAAAAATCTTTGCACTCGAGTGCAACACGTAACTTTTCATCCCACCTCAGCGAGGAAATACCTAAATGAAGAAAAAAAAAGTTGTATGGTAAATTCGGCACCATGGAGGGAGAAGTAAATAGGTTTAATGATGTTTTGAATTCACAAACTTAGTGCACACGATGTTCTAAATTCAATTTACTGATTATCCTCTTGAGGATAAAAACGACTTTTGCACTCAGATATCGAAGAGTAAAAGTACTCTTCCGAGAGGAGGGATGAAAAATAATTTTACAGATTATAGCATCGGGTACCGTGTGATTTTGTTCGTATTTAGTCTTGTCAGTTTTGGTGTGGTATCAAGCTTCGAAAATTACAAATCCAGGAGAGTATGTCGCAAGAGATAGTTTATTCTTTCAGGTATCGTCAATGTCTCTGATGTCCACCTCGTGGCTACAGTTTATTCATTGCATCCAGCCATGCCTCTGATCGCGGTGGTTTGCGGTTCCTTCAGGACGGTAAGGAAACAGACTATTCAATAGTTACTTCTATAACAGATACAGTACGCTCCCGATTTCACGCTTTTTAATTGCGAACTTTACGCTTCAGGAACGACGAAATAAAATGACTAGAGACTATCGGTCTTAGAAAAGGTATATGTCTAGAATGAGCCTAACGCTTCTACCGTATAAAACAAAACGGGTCAACTTTCTTAGGTTGGTGTGCGTGAGGTGTCATACAAATTATGTCTGTGTGCATGCATATGGATAGGGTTTAGAGGCCAGTACTGGTTGCAATTTTTTTCGACGCTTTCTTAGCTTCGACTGTCAATCTTGACATATAAATTATCCAAGGGGCTATCTTAATATGCTGATAGGGGAGTCACGTTGCAGGTTCTGACCCGAGAACTTGTCTCGCGTGTTGTTCGCGCGTCGCGTCTTTGCCTGCCACGACGCTCCGCATTCCTTAATCTCTTCTTGTTCTTTATCAAAAACAATCCCTGAGATTGGGATAGATACTCCCACAAACTACATGACATTGGCGGAAATGCGGTGCTAACGCACAAGCAAAAAGTCCATTAATTATAAATGAATAAAAAAATATGCTGATATAGGTACATTTGGCTAGAGTAAGTTTGCAGTTTTGTATGGAAGAGCTGATTTTTTTTTTGCGATTCGATGTTGGTGCCATAGAGAAAGTTGTACAGTTGTACGATCTGATTATCTCCTTAAAAAGTGTGAGAAGGACCCTGTATTGTAATTTTAAAAAGGGCTTTCCGTTTTTTTATGCTGTGGTTCGCAACACTACTTTTTAACACGTTTCATGGAAACGGCCATGAAACGTCTTGTCTGAGACCTTCGCTTAAAAACTGCTTCGTGCTTAAAATCTTTTTAGTATTAGGTCGACATTCTGTTAGCTGACGTTTGACACTGACAGGTGTCAAACTGTTAACGTGCACACTAAAGTGGTTTTATTTATTGAGATATTGACAATCTTTTTTAGGGTTCCGTAGTCAAACAAGGAACCCTTATACTTTCGTCCATTCTGTATGTTTGCCCCGCCTTAATAACTCGCAGATTATTGCACCTATTGAATCGAAATTTGGCATGAAGTCTGATAACAATAGGTAACCCAAAAACAGATATATAACGTGTTAATGAATTAACGCAAAACTAGAAAGTAGTTTGTTTAGAATCGAGAGCAGAATCGTATCATGTTTTCAACATAGGTAATTTTTTTCAAAATATTAAATACAGTGTAAACTCTATATAGCGACACTGAAGGGACTGTGCATTTTATGGCGTTATAGAGAGTTGTCGTTAAATGGAGAGAAGAAATATCAGAATTAGAAAAAGAAAAAGTTTATTTCCGACTATTGCTAGTAGTTATGTGCATAAAAAAGAATGTTATTTGAACGCTATTGCGTACAGTCTGTTATTTTTGTCTGACGTCTTTTGCTGCACCAGTAATTTTTTTGTATTTTTTTACTTATTTTATTCATATCTAGCAATATTGAGGCATCTTGGTTATAAAGGAAGTATTTTTCCAATAATTTAGCTGCTTCCAGAGCTTCTTTAATGCTCGGCGGAGGCTCAGGCTCATCCGTATCATCTTCTTCATCGACTTGTTCTTGATCCTCCATTGTAAACAACAGAACGAATTTCTTAGAAAGTTCGGTATGCATGATGCCGACAGTCGAGTTTATTGCGGGCTAGGATAATAAAGCGACAATAGATCGTACACAGCTGCGCAGTTTTTACTAATTTTAGCAACTTAAAAGGTACTTTTTATTACTCAATTGTTGTCGTTATTGAGAGTGGGTGTAATGCTATGTAGAGTGAAACATTGTATGAAAGACAAGCTAAACCAACCAAAGCCAATTGATTTCGACGCTTAAGGGAGTTTGTCGTTAAATAGAGTGACGTTACATGGAGTTTACACTGTACTTTGTTTGTAAAATTTAAAAGTTACTGTACTCGATTTCAACCCACCGCACGGGCACACTCACCCTACTTACTACCAAAACAAGATTTTGAAAATGTATCCGCGAGCACGCTAGCGCTTTCATTCATTGCTGAAATGATAACAAATCATTTTTGTCTGAAAACTTAAAATGCGAATAACTTAAAATTTTTATTATCAAAAAAATTAAATCATTGTTTCAATCTAATTATTTTGTTATAAATCAGTTGGGGTGTATGAGGGGTTGCGCTTATTCATTAACACGTTGTATAGTAGTTACGAATAAAAATAGAAATTAAATCAATATAATGCTTCTGTCTCGAGACATCTGCGCTCAAAGTCAAAAATAGGACGTAAACAATAATGTAGGGACATATTTCTCTAAGACGTCCGCTAAGACGAAGCTAAGAGGAAGGATCTCCATAGAGTCCGCATAAATTTACGATTGTAGTTGGTCTCTTTTGTCTTATGACGTACCTTTAATAGTAGAAAGAGATGGAACTATAGATATTTGTTTATGCGGCTGTCCACTTTTTTTGGAGCTAGTGTGTGTGAAAAGTGACCGTAAACATAAGGCCATATGTCACTTGGTCCTCTTTTGTCCATACTACTTGACACCACACACTCAAACCTAAACGTCAAAAAAAGTGGACACTTTACAATTGGTATGGCTCACTCTAGTCTTAAAGAGAGATCCTTCCTCTTAGGTTAGTAGCAAGAATGGCATCAAAATAACATCGCAGGCTAGCTACCTTATGCTTAACTAGTAATATTCAGAACATTTTCTGTTGACAACCACCCGTACTTGACGACAATGGCATTAAATGGCAAACGGGGAATAAAACAGGATGAAATCTCGAGACGTATCCCGATTCCCGAGTTACGGTGACATTGAGAATTGATACCTTCGTCATTTTGCTGAATTGTAGTACGGTTGAGTTATTTTCTAGTAGACCTTGGCAGGAAATTGAGATAAATTTGAACTTATTGAAGTCTGACTAAATGATTTGGACATTATTCTTTCAAAAATGTGCATTGGCTAACGTAACGATAAAATATGTTAATTATAGTAGGTTATAGGTTCACAATAATCATACAATATGGTTTTTGCATTAAAGTAAATTGTAAGTATTTTACTTTTTGAAAAATTAATCAGTGTTTTTTTTATCTGTGGACTACAAAAACTGAAACGCCGCCATCATTGAGCATCTTGTGACGTCCAAAGAGATTAATACCTAATAGAGTGAGTCATACCAATTGTAAAGTGTCCACTTTTTTTGACGTTTAGGTTTGAGTGTGTGGTGTCAAGTAGTATGGACAAAAGAGGACCAACTGACATATGGCCTTATGTTTAAGGTCACTTTTCACACACACTAGCTCAAAAAAAAAGTGGACAGCCGCAAAAACAAATATCTATAGTTCCATCTCCTTCTACTATTAAAGGTACGTCATAAGACAAAAGAGACTACCTACAATCGTAAATTTATGCGGACTCTATGGTGATCCTTCCTCTGAGGTGACGTCACATCATAAAAAACAAAACGTCATACTTGTGTTTCGTTTGGCGGTTTGTTGAGAAAATTCACCCTAAAATATTTTAATTTGTGCTTCTGAGAGGTTTCGCGAAA
The DNA here is from genome assembly GCA_963924505.1 of Agonopterix alstromeriana. Classification (NCBI taxonomy): domain Eukaryota; kingdom Metazoa; phylum Arthropoda; class Insecta; order Lepidoptera; family Depressariidae; genus Agonopterix; species Agonopterix alstromeriana. Next base: position 20,144,171 of record OZ004662.1, read on the forward strand.
TGGAGCCAGGATATACAAAAGCTGATAGTGCAAATCTGCTAAAAGTAGATTCATCTATGGTTGCAAATTTCTTTGCGTGTAATTCTGACTTTTGCTCAGCCGAGATTCGGAATACAAAAACTTTCGTGTTAGTACCGAAATAAACAAAGTAATTATATTATTTAATTTATTTGGAAAAGTTGATATAAGTATTTTATTAGCTTTTTACTGAATAAACTGCAAACTTTCCACTCAAAATATGAGTAAGAGTTGAAGCGTCGTAGTTAGCTTTACTTATTTATTGTGATTTGACGTCACAGCCAGAAATGTCACGTGACCGGCTGTTTTCGCGCGAATCTCAAATTGCTTAATGAAAAGTTAATATTTTTTTCGAATAAATAACGCATTTTAAAGAAAACGATAATTGTAAGAGGTATAAAATAAACCTACGCATATTTTAAAATAACTTTCCAAAAACCGTCAAATAGCCAATTGTTTTCCCTCTGATTTGATTACATTGAACACAAATTTATTTTCGACATACTTATTATTTTCTTTAATCAGCTCTATAAACCGGTAAGTTTAAACAGAGAGCAAACATTTAGAAAGCTTCCACATAAATTTACAATTGTAGTTAGTCTCTTTTGTCTTATGACGTACCTTTAGTAGTAGAAGGAGATGGAACTATAGATATTTGTTTATGCGGCTGTCCACTTTTTTTTGAGCTAGTGTGTGTGAAAAGTGACCGTAAACATAAGGCCAAATGTCACTTGGTGCCTTTTGTCCATACTACTTGACACCACACACTCAAAACTAAACGTCAAAAAAAGTGGACACTTTACAATTGGTATGGCTCACTCTATTAGGTATAATCTCTTTGTTTTAAACATTAAGGTATCCCATTTATTACGTACTGAGGTTTTTTTTAAGACGCTGAATATTAAAATCGTTTTTAAAAATGGCTTGCGTGTTAAATTATTGATAAATGGGGAACTTGCACAGTTTTATATTTTTATTTATTTATTTTAACACTTTATTGTACTCATAACATCACAGAAAAAAACGATTAAAGTAGACATTTAAGAAGGGCGAGCTTATCTCTAAAGAGATCATAAAGACTATACTTCATTCCAAATAAAGACGACGAGATTTTCCGATTTTTATTTAGCTTTCTGGCCAATTCTGATTACCAAAAATTTAATTAATTTATTGGATACATATACTATCCGAAATGTCTTGGACGTTACTAAAGCTGTTCTAAGAATAAGTGAGAGGAATTGTTTCAATTCCCTGTTTCTGTAATGCAAAATAACCTTAAAATTTCGTTGCTATTTTGAATAGAGTAAAGTGTATCATAAAGATTTAAGGCTTACATAAAAATGGTAAAATATGCACAAATCATTTATTTATTGCAAATCAAAAGATGACTTTTCAAATTCCGCGCTAAAACGCTCACTGCCATTACGTGACGTCACTCCTTTTCATGACGCGTGAAGCTCATTATAAATTATCCGCTAAAATATGTTGCCGCACTCTTCTAACGCACGCAAGTTGCTAATCGCTTTGTCACTTTGCGCTGATTGGTGTTTGAAATTACGTTCCGATTCACGTAACTTATATTTGAAAAATTTCGTAAAAATCAAAACTTTAGACTAAATCTTTCAGTAATGTTTTATTCATTATTGAATTATTAAGATAATTTCTTATTATCATGTTGGTGCATGTTCCCCATTCTACCGGATGATTTATTTACCGTTTAGAAATTTTCTGGGGTAGTTCAGACCATAAATTAAACAACTTCTACTATGGGAGCAAACAGGAAAACGAAAAAAAAATCAGCTGTTCCATTCTAAACTGAAATGCCTACTCAACTAAAATGTTGAGACGGATTTAGACTAATTTAGGTTTGCTTCAATAGTAAAAGTTGTTCAGTTTGATGACCGCAACCATCCCTGAAAATTTCGAAACGGAAAAAATCACCCAGTGTAGTAAATCGTGATCACATCGAAATTATTCGGGTCATTAGTCATTTACTTCAGACGGTGTGAAACCCCCAAGTGCTCTTTTTCAATGGGATCTTTCGGACCACTATCAAAAGTTTAAAAATCAAGTATTTGGTCTAATGCTTTTTTGTGTCCCAAAAAATTAAACTGGGTCACGATCGTTACTCGTGTATACTTTTGAGTTCCGATCTGATTACGCAATCGAAAAAAAGTAATTTCACGGATCCGACCCTATAAAAGGAACTGAGATTTTCATGTCAACTTATAAGTTTCCCCGGGATATTTTCGCTCACAAACACTAAATATGCGCATAAATTCAGAAAAAAATATGTATGGAAATTCGTTTGTTGACTGACAGCTAATAAAGACAGGCTCCTTGGTGAGGTTCAACTTTTTGGTGCCTACACTACGCCTTAAGTGATAAACAACTTATTTTTAAACAGAGTAACTATTTGTGATACTTTTTAATAAACGATTATTCTTACTATCCGTTCCTTTCTCGTAGATCCATGCAGATAAAGAATAAGGTCTGCCGAAATAAAATGGGCTCAGAGCATAGAGTCGTGGGTTAGACCATAACTACGCATGTTCTTGTTCTATGGCATGGGCAGTGACAAATTTCGATGCAAAATTATACTTATCATATTTAACTTTACACTGAGGTAAAATGCTATACTCCATTTCAAATAGCAACAACATTTTAAGGCTATTTTGAATTACAGAAACTGAGATTTGAAACACTTCCTCTCACTACTTCTTAGAACAGATTTGGATGTTGGTCCCATAAATAAAAGTTGTTCAGTTTGATGGTCTAAACAACCCCCTTAAAAGTTTTAAATGTTTATTTTTACTTTTGTAACACCTTGTATAGGAATCGGAATATCTTTTCGTACTTATTTGAAATGAAGAATAGGTTATTTTTAATCACTTTTCAGGGGTATAGTGACTGTGAAACTGAACGACAAATAAAGCTGAAATCGGGAAAGAAAATCAGCTATTCCATATTAAACTGCAATGTCTTTTTGTGTCAAATGTATGAAACAGTAGATTTTTTTTTTCGCGATTTCGGCTTTTGTATTCATACAAAAATAGTGAATAGTGCCTTGTGTTTAGGTTCAGTTCAACAAGATCCGTGCCGCGACGTATGACATAATCAAGATGGCGTATGTACACGCACCTTCACCGATTGGACGCGCGTGTCTCTCTGTTTGTGCTCCTCTAAAATCTCCCCTAAAGTGCGGACCACTGCGGCGAGGTGCGGAATCAGAATTTAGAAGTTAGTGAGGGGCAGGAAGTGGATATTCTGTACGTTCCTAGTAGTATTACATACTGCTCTGTGGCTAATAAATTCGCTTTGTTGATGGTAGATATCACGCTTGATGGGTCAAGGTGTACCCCTAAATCCTAAAATAACAAAACTTTTGAGCCTCGTATAAAGTTTAAACACGGAATTAATTTCAGTCAATGTTGCTTTAATACCTGTTTGATATGCAACTTTGTTTTATTTACCTTACTGTCGTCAACTTCTCGTACCACCGATAGGAGGTGAGGCCATTTGGTTCCCACCAATCAACCTCAATCCATCTCAGGGAGTTTCCGTACTGTACGTAGATATTAAGTACTTTTTCTAAGGCTCAATTCGCACCAAAATGGCAGCAGCCAGAAGTTTGATAGTCATTTTTTGGGTAGCGAGAGAGCTTGGACCCCCGATCCCAGCTACCCAATCCACCACGTTGCCCCAGCAACGTCCTATGCCGAGGTCCGTACCCCTCTGGGTGCCCTTATGTCAGTTGCTTAAGTTCATTCATTTGGCTCGGTAGACCCGTCGTGGTCCCTCCAATAGTCCGCAGTAAAAAGCAGTAACTGCTCCTTGAGCAACGCTTTTCTTTTTTTTTTAAATTACTAATTCATTTTTAAAAAAACGCCGCGCAGTACCTCAAACGACAATGTGTATTTTAGCAATGTAGATAATGTTTAAAATGCTACACAACTGAAACTGCGGTGCCGGCCGCTGCTATTTTGGTGTGAATTGAGCCTTATACTGTCTGGCGCTGTCAGTATTCACCGCCTTAACAAGTACAGATAATACAAATGGGAATAGTAGTTAAAACACATACAGAGTTTATGATTAATACGTTCTTGTTATCAGGGTTTTACACTGACCGTGTATCTAGGTCTGTTGGGATTAGAACTTGTTCCTAAGCCTGTCACTACTAATCCTTCTTACAATATTGTTAGTCTTTTGGTGAAAATTTGGAATATAGTAGATACATGCCTGAAAAACATAAATTCTCAATAATCCCCGATATTTTATGTTGTATTATTGAATAATTAAGACATTTACAAAACATTAAATTTAGGTATGAACAAAAAATGGAAAACTGGTGATTTTGTACAGGATGGCTTCGTTCAATACGTTTTACTTATAACAATAATAATCCACGGTTAATATCGTTAATTTGGGTAGATATTTAATATTTTGTAAGTCTTCAAAAATTATAACCTCAAAAACCTGTTTGTTTTTACACATTAAATTTGCCTTTTGATAATTAACTGTCTCTATTGCTGGTATGCTGGTCGAAATATTTTTAGAAATAAGCTTGCCCTTTGTACATTATTATCGATTTTAAGGTATTTCTCAGGTTTCTGAGCCTATATAACCACGAAATCTCGACAAAAGTGTTATAAACTAACAGTAATACTATTTTAAACACAATTTACTAAAGTGTATTTAATGCAATCTCAAACCTTATTTTTCCTAGACTATGTGTATTATAATGGTTTCTCTTAATATTATAGGGTAATATAGTTAATTATTTTGACGTTTTAAGGGATGATTAGATCATCTAACTGGGCAATTGTTACTTTCAAGTCTTTTAAACAAAGGTCAAAATACAGAGACGCTGCTGCGAGGATATTTTTTTTATATACTGACTATGTTTTAAGGTTATGATCAAACTATCAAACAAAACAACTCTATGTGAACTTACCTATACATCGAAAGCGCAAAAAAATGTCGGCTTTAGTAGGTAGATTTGCAGTTTCGTATGGAACAGCAGATTTTTTCGAGATTTCTATATTAGTGTTATAGAGAACGTTGTTTAGTTTAATGGTCTGATCGTTACCTCAAAAAACCGTCCACACATTAAGATATACCTTGTATTTGTTACTGCCACATAGCACACAGGCAGGGCTGCAATCCCGGTAAATATTCAGTGATTGAACCGTGACTGGACTACGTACGAACCATAACTTTTGACACATTTGGTATTGCGCTAATCGCGGTACAGCTCATGACAGCCGTTAGAGCCGTTTTGACAGATCGCTCAGACGTTAAAGCTGTTACGTAGAGTTTAGTGCGATGCGGAATTCAGCACAGTTGAATAGTAATTGGATTGCAAAGTGATTAGAACTGAAATTGGATAAGAATAGAACTTAGATGTTTTAAATTAGCGCAATCGGTCTCCAGATCTTCTACGGAGATCAGGTGATACTCTTCCATAGATTGTGAGCTAGCCGAGTCGGTGTAAGGTCACGCACACACCGCCGCGCCTTGTATTAGTGAAGATATCGTAGCGCGACTGTATAAAGCGTTTTCTCTGTGGGGTACATACTCATATGGTTATAGATTACGATCGTTTTGCACGTAATATTTGTGTTCTACGCGAACATAAATGTGTATTTTCACTCCATTATTCATCACCGCAGAAAGCTATTGCCAAAATATCGCTACTTTCATCTACACTTCGTATAATATCGCTGAATAATAAACTGTATTGTGTAATAAATATAGATTAACAATTCATGATATCCGACTCGCATCCGCGGTCGGTTAAAATTTCAACGTTCCACCTTCTCTCGTTAACGTTAGGGACGTTATTGTGCTCCGTATACGTAACCGACACTATTGAATATCCGTATCCGAAATAAAAATATCCGTATCCTAAATTTAATCCGAAATAATGTTTCGAATATAATTTAGAATTGTGACAGTTATCACTTTATTTAATGGACGGAGGATTAATGACACCGGGGCCTATTTCATAAACATGACAATAGTAATTTACAATGAGAATTTAAGATAAATTACTGAGAATTATAATAAAAATGTTGTTTAACGTCATAAGTAACCAGCAATGTACCCTGAATTGTCGTTGTAAATTACAATTGTCATTTGAAATAGTCCCCAGATCTAAGAAAGAAATGTATTCAATTGAATATGAATAAAATTTATGAGTAGTTACGGGGGCCGCCCTCGTAGATCGTACATTGATCAAATGAATTATGCGTATACTTATTACATTTTCCTTTGGGAGTTATAGGGATTTGCCCAGCAGTGATCAAAGTTGGTCCAGAGTGATAAGTAGTGAGTAGGTATTTGTATATTGGTAGAAATACTTATGCCCCGTTGTGGGATTCGAACTTGCAGTCCTTAGCATTACTGCCACATTTCATTACCAATTCATTACAGTTTGGTGGATAGGTATACACACATTTTTACAATATCCGTATCCAAATCCGAAATCCATGACATCACTAGTTAAAAATTAGCTTGCAAATGTATTCTGGTATAAAGTTACGATGTAGGAAAAGGTGCTTAGTTATGCAAACTTTAAAGAATTGTTGTCTTGAATATTGTATCGTTGTCAGCGCATAATGAACCTTGTGTCCCTGGCATACCAGAGGAATTTATGTGAAGTCTAAAAAGACATTTTCATACGTAAATTTCACTTTGTCAAATGTGAAATTAAGTCGTAAATTTGTTTTGCAAATTCAACATTTTCTCTTTGTGAGTATTAACTAAGCAGAACCTATTTTTCTTCAGAGATGTAACCATTAACGTAATTTGTATAAAATCGTATAATCCTATACTCAAGACCGTATTGTCTTTTGGAGTATTATTACCATCATCATCAGACTATTATCGTCCACTGTTCAATATTAGGCCTCTAAGAAGGCGCGCTACAAAACGATATCGAATCTCCGTTCTAGAATTCAGTCTCCCACTGCCATTTTTAGAAGACTCGTTATTACCAGTTCAATATTGTGATATACATGTATCATCATCATCATCACCACCAGCCTATACTACGTCCCACTATGGGATAAACACTTACTCTCAAGGAGGGTGTATGGGCGGTAGTCCACCACGCATGTCCAATGCAGATTGGTTGCTTCACATACGCATTAGAATTTCTTCTTCAGATGCAGGTTTCCTCACGATATTTTCCTTCACCATTTGACAACAGTCGGTATTACGTACATAAGTTAAAACTCATCGGTATACAGGGTATTAGAGTAAACAGTTGAATTACTTTAAAGGGTGATTGTACTCATGATACTGAACAACTTTCTCTAAGAAAGAAATAGGACATACGCAAAAAAAAAACGACTTTTCATACTAACGTTCGATGTGCTGATTGCATTTGGTATGGAAAGTCCAAAAAAATTTGTTGAACTTCTTATAGGTTTCTCAAGGAAAGTTGTACAGTATTATGAGTACTATTATCCCTTAAAGTATTGTAACTATTTACCTTAAGGGAATATAATTCGGAGCGTGCTCCATACAAACGAAGTCTGGTGATATTTTCAATACTAACTAGTTAAAGTCAATGATTTTTTTCTGAAACCATCTAGAAACTAATCTCTATGCTTTTATAAAGTCCGATTTTCGTTAAAATGTATAGTTTTAATGTTACAGTGCCTCTAAGTTTTCCATACAAATCTTAAATTAATCCTAGCATTAAAACTGTATATTTTAACGATACTTCATACAAGCATAGAGATTAGTTTCTAGATTGTTTCTGAAAAATTGCATTGACTTTAATTGGTTAGTAGTGAAAATATCACCAGACTTCGTTTGTATGCAGCGCGCATTTACGCATTCGGAATAAACTACTCTTAACACCCTGTATGGAATGTCGTCTGTGCGGATTCGAAACCGAAACCTAATAATTTAGTGTCAACCTCTATGCATATAATGTGTTATTGTTATTGCTTTTAGTAAACAAAGATATTTTCACAAACCAATATAATAATATATCCCCGATGTATCTGTCGGACCAGGGTCGTCTGATCAGTGTAAACACAGCCTTGGGCCCCAAAGGGTCCCATCTGTCGCGTGATGAAACTATAAATCTCGGACGGCCGTCAAAGAGGGCCAAATAGCTATCAATTTATTTCTATGTCGATTTTACGCACCATCGAATAGGAACACATGACGGAAATTTACACTTTTGACGTCTGATCACTCTGTTTGGGCCCGGGGTTTAATTGCGCGAAAGGGGATACGATTTTGGCGATTTTTCAATCCCTCCCTTTCATCATCATCATCAGCCTATACAACGTGTTAATTAATAAGCGCAAAACCTCATACACCCCAACTGATTTATAACAAAATAATTAGATTGAAATAATAATTTCATTATTTTGATAGTTAAATTTTAAAGTTATTTACATTTTAAGTTTTCAGGCAAAAATGATTTGTTATCATTTCAGCAATGAATGAAACTGCTAGCGTGCTCGTGGATACATTTTAAGAATCTTGTGTTGGAAGTAAGGAGGGTGAGAGTGCTCGAGCGGTGGATTGAGATCGAGTTCAGTAAATTTTTAATTTAACAAACAAATAAAAATCCTATGTTGAAAACATGCGTTAATTCATTAATACGTTGTATACATCCCACTGCAAGGTACAGGCCTACCCTCAGGGAGGATGTATGAGCGTTAGTGCACCACGCATGTCCAGCCCGGATTGGCCTCACAGTTTGACAGAGCTTATTGTAATAAAAATTCTTTGTACTTATTTGTGTAGATACATTTTTAATAAATTTGATTTTGAAGGGCCGCATAAACGAACTGTTTTCCTTTCCGGAAGGTGTTTTCCTTTGCCCAGCAGTGGAATGGAATTGGCTAAAAAAATATACAGGGTCCAACTTAATATGCTGACACTTTGACAAAACTGCAACTCGAGCCAAATGTATGGGACAGCTGTTTTTTTTTTCTCGATTTCGATGTTGGTCCCATAGAGAAAGTTCAGTTCTATGGTCTGATCATCCCTTTAAAAAAGTGTCAGCATATTAAGTACCCTGTATATTGAAATTAACACGTTTCAAAGATTTTATTAACACAGTAAATGAGACGAGAATATAACTTTTATTGTTATCACTTATATACATGTTCACTGTCCACGAATGTGTAACATGTTACGGGCATGATAAATATAGCCTGGTTTGTAGCATTTACTTTTTCAAATTTCAGATATCAGTTTGTTGATATGAATATTGTTTTGGGTAGGTACATGTATAGATGTGGTTACTTTTGTTTGCCTTCTATAATAAAAAGCTTAGTAGCGTATAGTTGAGATCATACTGTGTTTTACCCGTAGATTAATTACACGCATGGTTGTAGCTGTAGAGCGTACGTTTTATTTATTTTATACAACGTGTTAATGAATTAACGCAAAACTAGAAAGCAGTTTGTTTAGAATCGATACATTAAATATTTGTTTGAAAAATTTTAAATTTACTGAACTCAATCTCAACCCACCGCACGGGAACTCTCACCCTACTTACTATCAAAACAAGATTCTTAAAATGTATACATGAGCACGTTAGCGCTTTCATTCATTGCTGAAATGGTAACAAATCATTTTTGCCTCAAAACTTAAAATACGAATAACTTTAAATTTTAACTAAACTTTAAATAATGAAATTATTGTTTCAATCGAATTATTTTGTTATTAATCAGTTGGGGTGTATAAGGTTTTGCGCTTATTCATTAACACGTTGTATATGTTGCTCTGTATGAATCGATCATCATGTAAAGTTAGGTTTTAAAAATAAATAAGCTACCTATAGTTCCTTACACCAAATCCTCTCAAACCAATGCTTTAGGTGAGGATCGACCTTACGAGGTACACCTTATAGTTTTACCAAGTTTCGACTTTACAATGCTCTAACTTATACCAACTACTGTAACTGAACATCGTCTATATACTATACCTATGTAGCTACAACAGAATCCACTTACTCGATGCAACATCTGTCTGTCTTAGTTATTATATTCTGAGTTGTTTCAAAACTTACTGTTTTGGCCTCAGTCTAGAATAGACCTAACTGCATAAGCATATGCTCATGACTATATTCTCCGAGGGGGTAGTCAGAGATATTCTGAAACCACAGAACATCCACGTTTCACTAGTACCGAAACTCTGTCCAGTGTGACGGGGAATGAGCCCGTCGCCACTTGTAATGGACAGTGGGTACAATACATGACTCGAAATTGAAGCATGCAGGTTTCCTCACGATGTTTTTAAATTCCGAAAAACTCATTGGTACGAGTCGGCCTGGACGGGGATCGAACCGTCGCCTCCTGCACGGCAGGCAAGGTTACTCGCCACTGGACCACCACGGCTTTTACTCGGTTTACGGTTTCACGGTTTTAACTCTGCAGTAGACCTAACTGTGTATAGAATAATCGTTTATATTAACTACAACTAAGAAGTTTGTTTATGTATGTATGTGTGTGTGTGTTTGTGTTTATGTCCGTAGCCACACACCGCTTGAATTATAATATCTATTGACTGATTGACTGACAGGTAACGCACAGCCTAAAAAAATTTTTAATACACATTCTACAGCATTTATTAATTTCTAAGCATCCTAATAGGCCTCTGACCTGACTTAACGAATAATTCCCGGATCTATTAGGTACCAACTGATTAACGGAGATGCTCGAGATCAAATAACATTAAACGGGTCACCCATCCAAAGACTGACCGCACCTGATGTTGCTTAACTTCGGTGTTCGTTTCCAATACCGAAGCTCCACTACACTAACAAGCGCCATATTCTGAATACGGTATTATTTAGGGTTCCGTACCTAAAGGTTGAAAATGGGACCCTATTACTAAGCATACTTTGTCCGTCCGTCCGTCAGTCCTACCTATTTAGAGCTGTAACTTTTGAACCGTAATAGCTAAACAGATAAAATTTTCACAGAATATGCGTTATTACGGCGGATTTGTTAACAACTAATAAAAGTTATAACTTAAGGGGGGTCCTCACAGAAGAAACAAGTTTTTATCAACGTTTTTTTCTTCTCGCTCTATCGTAAAAACGGTAATACATAAAACTTGATACGATTATAGAGCAAACTCTACAGTTTAACAACAAATAATAAAAACCAGACAAATGTGAGTCGGTCTCGTGTTAAAGGATCAGGGAAAAAAAATGTGTTTAATATTATGTTGTGTGGTGGTGTGGTATGGAAACCCTCGGTGCGCGAGTAGCTCGACTCGCACTTAACCGGTTTTATTTGATATCTCTGATTATCCTCATGACAGCTTTTGTACCGTCCAAGATATGTAGGATAGTATGTGTATCCAATAAATTAATTACATTTGGTAATCAGAATTGGCCAGAAAGCTAAATAGGAATCGGAAAATCTCGTCGTCTTTATTTGGAATGAAGTATAGATGGATAGAAGACAGCAAAAGGTTTCTCAATGTAAGTATACTCTTAGACCCCTGGCATGTATTCCTTTAAGTACCCCCGGGTACGTGAGTATAGATTATGTGTATGATACCAGAAAAATGGGACAGGGGCAAGAGTATGACGTCTTATTTTATTTATAGCCCAATTAAGGCGAAAAATCGAAAAACAAAAATATTTGCAACAAACACTTGCTAAATGGAAATGAAAGGACATCGTAAAAAAATCTATTAAGGGGATACCGAGCCTCTAGTGCTGCCCTGACTCTTATTTAATTAAAGGAAAAAAATTAAAAAAAAAACAAGAATGTCACATTGTAATCATTGCGGATTTTCAATTCATCAATGTCATTGGGTCATTACGGATTACGGATTTGTGTAATTAATATCTTTAAAACCGCCAAAAGAGACCACTTTTTGCGGTTTTAATTATAGTAACTATTTTAGTAGTCCGTCATGCTTCGATAAATTGAAAACAAATAATGACTAAAATGTGTCATTCCTGTTTTTATTAAATGTTGTAGGTACAAATATGGATGATGACTGATCCAATATTCATATCTTATAATGAATTTAAAATAAGGCTAAATTTAGAAATAAAATGTTCATACGAAATTTCAATCGAATTGAAAACAAAAAAGTCACAAGCGATTGAGCATATGCTCACGATTATATTCCCCGAGGGGGTAGTCGGAGACATTCTGAAACCTCAGAATATCCACTTTTCACCAGTAGTGTCGAAACTCTGTCCAGTATGACGGGGGTGAGCCCGTCGCCACTTGTAATGGACAGTGGGTACAATAAATGCCTCTAAATTGAAGCATGCAGCTATTGAAAAATGTTTTTGTCATCTTCTCTCTTTCATACAAAACAGGTGTTTGTATGACACGTCATGATTTGTATGCAAATACGAGGTTATGACGTCACTTCTCTTATATATGCCTCTCGCTCTAATCTTAAATTGTAAACACTCATAATTCAGTCATTCTAAAGATATTAAAAAAAAATCACTTTAGTGTTTAAGATATTAAACAGGGTTTAAAAAAGTAGTAACCAATTTTTTTTCATCATTCCTATTGTATAGAAATAAAAAAATACTATTGAGAGCAGCACTGAAGGCTCGGTGCCCGCTTAAAAGCAAAATTAAACCTCACTTAGAAGCAAATTTCCTTTCCGAAAAGCTTTTATAAATAAATCATAATGTGGATACAATTAACTCCGGCTGACCTCGGTTTCGCGTCAAATTTTTATTTTATATTTTTCCCCTCCATATTTCATGGCACAGATTATAATAAATCGACTCTTTTGTCTATGGTCACCGAGGGATAGAATTTCATCTGGTTGATGCAAAGCTACCGGCTCGGGAGATTTGACGCTTTGAAACTGTCTTTGTGTCTGTTGGTTTACTTGCGTAATTACTTTTTTATTTTTATTTTGGCTATGGCGTCGTGTAGTTATCGATGCACAGCAGTGGGACTAAACAGGTTAGAAAAATTGAAAATACGACACTCCCTGTAGGGAACGTGGCCTACCGGTGTTTTATTCAGCTCCGCTGGAGAGGTTTTAGTGGACTGTATTTGTTCTGGTGGCAGGAGTGGTTTGATGTAAAAGAAAGTCTTGTTTGCAGTACTGGAGGTTTATTCATGTGATTTTTACACCAGAGTTAGTTACACGCACAAGCACCATACCAATATGGAAGGTGGAAACGGAAATACAACTTTTTTAATTACTACATTCTATGTTCGTGTTGCCAACACTCCCTAGGAATAATTACAAGTAGCACCAGAAGCTGCATAGTAGCTGAATAGTAGCTAGTTAGAGGTCATCAGCTACTGTATGGCTTCTACTGGGTGTTACAAAACACCCTTGTAATATTTATAAAATCAGCAGTTTCAAACCTAAACCAGCTGTTTAAATATTACTAGGGTGTTATGTAACACCTCGATACAGCTTGTGTGTTACTTCGAATTGTAAATAATTTTGTAGCCGTGTCGAATTAAGGCCGAGTCACAATTTGAATCAGAAATAATCAAACAATAATTATAATTTAATCAATCAATCATTGAATCTCTGATGTTGATCTCTCGCAAATAGCAAAAGTGAATTAAAATGATATAATTTCTAGGGAGTGTTTATTTGAGTAAAAGTAGGGGTTTCTTTTATACAGGGTGTTAGGGTAAACAGTTGCATTACTTTAAGGGGTTATTATATCCATGATACTGAACAACATTCCTGAATGAAACTATAGAAAAAATTTTGACTTTCCATACTAAATGCAATCAGCTGATCGAATGTTTGTATGTAAAGTTAATTTTTTGAACTTAACTTAGGTACAGCTTAACAAAGTTGTTCAGTATCATGGGTACAATCACCCTTTAAAGTAATACAACTGTTTAACCAAACACCCTCACCTCAAGCACGATAAAAGAAAGAGTTCTACTATACTACGTACATCACAAAAACTCCCTCCCCCCATAATTTTTATCTTCACCCCCTTTCGGTGGTACGGGAGGTGGACGACACAATTATAGGCAGTAGCTTATTCCTCTCTCATTCAGTGGTGAACGTGCTTACCTTATCTAACTGCGAGCCTACTTCTATTAAGTGTCCAGCACGTCTAGTATGATTTCTCTACACGCGCGCGACGCGCCTTCGCTGCATACAAAACAACCTGCACTTTTCTGAGAGCGCAAACCGCGCTTACGCAACGTATGGAAAAAAGCCGAGTCGCGCGTATGTAGAAAAATCATGTGTGAGGGTAAGGACATGGCTCAGGCACGCCATAGTTTTGCCAATTTTGGTACGGAGCACTACAAATAAATAGCGTGAAATATCTACGGCGTTACTTCGTTTACACTCCCCGCGTTTTCATTATGCTGAAATGAGAGTTATGGTTCCTTTGGGAAGGCTCGAAGGGATGCTCCTTCGTTGGCCAGATAACAAATACTCTCTTGCTACGATGAGGGATGTGATTAGGGGTAAGTCAATAAAAAAAAAGAAAAGTAAGTTAGCCTGTAAAATCTCACTGCAGGGAAAAGGCCTCCTTTCACGTATAAGGGTGAGAAGGAGTGAGCCATACTCTACCACGCGGGCCCACTGCGGGTTGGTGGAGGCAAGTTAGTGGTCAACTTGCTGTCAGAGAATTTTCTTTTTAATAGGCCTCAGACCTGGCTTAACGAATATTTACAACGCCATCTGACGGATCCGAGACCAATTGCTTAACGTGCCTTCCGAAGAACGGAAACGCTCGAGATGAAATACTACTAAACGGTCACCCATCCAAAGACTGACCGGACCTGATGTTGCTTAACTTCGGTGATCGTTTCCAATACCGAAGTTCCACTACGCCAACGAACGCTTATCAACAAATCAATAATATTATAACGAAAAGATGTGCATATTTTACTAACGCACGCAAAAACGACCCAATTAGGACGTCTTTCAATATTTCGCGTCAAGCACTGCTACGAGGAGTGAGACGGCTGTGGAACGGCACAATTTTACGCGCCATTTTCTATGTAGGTAACATAATTATCATGTTTTAAATTATTGGGATAGGTATCTACCACAAATGTTTACATTTTTTGGTTTTAATAAAGCCATACCAGTATGGTTAGGAAAAAACCGGCCAAGTGCGAGTTGAACTCGCGCACTGTGGGTTCCATACCAAGCGCCATAATTGTGAGAGAAAAAAAGATTTCTCCGATATCGGTATCCTTAGAGCGAAACAAGTAACTTGTATGGGGTATTGAGGACCCCATAAATTTTTTTTTTTTTTTTTAAATAATTAATACCCATATTCTGTGTCAATTTTAACTCGCTACCTATTACGGTTGAAAAGATACAGCCCTTTTGAGTTAGGAAGGTCGGACAGAATGACGGACAATGTAGGCTTAGTAATAGGGTCCCGTTGGCACCCTTTGGGTACGGAACCCTGAGAATACTAATATCTAAGTATAGTAGAGTATGTAATTACTCGAATGTTTAGAACCACTGGTTTAGCTTGACGCACGACATCAAACGTTCTGTCAAATGCAGGGATAGTCAGCATGTGGTTAGAAATTTATACCGAAAATCAAGAGGCGAAGCTCACACGCCAGTTTAATCAGATTTCAGATATTCTACGAAGTACTCGTAACTAACTTCTACCAGCCAAAGAAATTTGCTATACACTACATAAGTAAGCAGATAAACTCATGAACAGAATTGACATATAGTCGCTTTTAACTCTCCTATCTCATTTTCAGGGTATCGTAGTCAAACAAGGAACCCTTGTACTTTCGTCCATTCTGTCTATCTGTCTGTATGCCCCGCCTCAATAACTCGCAGATTTTTGCACCTATTGAATCGAAATTTGGCATGAAGACAGATGACAGTTACCCAATAACAGAAATGTAGTAGTTATGAAGAAAACAGTTTTTTTCGACCCCCTCCCATACAATGAAAGAGGGGTTGGAAAAATTATTTTGTTTAACTCTAGTAGGTGTCGTTGGATAGGTCTTGTCCAATGAAACAAAACTTTAATAGAAGCTAAACCGATATAATGCTTCTTTCTCGAGATATCTGCGCTCAAAGTCAAAAATGTGTTTCTCACACTTTCACTATGGAGCCAATGTCAAGAAAAAATAAAAAAATCTGCTGTCCCATATATTTGAGTCGAGTACCTAAGTACTGCAGTTTTGTATGAGACATCAGATTTTTTTTTTCTCGACAATGCCTCCATAGTGAAAGTTGTTCAGTTCGATGGTCTGAAACACTTCCTTAAGTATTACTAGGGTGTTTTGTTACACCCTGTATATATTTTTATTTTAAGAATGAACATTTTTAAAGTTCGATGTAGATTGTCACAGCTCTGTAGCGCCATCTAGTGATACCCAGGAGAATTTCTGGAAGAAAACTTATCTATATAAGCGTTCAGTTGATAACTGTTGCAAAATAAAGCCTAAAAAAACTCTCCACAAGAAACTTTGGTTGATTGAAATATGGAATGGACAGAGTTTCAATCAGTCACCGTGACAGGAAGCGAGCAAACCAATGAGCAGAAATACTAATATATGGCGTGCACTCTCAACGGCGGGCGGTCAGGAAAATATTTCCAATTTATTTTGCCTTTGATGACTCTCGAAACAGATTTCTGGAATAACCAGCAGAACCATTGCAATATCAATTAATAAAACGAAAATTCACGTCAATAAATCCAATCGGAGTGATCAGAAGCTTTACCAACTATCTTTTTAAGCGTGCTGTTGTAGCAAGGCTTTATTTTAGTATATTGAATGTTTCAGGATCGAATGACGTATTACAAATGATGATAGGCGGGCGAAGAGGCTAACCTTTTGCCCACTACAGCATAAGCATTACGTACTCGTACTCGTACCTACAAGGAAAGAAATGTACATTTCGTGTCTATGTGTGGGTGTGTGTCGGGGTATGTGGGGGTGTGTTTGAGGGTGGGTGTGTGTGTATGTGTGTGGGTGGGTGGGTGGGTGTGTGTGTGTGTGTGTGTGCAGCTAAAGATAAGGTGCCAGCTGTTTATAATCTTTCCACATTCTAAAAATTTTGGTATGAAATTATAATCTCTTGTAAAAGAAAATTTCATATTTAATTCCAAAGTTATAATTTTAAAGGCTAAGCCGTGGTGGTCCAGTGAGTAACCATGCCTGCCGTGCAGGAAGCGGTGGTTCGATCCCCGTCCGGGCCTGCCCAATTTACATACGATTTGTAATACTACTGG
This sequence comes from Agonopterix alstromeriana, assembly GCA_963924505.1. Lineage (NCBI taxonomy): Eukaryota > Metazoa > Arthropoda > Insecta > Lepidoptera > Depressariidae > Agonopterix > Agonopterix alstromeriana. Next base: position 20,161,377 of record OZ004662.1, read on the forward strand.
CTTTTTGGTGAAGGAAAACATCATGAGAAGACCTGCATGCTTCAATTTAAAGCTCCGCTGTCCATTATAAGTGGCAAAGGACTCACTCCCCGTCACACTGGACAGAAAAACGAGTTCTGAGTTTTCAGAATATCTCTGACTATCCAAATGGAAATATAGTTGTGAGCATATGCATGAAATGCAATATAATTTTATAAACACGAATTTCATAGGGTCTCCCTGGGTAATTGTAATTACAACTATGATGCAATTGCACTTTATAAATCACGATTCAGTTCTCTTTACTTACCAACACCTGCCTTGCCCTGCCTAGATGAAGGATGCAATTACCCCGGGGACCTTACCGCTTCTCGCTCCTCACTGATTAAGTCGAGTAGAAGTAATTCGTGGTACAAGTCCTCTCGTTAGGACACTGTTTATATAAACTTACAGAAACTTCACTGGAGCTATCCGAGACTCCTAATTTGGTCGAAACTGTACAAGTATCTGCACTGTCTTTGTTGACATTGTTTTAGTTTACTTTGTACTAAAGAGCGTCGGTTACAGTGGTTTGGTCTATTAATCGTGAAGACCATAGTTCAATAGCCGATTTACAACCAAAAAGATGGCAGATATTTTATTGGCTCCATTGTAAAAGTTGCTCAATTTGATGTTCATGATTCAGATATCATGTTCAGTCTAAACTTCTTCTTCCTGCCCTTATCCCATTATTTGGGGTCGGCGCAATATGTCGTCTTCTTCCATTCATCTCTTTTAGCCGTCATTTCAGCGAACACACCTTTTTTACACATGTCATCTTTCACACAATCCATCCATCTTTTCTTTGGTCGTCCTCTCTTCATGCAGTCATCCACATTCATATTTAACATTCGTCTTGTAATATGCCTCTCATCTCTTCTCATCACATTGAGGCATATTAAAGCGGCTTGAAAATTATCTAACAGCAAGTTGACCACTAACTTGCCTCCACCAACACGCACTGGACCCGCGTAGTGGAGCATGGCCCACTCATTCTCACTCTTATTCGAGAGAGCATTTGCCCTGCAGTGGCATTCTACAGGCTATAACTAACTTTTTTTTTAGTTCTGAAGGCAGTTTTAATATATTAATAAGATACCTAATATTCCGTAGCTCATGACTGTATAATACTTGGCGGCTTTCTTAATAAGTAATCTCGCTTCATTTAAACTTTGTATCTAACTTTTCCGCGGTGTTGATCATCTACGCAGATGTTTTTAATTATGTTACAGAATGTATTAAACCTAGCCGAGATTATAATATTTTTTCATTAAAAATATATTAAGATGTTTCCGTGACCAAACAACCTTGACCCTTTCAGAGCCGCCTCACCTCTACTAAACTACGTCATTGTAGCAGGTATACCTATTTTACATTGGATTGTCCTTTGTTGTCACTGTGGTGCCTTCTAATCGCAGAAAATCAAATTTGAAAAGCAATAGAATTTACACCTACAATTATCTAATTAACTCACTTAACTTCCTAGCAATTTTAGATCTTAATATTGTCTACACAATGGTGTGTGTCGCAAGTAAAAGTGACTTCAACTTATAAAGTAGATGCACATAATACCGATTTTTTCCATTATATTTAGGCTTTCCTTTGAACACGGGATTCATATGTATTTTATAGAAAATTAAGAAATATACTTCAAACAAAGCCGAGATGTTGAAGATCATTCCTATATTTTTGATTCATTTGTATGTCTTTCAAATAACGAGAAGATAGCTTCTAAAAACCAGCAAAATATGGCCCGACCCTGCGTTTACCTAGTGGGAGCGTCTTAAAGCGCCAACCAGACGAAAGCATTTCAGTACCATGGTGGTCGGTACCTGGTTTAAAATCATTTTATCATCATCAGCCTATATAGTCCCACTGCAGGGCACAGGCCTACCATCAAGGAGGGTGAATGGGCAATAGTCCACCACACGTACCCAATGCGGATTGGTAGACTTCATATACGCATCACTTCCGTACGATGTTTTCCTTCAGTATTTGAGAGCATTCGGTATTACGTACATAAGTTAGAAAATCTCGTTGGTACATGGCATGGCGTGTAAGTACGCTCTACTCTTGATTGAGTGTCCATAGATCTTCACAATGCGCCACCTACACTATTACGCATTTGGTCTAAAACCTAGCTTTCTGTCTAAAACGCTATGTATACCCATGGCAAATGGCGTTGCGTCGTTTACCACATACGCACAGAATAGATAATTGTACTACATACAGAACAGCTACTCCCTGCCCCTTCCTAACTTCAGATAGTGCAAGTAACTTCAACTCCGCACTTTAGAGGTATAATTTTAGATTAAGTGGAACCGACCAAGAACAATACAAGGCACGGGACTGTCCGTGTGCCGGCGCCATCTTGTTCCTGTAGCAGTACTATGTTAGCATTGTGAGAACGTGGACGTAGAACGGGATGAAAGGGGGTATAACACGAGTGAGGGTTTAGTCTGGCGTCCCGCAGTCACAATAATTCTTATATGGTTCAAAATATCACAATAACCAGAAAACCATTCACCAGTCAATATAATTTATTCAATATAGGAGCTTGCAGCACACTTATCAAACGTCAAATCTTTTTAAAGCTACCACCGCGTCGGAACGCGATGTCGCTGTAGAGAAGATGCGGCCAGAAACTCTACAACATAACACGACTTAATAACTATTTCAATATAAATTCTTAATCTAAAGTTATGTATACAATAATACATAGTCTATTTAATAAAATAATTGATACTATACAGTAAATAAACTATAAGGTAGTGACCTCAGATCCAAGCATTTCGATCATTAAAATAATCATCCAGTTTATAATATGCTTTTTCACACAGGACTCTTTTGATTTGAGTTTATGTATGTTTTCGGAAAGATTCAAAATGGTCTCGGGGATTTTATTATAACAACGTATACCCATGTGACCCATGAAAGACGTGTTGACCCTAATAAGCCGAAAGTGTGGAGATATCAGTTTATTTTTGTTTCGAGTGTTGTAATTATGGACATGACAATTTTGTTGAAAATAAAGACAATTTTTTTCTTATATATAAAATGTTTTAATAAATAAACTGTCCATAAACTGTTAAAATATAAATTTCCATAAAAAGGTCGCGAAGCGAATCACGACAGCGCAGACCATATATAGCTCAAATTGCCCGTTTCTGTAGGATAAAGATTGTCTCAATGTCTGCAGCACGACCCCAAAATAAAAAAACATAGGACATGATCCGATTCATAATTTTAAATTCAGGGCAACCGCTCGATTAATAACAGTTTCAAAACTTCTAACTGACTTATGTTACTACATAACATCCAATCTTAAAGTTTTGGCTTGTACGATTATAGAGTGACTAGGATTATACCCGAGTTCTAATCCAACGTGGGATGTAGAGTATTAAATGACTTAAGACGTTACCAGCACAGACTATGTATCCATACAGGTTTGAATCTTAGCGGTCGCAACAGTTAATTCGAGCGGTGCAGGCGGGGAAAGGATAGTGTAATTTTACCTCATTTTACCAAATTACTATGTAGTTCTAGATATTCTTTCTTATACTGTGATATTACGATATAAGGTCTAACAAGATTAGGTGAAACTATTTTAGGAGGGTGATCAGTCCATCAAACTGAACAACTTTCTCTATGGGACCAATATCGAAATAGCGAAAAAAAATCTGTGGTCCCATACATTTAGATCGAGCAGGTTTGTATGGAACAGCTGATTTTTTTTCTCGAATTTGATATTGGTCCAATAGAGAAAGTTGTTCAGTTTGATGGTCCGATCATCCCCTTAAAAGAGTTTCAGCTAATTTTGTTAGACCTTATAGATTTATAACCAATGTATCCATAACCTCCTTACACGCATGAAAACACGAAAATTTACCATGGCGGTCAGTAATGTTCGTCCTTCTTTCGTATGATTATGATTTCACGTTAGTCCCTTTCTATAAATTTTTGTCTTTGAATTAGAAAGAAACAAAGTTGACGTCAGAAACAACGACGGGAATTTACGAAAGAAAGACGAACATTTCTGCCCGCCAAGGAGTATTTTCGTGTTTCACAGTCATGTTGTATGGCAGTCTGTACTCCAGGAATAGACAATACCTATTTCCAGCTTCCTGGAGCCTTCTCACTAAATTTTTTATGCTCTTTACTACCAGTATTAATGATGCCGATCGATAGGCGCATTCGATAGTAAATCGATTTTTATCTTTGACTATTTATATGTGGACTGGTTACGCATGTAATTCTACTAACAAACATTTCTGCCACTTTTTGCGGGGGGCGAGGTAACATGAAATCCGCAGCTTTGGATTTTATTCCCCATAACTTTAGATTCTAATTTTGAATGTTAAAAATCATGAAAAGTAGTCTCGTGTGAACCCCAAACGTTCTAAGTTCGAAGTTATTATTTCGCAATTATAGGCTGTCTCGTTTAGTGATAAGGTGTAAAATTGAATGTAAATGCACAAGATCAATTGTGCTTATACCGTGGCAGAGGGGAAATGCTACCGCAAGGCCAGTCCTTATGATAATTAGTCAAAGATTTTTATCGATAGCATACCTTTTGCAAGACTATCGATCGGCCTATCGATAGTGTAACTGTTTTTTGGGTGGCCGCTACACTAGTATCCGCGACTCGCCACTGTGGCCGCCACGGGCCACACAAAACCACTACAAAAGAACCGTTCATAAATTGTGGTGGCCACCAGCCACGAATCGCGGCCATCGAATACCGGTGGCTGTCGCACGACAGCCACGGTGTCTGTGGCTGTGGCCCATTTGCGCCGATCTTTTAAATTACAATCCGAAAAGATTTCACGACATCTGTTAATTAAGATAGTTTAATTATGTGCCCAGTAACAAGTTAGCAACAAAATTCGGCGAAACAATAATGTAAGTCGTAAAATGGAAACGTTAAAACGTATCCTAATACTATTAGAATAGCACTAGATAGAACAAATACAATATTCATTTACAATTTCCATAGTTTCGCGAAGGGTTCACTCGTTATTTCGGTTGCTAACGTTATTGTGGACAGGGATGTATTAAGTTATTTTATACATAGCATAAAAAACGATTAATTAATATAGAAAGTCAAAACACGCTTTTATAATTACCGCATTAAAGAGTTCAAAAAATAATGTAATATACTTAAAATTTTTGTTACGATTAAATGCATTCTACATCATCATCATCTTATCTAAGAGCTACGTCTCTTTTCGCTAGTTCCTTGAGTTCCTGATTCGACAAGACATGAACCTATTCTTTCAAGTTTGCTAGATAACTCTTCTGCCTCTCTTCTCCTCTACTTTTCCTTCTTATATAGGTTAAGATATTGACGTGTCTTATGAAGTGTCCTACCGCAATATATGCATTTTACTGTACCTTCATTGCGCATTAAATGATTTTTTTTTTCAATACATCATGTGCTACTTCTTATGTTCAATGACTAAGTCAAAAATCATAGGGCGATTTAAGGAAATTGATAAAATTCCATGGTTCTCAAAGAAGCGTAACCAACGTTTTTTGATTGATTTTTGTAATACTGATTACATACCTGTTCGAACCTACACAGAGTGTTAGAAACAGACCCGGCACTTGGCACTAAAACGAAAGTTAGCAGACCCCTGGGTTCCCGCGGAATATTCTCACAAATAAAAACTTTTCCACGATAAATATAATGTGAATACACGAATAAAAAGTTTCTTTTGCATACGTAATGAGTTGAGTGTGGAATAAATAATGGCGCGTTCGTTGGTTTTTTTTTCGGCGTCCATGTTTGGAATTTTTATGCAGTTGTTTTCAAATTTTATATATTCTAAAAATTCTACCCGCCATCCACGTATTGTTGTTAGAAATAAATTTTAAAGTGGTACAATGAAAGGCTTCATCAATTTTAGGTCTATGCTGACTTGCACGGGAATGTGGTTTCTAAAATCGTTGCAGTAAAGCACGCTGCTGCGGAACATTTTTGACTGCCTCATACTTTTGAAAATGTGCTTCGTGGTTTTCGCGACTACAGCGATTCGATCGCACCAATTTTCAAAAGTATGAGGCAGTCAAAAATGTTTACGCGACGTTATTTATTACTGCCTTTACGCGACGTTATTTACGCGTCTACAAGAAAAATGGTGCGTAATAGCGTGCCACATAGGGATAAGCATTGCACGCGTGTTTTACGTCGCGTAAATTCGGCAGATATGTCATCACACTAAAAGTAGCATAGCATATGCTCAAGACTATGTTCCCCGAGGGGGTAGTCAGAGATATTCTGAAAGCTGAGAACATCCACGTTTCACCTGTACCGAAATTCTTTCCAGTGTGGGGGGGTGAGCCCGCACACTAATAGTGCATGCTATAAAACATACTCAATAAGGGTAGACCCACATCTTTCAGCACGGAATAGCATTTTTTCACGCTCTATCCTTTTATATCGCTCAGAAACATCATTTAGAGCTAGAAAGATCGCAGCAACGCCGATGCTGCGATATTTTATTTAAAATATCTGTAATCCTTTTATCTTAAAATCTCTGACATAGAAAATATAGTTATTGAGACAATTATCTCGAAAGAGTTTTCGATTCAGCCCTCCAAAAAAAACTTGACCTACCGAATACTGTATACGTTATTATAATAAGATACCAGAGAATATTCTTAACTTGACGGACAAAAAGTTTAAGTCCCATGTTAAACAAGTCTTCTGTAAAAATGGTTACTATAAACTGGATGATTATTTGAATGACCAAAATGTCTGGTCTAGACAATGTTACTCTATGTAATTTAATATTGAATTTATGTAATTGTACTTTGTATATTTTGTTTTGTTTAAAAGAAGTGTGTTGTAGAGTTTCTGGCCGCATCTTCTCTACAACGGAACACCTTCCGACGCGGTGGTAGATTCAAAAACATGACGTCAAAAATGTTTCTCTGTGATATTATTTTGAATAAACAATTTTGACTTTGACTTTGACTCACCCCCTCTGGCAGGAAGCGTGGCGTAAAATGTAGGAAATAACGGTTTTTTTGTTTTGCTCGCACTCGCTCAGTATCACACATGCCTATCTCTTTTAAATTTTTCCCATTTGTATGAAATGACAGATAAGTGTCCAAAGTGTGAGTCCAAGTACTGTCCAATGCACAACGATTAATAAATCCAGATTATTTAAATCTCATTAACTGTCTGAGTCAGTAGGTAATTAAGCAGAATTTATTTCTTTATTTTCTCTGCATCGTTTTTAGGTTTGGCACGTGAATTGAAAATGGTGGTCCAATTACAGACGTTTAGTTTTTGATGTCGGATCTGGATTTTTAAAGGTCCGTTTTGGAGGCGAAATTGAAAGTAAAAGAATCGAAATATTCATACTTACTCATTCCAAAATAAATTTGTTTCGAAATAGCATACCTATTTAGAGAATTTATTTAGTCCGATTTGTCTTGATTTTCTTTAAAATATTGTTTTCGGCTCGATAGCTCAGTCATTACAGTTTACTGCACTGAAACAAGAAGCGCAGTTTCTTTTGAGAAAATAAATAAACTCAAACTCAAAACTCAAACTCAAAATGTTTTATTCAAAATAATATCACATGGATAGCTTTCTGACGTCAATTTGGACTCTACCACTGCGTCGGTAGGTGTTCTGTTGTAGAGAAGATACGGCTAGAAGATAGAAATATTCTTCAAACCAATAAACAGTATTGACTTGTGCGATGGCATGTATCCATAACAAGTAACTTTTTTGGCTAACAAAAACAAGAAGTATGGAAAAATTTCTGGTACCTAGTATACATAGAGTATACGTATATTTAAAGATATTTTCAAATTAATAGAATTTTAGCAGACTTTACTAGAAAATGTGTTATTATAAGTTGATTTTAATTAAATTGTATAGTAAATAAAAGTCCCCTAAAAATTTTAATTGTCACATAGATATTTATCCCCGTGTATGAACGAAGAAACCATCTCTATTTCAATTGTCTAAAACCAAATCTAGAATTTAACTGTCCAAATACAACGCCCATAATTCAATGGAAACTCACCAAAGATTCTAAACAAATAACACGAACAACATTTATCCAGTGTCATTGTAAATCAAAAACAGAGAAGTAAACTTGGTAACTTTGCAAGAAAACGCAATAAATATGTTTTAACGTCAAACTCACACGTTGAATAGCCTAAGATCCCATTAAAGTTTTCTACGTTCATGTGTTCACGAAAGTTCATGTCTACAATGACACCACATTCCAGTGAAAATTTGACTTGTATGGAAATTATTTTCTTCGCGAATTTCCTTTTGGTTCCTCGCAGAAAATTGCTCAGAATTTTGAGTAAAATCATACTTTAGACTCTCTAACTCTGCAATACTTTAAATTTTGGAGTATAGCAGTCTTTCTGCACTTACGTTTCGTAAATAACAATTAAAAGCCTTTTCAGAAGAGATAATAACAAAACCCTTCCAATAGTTTTCCACCAAATCTTCCAAATTTGCACGAACTAGAATAGGTTTTTAAATATAGTAGCCTTATGCTGCAACCATTTTTATGCAAGCAATCATATTTTTTCAGGCATCTTATAAGTTTACCTTCAATTTAGAATACAATTTATTGCTTAAATAAATGAGCGAATGGATAATCAATGGGGGGAAATTCACATTAATTTGTTAGGGCGTTAAGCTTATTTCCAGGCAGGCATAAACACAACATTTTTTAGGATTCATTTCCTCCATCCGTTAACTACGACAATTTCACTGGAATATATTTATACTTGGAGTTGAAATTGTATGTATATCTAGTATTTTATACTATTACTATTAACCACAATACTGTCTTTCTCTTCAATAAATATGTTTTCTAATATCTGAAATTATGTATTATTGCCTAAAATACGAACATAGAAAACTTGTTCTGGGATCTTGTTATAGAAAGGAATGCAAATAGAAAATATGAGTCGAGAGCTGACGCGTGCCTCCAACATTGAAAAGAAAGTTTTGTGCCACCCTGTGAATAGTACATTTTATTTAGAAAATAACTTTTGGAATGACATTTTTACTTGAATGCTATGCGTGGTAGTGGAAAACATTTTATAAAATCGCTAGAATTTGTGAGATGGTTTTTTTTAGTATTGCAATTGTGTGGCTTTAAACCGACCGTTTCTTTAGGTTTGACCGCTGCACGATAGATGGCAGTGAACCTACCCCCTGCTGAACCGAGGGTCGCAGGTTCGAATCATGCAAGGGACAAAATATTAGTGTTTTAAATAAAGGGTGAATACATATATACAAAAGATTTACTCAAGTCATGGATGTTTGTATCTATACAAGTTGTAACAAAACTCACTATTTATTTTTAAAAGGGTGGGTGAGACCATCAGACTGAAAAACTTTTACTGTAGAGACAAAGATGAAATAAAATTTTCAAAATTTTCTACCCCATAACGTTTACTCCATTAGGTACTGCAATTTTGTATGGAACAGTAGTTTTGTTGATTTTTTTCGATGTTCGTTCCATAGTGAAAGTTGTCCAGTTTGATGGTCTTAACCACCCCCTTAAAATATTACTAGGGAGTTGTGATACACCCTGTATAAAGAATGTAAGTGTATGGAAAATCAATAAATGTGAAGTACCTACATACGTAATCTCACGACGATAATCCTCTGCGGGGTGATCAGAAGCATTGCTACAATTACCAACTTTCTGTATCTGAAGTTATACAGGGTCCAACTTAATATGGTGACAGTTTTTTAAGAGAATGATCAGACCATCAAACTGAACAACCTTCTCTAAGGGGCCAACAACGAAATCGGAAAAAAAAATCAGCTGACCTATACATTTGACTCGAGTAGGTTTCTAGTTTTGTATGAAACACCTGATTTTTTTTTTCGCGTTCTGGATTTGGTCCCATAGAGAAAGTTGAAGGTCTGATCATCTCCTTAAAAAAGGGTCTGCATATTAAGAAGGACCCTACGTCAAGATTAACAGTCGAAGCTAAGAAAGCGTCGAAAAAAATTACAACTAGTACTGGCCTCTAAACCCTATCCATATACACGCACACAGATATAATTTATATGATGCCTGACGCACACCAACCTAAGAAAGTTGGCCCGTTTTGTTTTACACGGTAGAATCGTTAGGCTCATTCTAGACATAGAGGGTCCTTCTTAATATGCTGACACTTTTTTAAGGGGATGATTAGACCAACAAACTGAACAACTTTCTCTATGGAACCAACATCGAAATCGCGAAAAAAAAAACAAATGCTCCATAGAAACTGCAAATCTACTTTAGCTTTTATGGGATAGCTGATTTTTTTTTCGCGATTTCAATGTTGACCCCATAGAGAAAGTGGTTCAGTTTGACGGTCTGATCATCCTCTTAAAAAAGTGTCAGCATATTAAGTTGGACCCTATACAACGTGTTAATGAATAAGCGCAAAACTAGAAAGTAGTTTGTTTAGAATCGAAAGTAGAATCGAATTATCATGGTTTCAACACAGGTATTTTTTTTCAAACTATTAAATAATTTATTTGTAAAATTTAAAATTTACTGATCTCGATCTCTACCTACCGCTCGGGCACACTCACCCTACTTAGTACCAAAACAAGATTCCTAAAATGTATCCATGAGCATGTTAGCGCTTTCATTCATTGCTGAAATGATAACAAATCATTTTTACCTGAAAACTTAAAATGCGAATGACTTTAAATTTTAACTATCAAAATAATGAAATTATTGTTTCAATCTAATTATTTTGTCATAAATCAATTGGGGTGTATGAGGTTTTGCGCTTATTCATTAACACGTTGTTTACTATTTCTAAGGTAAATGATATTATCTAAAAACGTAACTTTAAAGTTTTCAAATAATATTATCAAACTGCTCTTAAATAACCAAAACTAGGAAGCTTTTGTCTCAAAGTTGTTTATTGTGAATGGAATTGAATTAAAGGTTTTTGTATGGAAAATGAATATTGAAGCCCGAGTCACACTTGACCGCATTTCATTGTGTATTGTCATCAAAACTAAATGGGATTGCGAATTCTGTAGAACTATTAATGAAATTGATATCATAAAAGCGGCTTTTAGGCTTGTAACGGATTGAATTTCGACTACGATTTTTTCAAAGTCAATACAAAAAAACATGAGGGAAGTAAATAAAATATTTGTATTTTTTTATCGAATGTACAGGAAAGTTATGGAATTATTGTTTTTAACGATTTTTTCTGACGCAAAAACATAAACAACTTTTATGTAAACTTAGGTATTATAAAATAACAATGAATAGGGAAAATAAGTACAAAGGTCGCGCTTATTTCTAAAGAGATTACTTCCAGCAGAGACAGTTATCTGCAAACAAAATGCAAAATAAAAAAATGTTGTTTCTTTATTCTTATTTCCATGTCAATTTTTCATTAGCCTTTCCCACTTGACTGAATTGTTTTTCTAAATTAACTGTTTTTGTACATAAAAGGGAGTAAATATTTTTTCATACATTTAAGCTCCCAATATATTAATGTCTTCAGGATGTTGATGATGATGAATTCCTAGTGATTTAGACATACGCAGTAATCTTTATAGACATACGCAGGATATTTTGAAGTACACACGGTAACACATCAAGCTATACAATACCACCTACGCGCGTCCAGCTTATGTTGGCTTTGTATAGCTTGATGGGTCGCCGTGTGTACGTGTGTGTTCAGGATGTTACTGGGGATATACACAAAAAATAAAAAAGTCTTTTGTTTCATACAAAACTCTCATACTCATATGTATTAGACAGCAGATATTTTTCTTTATTTTCGACGTTACCGCCATAGTGAAAGTTGTTCAATTTGATGGTCTAAACTACCCTTTTCCCTTACCCTAGAATTTTAAGGCTATTTTTATTCTTAGAACAACATTAGTAATGTCCATCTTTCTGCTAAAACATTACATTTGCAAATCAGAATTAGCCAGAAAGCTATTTAGGAAACGGAAAATCTTTTCGTCCTTATTTGAAATGAAGTATAGGTGTTTTATTACACGTTGTATACTCATAACTGTAATCCAGTCGGAGTGGTCAAAAAATTCACTTGTACCAACAACATTTTTAAAGTGCAGTTATGGAGCAGTGTTATTAAGAATAACACAAAAACAAACAAAAGACACATGGAAAAGAAAAAGAAAATATAAGTCGTGTCACATTTTCAAAACATAATTTTAAAAATGTAATTCGATGCATAATGCATTAATATGAATAAATCATGATATGCTTTTATTCGCTGTCCGAAAATTTGCATTCTTATTATAACGTAGTCGTACGTTGGAAAATTCATGAAAATTACATATTACGTTACACACTACGATGGATTTAGTTCTGACTACGCGAATACTTTAGTTGAGTGCGATTTATTTAGTAACTAAACTACTCGCTTATGGTCAAAAAACGTTTGTGTCGCATGATCATTTTGTGCGCCAAAAAGCTTCGTCTCTTTGATGCCACAAAATGATCACGTAACGCGAACGATTTTTGACCAGAAGCGAGTAATTTAGTAACTAATAGTACGCATGTACCTACATATATTCGGAATTGGCGTGACGACCCTCAGTGGTCACGTTATTTAATAATTAAAAAACACCTTTAAATTTTCATGCATGCTGAGTTAGCCTAAAAGTCTGACATATACACTCAAAATTATAATGTAGCATTATGAATGTAAAACTATATATGGTATATGTGTCATGTTGGCTTCCTAATAAACAAAATAAAAAAGAAAAATAAATAAATCATTCGCACTATATACTCATGCCACCCTACAGGAGACAAAGCTTCGACCATAAAGCTACTATACCAGGAATAAAGAAACAGACAGCTGAGAGAGCGAGATGTAGATACCTAGCGGCACCACTGTATAGTAAAAAGAGCTAAGAGGAAGGATCTCCATAGAGTCCGCATAAATTTACGATTGTAGTTGGTCTCTTTTGTCTTATGACGTACCTTTAATAGTAGAAGGAGATGGAACTATAGATATTTGTTTATGCGGCTGTCCACTTTTTTTTGAGCTAGTGTGTATGAAAAATGACCGTAAACATAAGGCCATACGTCACTGCGTGCCTTTTGTCCGTACTACTTGACACCACACACTCAAACCTAAACGTCAAAAAAGTGGACACTTTACAATTGGTATGGCTCACTCTAGTCTTAAAGAGAGATCCTTCCTCTTCGAGAAAGAGATACGTGACGCGAACCGTTTTTGAACTGTTTGACAGCTTGGCGGCGCGGTGAAAATTCGATCTCTGTGAATAATTGTATTTCAAAAAATTATCAATGATTTCGCGTTAGATTGACAATTATTCACAGAGCTAGAATTTTCACTGTGCTGACAAGCTATCAAACAGTTCCCGAAAACGGTTTCATTCGACAGATCATGTTTGTTCCTCTATTCCTGGTTAGTAGTAGTATAGTTACTTTATGGCTTTGACACAATCGCGCTAGTAGACAATCTATGAGAGACATTGGGTGAGCGCGTTATGTGATCATTTTGCGTCGGCTCCTGGCTCGCTTTTTTGGGAGCGCACAAAAAGATCAAGTGACACGCTCGCCAACTTTTCTATCATGGATTGTCCACTAGTGCGTTTGTGTCGCAGCTTTCTCTCTGAGAGGTATTTACTCATGTGGCACTACGGTCGAGTAAGTACACAAGTGGTGTATTGCAAGAGCTGTCCTGTAACGTAACAAAGTGAATTAGAAGGCAACTTTGACTAATTATTATAAGGACTAGCCTTGCTGTAGCATTTCCCCTCTGCCACGGTATAAGCACAATTGATCTTGTGCATTTACATTCAATTTTATACCTTATCACTAAACGAGACAGCCCATAATTGCGAAATAATAACTTCGAACTTAGAACGTTTGAGGTTCACACGAGACTACTTTTCATGATTTTAACATTCAAAATGAGAATCTAAAGTTATGGGGAATAAAATCCAAAGTTGCGGATTTCATGTTACCTCCCCCCCCCCCCCCCCGCAAAAAGTGGCAGAAATGTTTGTTAGTAGAATTACATGCGTAAACAGTCCACATATAAATAGTCAAAGGTAGGCAATAAGTTTGATAATAAGACATAATGAGAATTTGTCGTTTTTTAGTAGGAAATCGCATAGAAATCTCTAGTGTGACAATGCTGCAAAAATATCTGGGTTTTCTGGACAACATTTGTATTTGAGTCCAATATTCGTTCAGGTTTTATCTGCGTGCGAAGACTACCAATCCGCACTGGGCACGCGTGGTGGACTAACGTTCTAGACTAATGCCCATACACCCTCCCTGAGGGTAGGCACGTACCCTGCAGTGGGGCGTATATCAGCTGCTGGTGACGATGTTTTTTCCGTGTTGAGGGGAGGGATTTATTGGAATAATCCTAAAAATCTTTCTTTACCTTTAGTAGAGAAGGGTATGCTTCGTTGGTTTGGGCATGTGGAGAGGATGAGTGATAGAAGATGTACGAAAGAGATATATAGAGCTAAAGTGAGTGGAAATGTCGGCAGAGGGCGCCCTCGTAGGACGTATTCTGATCAAATCGGTTGCGTCCTAAAAAAAGGGGAGGTGCGGAGTACTCGAAACCGGCATGTATGAAGAGATGTATGGATGTGAATGAGGCAAAAGAGGTATGTAAGGATCGTAGTATATGGCGCACTCTGGTCTCTGCCTACCCCACTGGGAAAGAGGCGTGACGTTATAGATAGATAGACGACAAACAACTGACCGCGTGTAAAGGACAGGTCCTATTTACTTCTTATTGCTATAAAGGGCAGTAGAGCTTGAATAGAAAGGACCTGAACAATGACTATAGCCTTTTGTTGCTAACAATAAGGAAGATTTCTTGGGCTGTAGCGGATAGCCATTAAGGCTAACATAACGTGGCGGTGATGAGTGATGACAATTGGTTTTTCTACAGAATAAGTGTGCAATAGAAAAACAAATAGAAAAGCCGTGGTGGTCCAGTGGCGAGTAACCTTGCCTGCCGTGCAGGAGGCTATGGTTCGATCCCCGTCCAGGCCGACTTGTACCAGTGAGATTTTCGGAATTTATGTACGATTTGTAGCACCATTGGCTTTTCCTTTGAGGAAACCTGCATGCTTCAATTTCGAGGCATATATTGTACCCACTGTCCATTATAAGTGGCGACGGGCTCACCCCCGTCACACTGGACAGAGTTTCGGTACTACTGGTGAAACGTGGATGTTCTGAGGTTTCAGAATATCTCTGACTACCCCCCCGGGGAACATAGTCGTTTGCATATGCTATTCTTATGTAGAAAAACAAATTAATCTGCTGTAAAACCAAAGGGCAAAGTACCACACGCGACCACATTGTACCATGCTCTTTGTTTTTCTGTTTCGCACCAATTCGCCAAATGAGAGAGGTATGGTGAAAAGCTGCTATGTCGCCCTTCCGTAGTAACCCAACAAGTGGCTAAGTGCTATTAGAAACAAAACTGTTAGCAGCCTGTTCTGGTACACTGACAGAAATAATCTCACAAAAAATTCTTCACAGATATTTTAAATTAGTCTGCCACTATTATCAAAATATCATCATTCCCAAAATCTGTCCATTCCCATTTTGGATAGAGCAGAAATTTGTGAGCCATTTTCCACTTTTTTCATGTCCGATGGCCACAACACCCTTCTTCAGACCGCAACATGTTAATTTTCTTCACGTTTTTTCCTTCACAACAGATTCTAGCCTTGACTAACATACTAATATGTCACCTGGTCTGCCAGTCCTCAGCCTGGCAGTTTTTTGAAACCGACAAATTTTCTGACTGCACAAAAAAGGTAAATTTTTACCCTGGGAGACCAATATTTTTACCCGACTGCGCCAGAAGGAGGGTTATGTTTTTAAGTTAGTTAGTTTGTACTGTCTCACATTAAAGCAGTGGCACTCGATGATGTAGTTTTTCCAACGGTACTATTCATCAGTACATTCTATTATCCTATAATATTATAAATGTCAAAGTTTGTTGACGTTTGTGACAATGTTTGGATGTTTGTAAAATTGTAAGTTTGTGGCGCAATCACACATAAATGGGTAAACGGATTTAGATTAAATTTGGGACGAAAGGTAGAATATGTTCTGGATTAACACATAGGATACTTTAGGTCCACGCAGCTAGTATCCATATAAATACTGTATCGGGAACTCAAATATAAAAAAAAACGTGGTAAGAATCAGTTAAAATGTTTAATTATATATCATATAAATACTCACTCGTAATTTTCCCCGTTACCAATTCCCTCACACGTGCATTGCCGTTTTAATACTACCAATTTTAAATTATTTCCGCTCCCAAAAATTTTCTGCTAACTTTTTCTACGTCAGCAAAACTCGGTATGAATTCACATTGGTCCGCTAGAAAGTTACGACTTAAACGTTTAGGCAACGGTTCCGCCTCAGACTGCCAAATACGTGGTAATTGTGTTCAATAACGCCACAAACTTTTAGCTTTTGCCGGAAAATGTTAGAGCAATTTATTGAGGGAAAGAAGGACGTGTGGAATCGAAATGTTCTTGTGAATGGGGCTGGGTGAAGAGAGAGAAATGAAAAAGGTGCCTAATGGTTCACCCTTTTCCTTTTATAGATACTTATAATAACGCTGGTAGGTTTCAGTACGTAAAGATGCTAAATACCTAAGTATTTTTAAGAGCACATTTATTTGCGCGTATCGAGCTTTGCGAGTTTTAGGTTCTGCACATCTATCATGATTTCTCTTCCTGCGCGCGACTCGGCTATATTCCATACTATTTGTCGCGGCAAGCGCGGCTTTTGCTCTCCGAAAAGCGCGAGAACAGGTTATTTTCTATGGAACAAAGTCTCGTCGCGCGCGTGTATCTAAAACATGCTAGGCGTGCTGGTTTACGTGTAGTTCCGGATTAGAGACTACCCATTTCTTTCTCAAAGCAAAACTGATGGGTCGCCTGAGGAAAACGTGGACCCCACTGTCAAGCCTAAGGGATTCCACCTGCCGCGCAGGGACTGGTGTCGCCTCAACAGGCTAAGGACCGGCCACGGCAGGTGCAACTACCTCCGACACAAATGGGGCTGGACGGAGTCTCCCTTGTGTGACTGCGGGATCGAAGACCAGACGATGCAACACATAATACAACGGTGCCCCCTTCGAGCTTACCCGGGCCGTCCTGAGGACCTGACACACCTGACACCTGAGGCCCTTCGATGGCTTCAGACGCTGGATGTAGACTTATGACCTTATGCCTACAAACCAAATTCGCCATACGCATAAAATAAAAATTTCTTTCTCCTCCGGAGAAAATCCCCCAATTTCAGGAAGATTGTCATTTTTGAAATCCAATTTTAGTGAGCGTATGTCAACTCGAGTAAGGAAACAACTAAGAATACGGGTGTTAGTGCTTCCCGTGCAAGAGCTTCAAGCGCGTTCTTGAAAACGAATATTAAACTGTTACTATGTTTAAAGTATATTACTACTCCTACCTTATATTACACCTGACAACGCGTCAATAACCTATTATTATTTCAAACATGTAAGATTTCGGAAGAGATCTTTCAGAAATAACATTTCCACAAATATTATAAAATCCTTCATAACATAATACATACCGCGAACGTGCGAGTTCATCGTAGTATTCTTTAGAGCAAGTAATAAGTGATGTACCTAGCTTATGAAAAGAATCAGTTCATTTGTGAGTTTGACTCTGATTTGGTGACATACGTTTCCCAGATCAGGTAACTGATATTTTTGCATATTGCCTATCGTTGCATACAGAATCAAAAACTACACTATGTTAGTTTTAGAACTGGTTTAAAAAGTAAAAAAGAAGATTTATTGAAAAGTTTCTTATTTCATCTGGTTCAATTATCGATTCTGTATCACTTGCATTCAGGTTTTGCATTTATTTACTAATACCTTGTATCAACGATGGTAATGAGCACAGTAGGCACTGTTAAATCAAAAACCGTTATGCGGTCAAGTTGTTGAGACATTTATAAACTTTGCGTTTGTGTGAGTAACACGTTTTGACACACGCTGTAATGCCCGATCTAATCGATACTTAGGCCGAGATTCAGAGATGATTTTTTTAGTCTTAGCTCGAGCTAAGCGTGGCAAAAATGTATGGATTTTGACATACGGGAGTTTGAGCTAAGACTTAAAAATCGTCTCTGAATCTCGGCATTAATTTCGGTGCCGTTTGTACCTAAAACTTTCGTGCATCGAGAGCGATACAAAGATCACCCTCTACATTTTCCTGTACTTTTCTGTGTCTTATAAACTGGAGGTTGTACAGAATCATGTTTAACTGAAACTTTAGATATCTAAACAAATGTTATGCCTACGTAAGTATGATGCCACAAAATAGTACTAAGCATAAAATGTAACTTATTTTGAAATATAGTCTGACAATTTGGTTTCTAAATTTAAAACTGCGTTTTAAAGATTTAATTCATTCACATCAGTCACTCAACCTGTCCCATCACTATCATGCTATTCAACGCAAGGGCCCATCCCCACGTGTACAATTCTTCCGTGCCGTGTAAAAGTAACATCAAAAGGTAAATCTGCTCATTTATTAGTTCCGGGAGCGTTACTGCGTCCCTTATTACATCATATTTCTGTCATATTCGCATTGTATTGAGATTTATGGTAACACTGGCTATGATGAAAAATAGAAATGGATTTATTAACATTTTACTACTCGAGTAGAATACGACAGTGGGGTAGGAAAAAAAATTTTGATATTTGTGTCTTTTTTTTTTTCTTTTTTTATTTCAAAATTAACGGTCTCTTTCATGCATTTCCGCCAATGTCAAGTAGTTTGTGGGAGTTTCTATCCCAATCTCAGATATTGTTTTTGATCAAGAACAAGAAGAGATTGAGGATTGCTGAGCCTCGTGGCAGGCAAAAACGCGACGCGCGAGCACCACGCGAAACAAGTGCTCGTGGCAGAACCTGCAACGTGACTCCAATGTTTTTCTTATCGTATGGGAAGCAAGCCTTTTTGTCACAGTTTTTTCAGACCACTTTATGGCCTCTGTCGTGGTTATAATAACCCGTGTTATAGAGGGTACAATACCACAGTGTAAGAAAGAGTGACTACCTACGTACAGTAACATTCCCTGCCCCCCGCCAATTTTGACCTCACCCCCTTTAGGGGAGGTGGACAACAATATACAGTGTTGTATTTCTCTGTAACTCGCACTCAGAATAAAAATGTATTAGCCTCTTCTTATTAGTGCGAGCCCGTTTCTATGAAGTGTCCAGGGTGTGTATAAAGTAACAGGCTGGGAATCGAACCGCCGCTTAGTGATTGAGTCAAAAGCTCTATTCCATAGGATATCACCGCTACGATCTTGGTATTAGTGACTAATAAATTGTATCTAGAACGATTGGAACGTGACTTGAAAACTTATACAAAATTGCTTCAGAAACAAAATAAAATAACTTAACCTATTTTAACTTGACAAAATAAATATTTGCGTTCAGAATGTTTGAGCTAATTCACAATACAAGTTATGGGCCCAGAGGGGCCAAATAGGTGAATGCATGGCAGATGATCGAGCCAAGGAAATTTTAGATTAGTAGGTATTTTCAGAAAAGGTAACTTGAAATCTATTTTATCGTAGGTGTACGTCCAGCCCATAAATTTTACTTGTGCGCTTAAGAGGATAAACTAGTACCTTTTTGTCCATATAAACGTTTTCCCCTGTTTCTTCCCATAATGGCACTTGCCAATGTTCTCCGTTTTTAGATATCCAGCAAACAAATTTGACGAATATAAAACAAAAAAGGTAAAACATACAGACATAGCCAAAGACTTTCTCATATTATTCTTAAAAGCATTATTAAATCGGTTTAGTTTTGGAGGAGGAAACAGGGGAATTCGAAATGCTGATTTAGTCCATTTTATGTCGATAAAATCAGTCCGAGCTGCAGTTGTCTCTTTCGCACTCTAGTCGGCAGGGGGTGTTTTACTAACAGCGGGGAGGTTTAACTAAAATTTAGTAAAACTAAGTTGTAACATTTTTAATTCTTATTTTTTTATAATATTTTTTTAATTATATAAAAATATGTACATGTCAGTCCATTTGTAACATATACTACTAAATATTTTTCTCCGTGAAAAATCCTCATAAATTTTCCGATTTTTAAAATTAGTATTGTGTGGGGTAACCCGATTATACAATGTTCAACTTTTTGAAATACGCTCATTTCAACCTATTTAAAATGTAGATCACCGTATTGCAATTATAAATGAGCGATTGAATAACACTTTATTAAACAGAATATTAATGAAATTAAAGCCTACTAGTGATTATGAGGTTCCAACGCGGCTTTCAAATTAGTTGACTATAAAACTAATCTCCGAGAGACTTGGCTCATATTTTCCACGCGGTCTGGGGATAATATTTAGCGGCACTCAAAACTTATGGGTGGCCCTTGTAATCGTATTGTGTTTGTTTTCGTTCACCTGCGGCGTGGTTTATATGAAGGGCGGTAAATAACAGACATTCGCACAGTCTCGCGTTTTTATTGTAATAGGGGCGCGGTTGGCCGTGAAAAATAATATTTTTAGAACTATTTTCTACCTATATTCTATTTGATGTTATGAAATGTGTCAATCTGCGTAAAATATAAGGGTGCGATTTGCTGAAACGAATTATATTTTTTTTTAAAGTTTCTGCGTGTATGTATTCTGAAAACTCTGAACTTCCAGTTGTCACTAGTAGTACCGAAAGGTCCATCAGTGTGATGAGAAGTGAGGCCGTCGCCATGGATAGTGGGTACAATACGTGCATCGAAATTTAAGCATGCGAGTTTCCTTACGATGTGAGGTGATTTCTTGTAAAACTGACAGAAAAGCCAGTTGTGTTACAAATTGTACATAAATTCCGAATAACTCATTGGTACTGGCTTGGATGGGGATCGAACCAACGCTTACTGCATGACAGGCATGGTTATTCGCCTATGAACCACCACGGCTTATTCTAAAACTTTGAAAAACTGTTTCTGTATACATACATACATACATAAACTCACGCCTTTTTCCCAGAGGGGTAGGCAGAAACTATAGATCTCCACTTTGGGCGGTTCTGACACACCTCTCTTGCTTCCTCTAAGTCCATACATCTTTTCATACATTCCCTTCGATTTCGGCTACTTTTAACCTGGCATTTTTTTAATGACGTCCCTGATCTGGTCTAGGTATCCTCTTCTAGGTCTGCCTCTACCAATGTTTCTATAATATTTGTCAATTTGCATAAATACCTCATAGCGCTGGCCGGTTACGACCTTATCGTTTTAACCGCTATACTAATCTCTTAGAGATAAAACAAAAAATGCCCTTGGTAAACTTTGTCGCCATTTGTGGCACCAATCGAATATAGAGTTTAAATCAATACAGAGTGTCTGAACGGCCTCCTTTTTTTGTCGAACACTACTAGTTTTAAGAATTTTTTACTGCTACAAGTTGTAGCCCTCGGAGTGGAACCTGTTTTTGTCACCGTCACATTTCACAACTGTAAATAAAGAGCGCGATAAAACACGGAATTTGATTCCATGTCAAACTTTGATACTAATCTTGATATCGTGTCGATTGACCGTACATTATAAACTATTTATTAATACTAATTATAATTAATGCAAAAGTTTCTATGCCTATCTTTTCCGTTTTCACGGCTAAAACTTAGAACCGATTTTGATGAAAATTTGTGAAGAGATAGGTAGAAGGAACTCCAGGAAGGAGTTATACATAAAAAATCCATGCAGATACGGGTAATAGCTAGGGTACCTTATATAATAAATTAAATTAAATTAAATTATAAATTGTTTATTTGTCTCATAAGCATTAGGTAAAACATTATACCCCAGACCTTTATTCTATTCCAAGACTGTAACTGAAATATGATATCATAAAATTCTTACAGTGTTTTTAGCATTGGCGCCATCACCTTGATTAATATAGGTATTCATGAAATATATTCACATTTCAAAACATTTCCAATTCGCTACGCACGTAGCAACATACTACGGCGTAGTGCCAGGCTACGACGTAGCACCACTATACGAGACGTGAAGATGAAATTTTTCAAACGAAAATAAGAAAATATATATCTCCTTACAAATTACACTATTTAGAATTTATTGCGAAAGAGAGACCTTATTACGCCTGTTTATCTGTTAGAGGGACCAACTTTTATTTTGTTTCTTCTTGTTTGTTTGACTTTTCTTATTATGCTTGATAAGATCTTAATAAAGTTTCCAGTCACTGGTTATTACATAGATACAGGGTGCTTCAATGAGAGAGTCGAGGCGACTTGAAGCAACTTCGGCAAATAAGCAAAATGTTGTTGTTTCGTCAAACTGAATTATTTTTTACGAGGTACTTTAAGTATGCATTGAAATTCATACGTTGTGAAGATAAGATCTATAAAAGTATTGTTTGCGTTCAGTCTATTTAGATAAAAATGTTATTAACAGCGACCTTGAAATGACAAATTTCTATAAACTGAAATATGATGAATAAAATTTTATAAAAGTTTGCGAAAATAAAATAAATTAAAATCTGTAGTTAACAATTTTTTTAATTACTTATGCTTTGTATTTTTAAAAGTTTTACTTAGAAAATATTAACACAGTAGGAATTCACCACTTTCTCTCTTTTTTAGCGTTCCGTAGTCAAACAAGGAACCCTTATACTTTCTTCCATTCTGTATGTCTGTCTGTATGCCCCACCTCAATATCTTGCTCATTTTTCACCTATTGAATCGAAATTTAGCATGAAGACGCATGAACAGTAACCTAAAAACAGAAAACCTATCATGGAAGTCCGACACGTTCTTGTCAGGTTTTTTTAATTTTTATAACTATCTCAGCTCACTACTCACTTTATAAAGGTTTCATAATCTTTGACGATTGACAAGAAAACATATACCTATAGTTTCGCTACTGAATATGGTAAGAGTGCTTGTGAAATTTCGAGATTTTAATTAAGAAAGTTCAGTTTAAAACACAATGCTATTGTTGAACTAAGAAGGTCACGGGTTCGATTCCCAGAGCTCGACTATTGTTGTCGAACGCTGCGGTTTTAATTAAACCGTTATTAGAATGTACTTTAAAATAAATATTATTTGTAACTAGTTTTATATTCACGAATAAGTATAAGATTTAAGTGTGTTACAAACTTTCACAATTTTTTTTTAATTTTTTTTTGGTACATGCGTGCATATGCTCACGACTATATTCCCCGAGGGGGTAGTCAGAGATATTCTGAATCCTCAGAACATCCACGTTTCACCAGTAGTACCGAAACTCTGTCCAGTGTGACAGGGGGTGAGCCCGTCGCCACTTATAGTGGACAGTGAGTACAATACATGCCTCGAAATTGAAGCATGCAGGTTTCCTCACGATGTTTTCCTTCACCGAAAAGCCAGTGGTGTTACAAATCGTACATAGATTCCGAAAACTCATTGGTACGAGTCGGTCTGGACGGGGATCGAACCATCGCCTCCTGCACGGCAGGCAAGGTTACTCGCCACTGGACCACCACGGCTTTTTTTGGTACAAAACAAATAATACACAGTAAAATATACTGTAATATTAAAATAGTATATTATTTGTTAAATATTATACACACACTCAGTCACACACTGAAGAAACATATTGCGCCGACCCCAAATAATGGGAAATGGGCAAGAGAATAATGATGATTATGACTATATAAATATATAGTAACTATACACTATTTTTAAACTTCATCAGCCACTGAAGATATTATTAACACAATGGGTTATGACTGAACTGAAACTGATCAAAATAATCTGCTGTACCATACAAAACTGCAAACCTATTCGAACTAATTTATGGGACAGCAGATTTTTATTCTCAATTTCGATTTTGGTTCCATATATTCAGTTTTATACATATAATACAGGGTCCAACTTAATATGCTGACTGTTTTTTAAGAGCATATAGGTAATCAGACCATCGAACTGAACAACTTTCTCTATGGGACCAACACCGATATCGCGAAAAAAAACAGCAGTCCCATACATATGTTTCGAGTAGGTTTGCAGTTTTGTATGGAACAGCTTTTTTTTCGCGATTTTGACGTTGGTGCCGTAGAGAAAGTCGTTCTGTTTGACGGTCTGATCATCCCCTTAAAATAGTGTCAGCATATTAATAATAATAATAAATATCTTGGACATTGTCACACAAATTATCTAGTCACATTTAAAGTACCAGAATCTAGCCTGGACTTGTGTTATGATGACTAGACAACGATATAGAATACATATATAGATACAAACATCCATGACTCGGGTACATCGGGACATGAATATTAATATTTATATTCATCATACAAATATTTGTCCCTTATGGGATTCGAACCCGCGACCCTCGGCACAGCAGGCAGGTTCACTACCGACTGTGCTATCGAGCCGTCAATGAGGACCCTATATATCAATGATCCATACAGAAAGTTATTCAGAGTGATGGTCTGATCATCCCCTTAAAAATATAGGGTCCATGCATGTATTTAGACACAACTGCAATATTAAAACTAAATACGCCTAAAGCACACGTACATACGAACTAATGGCTTCTAGAATGTGTATTGAACATCGGTTTATGCATAATGCATGTATTAAGGCAATAAAAGTGCCTTTTAGATATGCATTTAACGAAATTGTTAGCCGTATTTTGTTTTAACGAGTTTTTATCTAATAGAACGTACAGAAGCGTTGGTATTCTGCTTAGAACAGCACCAACACAGACGGGTGTCGTAAAGGTCATTGTGGTTGCCGACAGCGGGATTATAGCGGGATCATGACGGCCCGATAGCACAGTCTGTAGTGAACCTGACTGCTGTGCCGAGGGTCGCGGGTTCGAATCCCGTAAAGGACAAATATTTGTATGATGAATATGAATATTTGTACCCGATTCATGGATGTTTGTCTCTATATATTTATTCTATATCCTTGTCTAGTCATCATAACACAAGTCCAGGCTAGATTCTGGTACTTTAAATGTGACTAGATAATTTGTGTGACAATGTCCAAGATATTTATTTATAGGCTTTGTATGGAACCTGGTCCAAAACTACTGATTTGGGGTTGGAACAATTTGCCCATGGTCCTTTAACCATATTGAGAATTAAAGTAAATTTAGCCTTAAACATCATGACGACACCTGAATGCTTAAATGTTGAGTCGTGTCTTGTGTCTAATGCCCATATAAGTGGGGACGGGCTCACTATATGTCACACTGGTTAGAATTTGGATATTGCTATAAAATATATACTTTTTGAATGCTATATTTGGTTTCATTAGAAGCCTGGTTTATGTATAAATATATTGGACACCGTCACACAGTATCTAGTCCTATTTATAGTGCCAGAATCTAGCACGGACTTGTGCTATGATGACTAGACAACGATATATAATACATTATATTATTTAAATACAAAACATCCATGACTTGGGTACAAATATTCATATTCCTTTATTTTAATATTATAACTAATATATTTTTACCAGTATTTTAAATTGAAATTGATTTGAGTTTTATTGTATTGAATTGTTATCTGGCTAATTTATATCACATTAATTTTGTTATGAATGTTTAAATATTATCTATTTTGTGAAATAAAATTTATAAACTGATGTTCAAATAATTTAATCTAATAGTGTAACATATTTTAATCCTTTACTTTATCTCATTTGCCTAACTGTTGATGCATACGAAAGCTGTGTATACCTTTAAGTGATGTATTCATAAGACCTAATGCTCATGTATTTTTAAACCTTTAATCAAATTTGTGAATGTGTCGTTGGTGTACCTAATAAACTATTAAACTATTAAACTATTCCTCATACAAATATTTGACACTTTCGGAATTTGAACCCGCAACCCTCGGCACCGAAGGCAGGTTCACTAGTTTCACTCCAGACTGAACTGTCGGGACACCAAATTTATACTGGCAAATAACGTATTTCTCACTTTAATATTCAGGGTCCAACTTAATATGCTGACAGTTTTTTAAGAGGATGATTAGATCATCAAACTGAACAACTTTTTCTATGGGACCAACATCAAAATCGAAAAAAACAGCTGTCTCATACATATGGCTCTAGTAGGTTTGCAGTTTTTTATGCAACAGTACATTTTTTTCGCGATATCAACGTTAGTGCCATAGAGAAAGTTGTTCAGTTTAACGGTCTAATCATCCCCTTAAAAAAGTGTCAGCATATTAAGAAGGATATTTCTTGTATAAAGCTGCAAGTGGAAGTGGGTCAGTATCGACTTCTTAATATCCACTTTCAGCCATTTCGAATTTGTACAGATGAGTCGAATACCTTACTAAGTTAGTAATAAGTTTTATTTTAGAATAAACTTGAAACTTAAATATGCTAAAGGCTTGCGAAAGGTATATTTGATCGTCTATCCGATCTTACCCAAGAGGCTAAAACAGTTAAGTATAGCAGTTAAGCTCTCGGATGCCATTCTAAGTTAGACGATGGATCTGAGTTAAATTATTAGCTCCATTTACCTAGTTCCAAGGTGTTTGCTCAAGTTTCATTTTGTCTAAGTAAACTTCTCAATCCGACACACAATTCCGCTCCGTTTACTTGTAATTAAATATACCGTGAAATTTTAGTAATTTATAAATAAGATGAGTGTCGTAGACTATGTATTATTGTATACATAACTTTAGCTTAAGAATTTATATTGTAATAGTTATTAAGTCGTGTTATGTTGTAGAGTTTCTGGCTATCTCTTTTTCTTCTCTACAGCGACAACACGTTCCGAAGCAGTGGTAGCTTTAAAAAAGATTTGACGTTTGATAAGTGTGCTGTAAGCTCCTATATTGAATAAATTATATTGACTTTGACTTTGACTTGTCTGGAGTAGTTTAGTTGCAGGTTTTCAATGTAGATATTGATGATTACGTGTAATTGGTGGTTTAGTGGCAAATAACCATGCCTGCCTTGCAGGACGAGATGATTGTGTTTCCGTTCCATTCGCACCTATGAGTGTTTCGTTTCGGAATTTTTGTAACACCTCCTGCTTTTCAGTGAAGGAAAAAATCGTGATGAAACCAGCATGCTTCAATTCCGAGGCATGTATTGTACCCACTGTCCATTATAAGTGGCAACGGCCTGCTTCCCGTTACTCTGGGCAGAGTTTTGGTACTACTTGTGAAGCGTCGATGTTCTGAGTTTCCAATATATCTCTGACTCCGAGTGGTCTCGGGGAATATAGTCCTGAACATATGCCTGTATCCACGAGTAATTAACAATAGTTTGAATAAAATCATACCAAAAAAGAACCAGGGCTCACTAGATAGCCAAGATTACGAAGGATATCTTGAATCTGTAGTTGCCCAGATATGAGTCGAGTACGTTTTGCAGTTTTGTATGAAACAACACATTATTTCTCTGTGTTTGGTCCATAGTAAAGATGTTCACTTTGATGATCTACATCATTCCTTTAAATTACTAGGGTGTTTTGTAACTCCCTGTGAGTATAGAATTTTAATTGTGTAATTTCATAGCTTAAAATTCTAAAGTAAGTTATATAAATACGGCAGGGTAAACAAAATTAAAAAATATTTATTTCGAGACAACCCTGAAACATTGGAGTTAGTAACAATTGAAACTCAAAGGCAAAGGCCTCCTCTCACGAATAATGGGAGCGATAATAGGGAGTGGGCCATACTCCACCACACGGGCCCAGTGCGGTTTGGTGGAGGCATGTTACGGTCAACATGATAGCACTTTTTTGAATATCCGTTTTTTTAAATAACATACAGGTGGTTCCTGTAATATCTTATGTTGAAATTAACACAATCTATACTTATTTAATCCATAAATACAACAAATTAGTTGATAAAAACAAAACTCACCAATTAGCATGCCCATCAACAAAATAATCACCATTTTTATAAACAGTCACTTAAACACCATTTTAGTAAAGAAAAATCACATTATTTTGAAAAACCACAAATCACTAAACACTTTTATAATCCATTAACCGATACACACATCTGTCAATAACAAAAAAAAAATCCGAAAATGTTTTTCCAATCACGCGTTAATAAAAACGACGTAAAATTTTACGTGGCGACAGACGTGCATCCCCTATGGAAATAGGGAGCGAACTGGAGAGAAATGCTGAAGTGATAAGATATGGGGATGGGGTTGCTTACTGCTGGAAAATACCCTTATTTGTTTAACGTTACATTCGGTTTATTTTGAATTTGAAACTTCATGTAGGTAAATAAATTAAAGGGAGAGTCGCAATGTAGATCTTTTATTGAGTGGTCGTGTGTCGGTTGCCCGCTTCTCGGCCTACAACGAATTTCCAATTGTATGGACTACGTTTTTTAAATATCTTTTCAGGTTTATAGTTTTGGATATGAACTTTTAAATTGGGTTTGTTGAGTTTGAAAACTGTACATGCAAACTGCTAGCAACTTAGATTTGATGACGAAATAATATAGGAATCAATGGTGAGGGACGTCGGCGTCGTTTCAGCAGTTAGTCGTGAAAGACACGACAGACTGAGAGTCATCAAAAATGCATCATTATATGCATTTTTGATGATTTCTTGTATATTCAGTATTTTTAACAATCTATTTAATAATCATTTGATAAACTAGATTAAGGTTAAAAAAGTGACAAAATTCGGTTATTAAAGTTTCAAAAAAACTAAATTAATATTTTTTTCATGAAATCTTATTAAGATATTCTGGTGAATCAGGAGTTAATCTATTAATATTCTTAGGGTTAAATTAGTTAACGGGACACCCTGTTTACTCAACTAATACCTACAAATTAAATCAAAATTACCCTGAAATCTGGGTAATTTCCCCACGGCCGGCAACAAACATTAGTAATTTAGCGCCGGCCGGTATGCCCGCGCATGCGTGTTTAATCCAACATTTATCATATAAAACAATATTTTATATTTAGACACGATCTTTGAAGCTCAAAGTCGACTCTGTATCAATTTCAGCTGCATAAAAATCTGTCTAAAGTAAATAGAAATTTATTAGTTACTGTGTACCGACTTCTATGCAACTCGGTGGTACTTTGCGTTCAGTTTGTGATCATAGCTATGCAGTTATGAACTTTAATTCTATTGACTTGTGGTTTTATGTATTCATAGAAAACCAAATAGTTTAAAAATTCACAGATTTCGTGTCTTCCATGACCTTTGGGTACATTGAAAATGAATCTATCATTAAAATGTTTAATAAACTGAATTAAAAAACATTTATTCACCGTCTCTACCTCGCTCTCGAGATCTCAACCGGTAAATTCCGCGTCACAATGGTACAACTTCTAAATAACCCATCAGTGATCCGCACCTCCAATCATTTTATATACAGGTCCCAGAAGTGGTGGCCCAAAATGGACGAGGGGATAGTGGAGATCATTTCCAACAATTTTGACCCCATTCACATAGGTCTGGAAATGAATGGTTCAAAAGCTACACTGAATTTTCGACTTTTTACTACAAAAGTATTAATTTCAGAAAATATTTGGAACATTTACACCTTTTTATTTTAATTTCATGTTCCTTAAAGTACTAACTTTGTAACGAGACCATTAAATAAAATCACTAACTTATATGATAAGAAGCAGACGATTTTCTGGCAAATTAACTTTAAAAAATTTTTTTGTGCCGAGGCCAATTGCTAAACATGCTGACTTGACAACCACTACTCCGATAAATTAATGATCTTATAGATGTTCATTTAAAAAAGTTTGGTTGCACATATTTTTATTTTCTACTTTTTAGTTTCAAAGTAGATATTATTTGTAAACATTTAACCTTTATAATGTAAATTTTAAACCGCATCGTGCGATCGACTCTGCTGTCAAATTAACTGAAAACATGAAAGCTAACATGTATAATGTTACAATAACCGCAATTCAGCCTCGCTGTTAAGAGCACTGTATTGCGAATGCACTCCACATGAGCGAAGCTTGATCTTATTTTGTGTATAGAAATGTCGCTTCAATACACAGGTAATTGTATTCCAAGATCCCACTGCAACTTTACTACAATACCTATTTATTTAGGCGATATTATTCCAGTGGTTGACGTGGCGACGTAAGTTCAAAGGTCATCGTTAAGGTGGACGCATATTTATCCGTGGCGAAGGAGTCAAAAGAATCGAATTTTAGAATTATTTATATGAAATTCTATGAATCGGACGAATCGTCAGAAGAATTAAAAGTGAATGCGTTTCGTTCGCCTCCTTCGGCTCCTACACCGCAGACCGTGCGTCCACCCTAAGGCCGAGATTCAAAGACGATTTGTAAGTCATAGTTCGGACTCCCGTATGTCAAAATCCATACATTTTTGCCACGCTTAGCTCAAGCTAAGACCAAAAAAATCGTCTCTGAATATCGGCCTAAGAGTCTTAAAAAATAGTGTTGCCACCCTGAAGCCTGTCGTAACCTCCTGGCAGCCGGGAGCAGAATTTTTTTTCCCTGTTGATTTTCTATACCCTCACTTGTTTATGTCATAAATTGTATACAAAATTGAAGCTAAACCTTTAATCAGGTACAAGAAAAAATTAAAATGCCGGCATAATAATGGTCGCTCTACAAGCTCTCAAATTATTTTCCGTCGTACGAATGTGGAAGATTTACTTGGAAACTATTTGACTGATTTTGATGATTCTTTCACAATTATGAAATCTCCTCTTTTTCGATTTTATTACATCATAAAATAGAAGGTACAACAGGAACAACATTTTTGTAATCGGCTATATATAAAAAGGTATACGACCTAATTATTTTATTATACAGGTGGAGTAATAAACACACCACAAATAATTATACGGTAATATATAGTAATGTTCATACAACTTCAAAATTGTACGAACAAGTACTTATACAATTAACTGGCAACACTGATTTATTGGAAATATTTTTCTATTTTAATGGTAATTTATTGCATTATTTGATAGTATTTTGACAAAAAAATACTCATAAATTAAAGGTAGTGTTATCCTTTTGTACGCTTGAAGTTCCTGACCTTTTTTGCACCGATAAACACTACAGACGGGCATTTTTGCGAGATGTCATACCACGAGAACTAACAGTCGGTGACTGGCGAGGGACGCGCGGCAACTAGTTTTATATAACGGGCATGCTCACTGAGCGCATGCCTTTGGCAGAGGGGTACGCGCGTAATGTCGCATCCATTCCCGTTAATTTATCTGAGTATACGACAGGCTTTGGAGTTGCAGTCCATTTTTATTAGGATCCTTCTAAAGTCAATATAATTTATTCAATATAGGTGCTTGAAGCACACTTATCAAACGTCAAATCTTTTTTTAAAGCTACCACCGCGTCGGAACGTGTTGTCGATGTAGAGAAGATGCGGCCAGAAACTCTACAGCATAACACGACTTAATTACTGTTACAATATAAACTCTAACGGCCTAAACAAATACTGTGAAAGTTGCTATTAATTGCTTATTAGTTTCCTAACCACAAACGTAATTTTGTTACCGGTTTCTACACACATAAATAATTAATTATACTCACGATTATGTTCCCTGAGAGATGATTTTCTGAAAACTCAGAATATCCACGTTTCATTTGTAGCACCAACACGTCCAGTGTGACTGGCAGTGAGCCCGTCGCCACCTAAAAAGGATAGTGGGTACAAATACATGCCACTAAATCGAAGCATGCAAGTTTCCTCACGATGTTTTCCGTCACCGAACAGCCAGTGGTGTTACAAGTCGTACTAAGATAAAGGGACATTTTAAGAAACAAATGTTTTGGAAGCGGACATTTTGGGAACTGATCTTTATGTATTTAAAGGTTTTCCTTCAAAGTCAATATAGTCAATATAATTTATTCAATATAGGAGCTTTCAGCACACTTATCAAACGTCAAATCTTTTTTAAAGCTACCACCGCGTCGGAACTTGTTGTCGCTGTAGAGAAGATGCGGCCAGAAACTCTACAACATAACACGACTTAATAACTATTACAATATAAATTCTTAATAATACATAGTCGCTTCACCGAAAAGCCAGTTGTGTTATAAATCGTACTTAAATTCTATTAAACTCATTAGTACGACTGGACCTGGACGGGGATCGAACCATCACCTCCTGCACGGCAGGCATGATTACACGCCACTAGACCATCATACTACGGTGATATGATGGTCTAGTGGCGTGTTATATTCCCTATTATATTTTTGAATAGGTACCGGTTTATATTGGAACTGAAAGGTCGTTGATTGAAGGAAAATATATAAATACAGCATTGTTCATTACAGTTCATAACTCAGGACCCTTCGGGTTTTATTATTTTTCGATTATTTCTGCAGAATTTGAAATTACTAGACTGTTGACCGGTCAAAAGTGTGGCCCGCCAACCATTGTTCTGTTAGTACGCTTTATACATAAGATATTTTTTAATATCTTTCTGATAATGATTGTGCACCCTTTATAATTTTATTGAAAGTAATTACTGAGAGTTCCTTCTTGTACATTTCCAGTTTTTACTGCAGTATCTAACAAGTTACTTTGAGTATAGAACATTAATATAAGTGCATTAAAATGATTTCTCTCACAACGTTTTTTTCCATTTCTTAAGAATGATTACCCATGAACTATGTGCCTAAGGATGCGTTATTCAAGGTGGTATTTATCAGTCTTGAATGTTTCGATAGGTCTGGTGTAAAAATGAATAATCAGATAATTAAGGGCCTATGTCGAAAAATAATTGAAGCGAAATGGGCGTGTGATAGCTTATTATATTACTGCCTGATGCGAGAGAATGAGATGGGACGGCGCGCGCGTCTGAAACGACGCAAGCGTAAAACAAACTTTATTTAATTGTGATTGTACTTTTTATGTAAGTTCATTTCTGCTCTAATCAAATTTTATAAAATAAGCATAAGCATATGCTCACGACTATATTCCTCGAGGGGGTAGTCAGAGATATTCTGAAACCTCTAACATCCACGTTTCACCAGTAGTACCGAAACTCTATCCAGTGTGACGGGGGGTTTATAAAATATCAATCTCTTTTTTTAAATCAATTCTCGTGTTTCTATTATTCACCGTTTACGAGTTCCAAGTGTTTATCGATAAAGACGGAGGCTACTTTGGCTTATTTTTCTATCGTGTTTTGGCTCTAATCAAAACTTCAATTATCATACTCCTACTGTTAGTACTTCATGATATATGATTCTTTGAAGAATCCTATTTTTTTCACATATCCTCTTAAGGTGAGGATTACAGACAGATAGAAGATGTAAGGGACAGCCCTCCGCAGACTGAAACGGTGAACTCAGACCATCAAACTGAACTACTTTCACTATGGAGCCTACATCAGGAAACACGAAAAAAATTCAGCTGTTTCATACAACTACCCGACTCAAATGTATGGGACAGCTTAATTTTTTTTTACGTTTCCTAAGGTAGGCTCCATAGTGAAAGTTATTCAATTGGGTGGTCTGAGTATACCGTTTCAGTCTGCGGAGGGCTGTTCCCTTACACATTACTTCTTTTCAACCACCTAGGTTGTTAGTAAAGACTCGCACCCTCAACCAATCATGCTTCGATCCTCCGACTTTAGAGGAGGTTACCCTGTCGTGACATCGGGTTCTGTACGTTTAGCGGTGATGTTACTCTCGGCGGGGCTCTTGTACGTAAATCAATCCGCCAGAACGGTTGTTGCCATCTCTATATCTCTACACTCACCTTAGGACATACACTTGGATAAGAATAGAGCCAAGAATAGTTTAACGACTTCGTATATTAATGACCGATAATCAAAATGACCTACGTATCATAACGTCCTAACAGCGAAACGTCCTATTATTAAATCGGCCTAAGAGCAAAATGACCTTAAAGTTATACGCCCCACAATCATTTTATAATTGCTACGGAACCATGTTCCTTAGGGAAAGTTGGTTAGATTCATTATCTGAATACCCCCTAATATTTTTCTGGTATACAACGTGTTAATGAATAAGCGCAAAACCTCATACACCCCAACTGATTTATAACAAAATAATTAGATTGAAATAATAATTTAATTAAATGATAAGTTAAATTTTAAAGTTATTTGCATTTTAAGTTTTGAGGCAAAAATGATTTGATATCATTTCAGCAATGAATGAAACCGCTAGCGTGCTCGTGGATACATTTTAAGAATCTTGTGTTGGTAGTAATTAGGGTGAGAGTGCCCGAGCGGTGGATTAAGATTAAGTACAGTAAATTTTAAATTTTACAAACAAATTATTTCATATTTCGAAAAAAAAATACTATGTTGAAAACATGATAATTCGATTCTGCTCTCGATTCTAAACAAACTACTTTCTAGTTTTGCGTTAATTCATTAACACGTTGTATAGAAAATAGCAGTGTACAAGGAATGACGTTCTTATACCCTGTTAATTGTCCCACAGAATAGGTGATAGTATATACAGTCGGGACAATTTAAAAAGCCACATTTGACATCTATTGATACTTCATCAATCATAACCTTGTAACGGCAGGCATATAATAATATATATATTTTTTTCGAAGTTAGAACTATATAATTGCTTTACTTTTTTTTATTACGATTACATATTTATTGTAATAATGACCAAAGAAGGTAATTTTACGATTTATTTTCACTAATGAACCATTCTAAACATAATAAACAATTTCTGTTCCAAAGAACTGAATGTCGTTACAATGTTGCGTCGAACCCTTTTTCTTTTTTAACACTAGGGATGTAACCCAAAAAAATCGATGTAAAACGTAGTTCCAACAAATCGCGATATTCACATATAATTCGATTCACGTATGTTTGAAATCCGTATCGATTCATTCGCTTTAATCGATGTTTTTAAGCAGGTCACCTCACTATGAAGCTTAAACTGACAGATGTCAAATGTGGCTTATTACATTGTCCCGACTTTAGTATTGTACAATAAAATAAAACAGAATATAATAGCATAAGTCTATTGTCAGTATTATTCAGTTCAAAATATTACACTAGCAACTGTAACAAAAGAGCTGGGTATATTATGTGCTGGAAGAAACTGTACAACGCTGCAAATTTCCTTTTCCTGGTCTATTTCCTGGCTCGAAGTCTGGCCCAGTGTCCACCCTTCAAACGCAAATTCATGGAGTTCCTGTCCAATTCCCTAGTTAGCTGGGTCTTCGAGTTGACAGATACCTCCATGTTTAGTAGTAACTGGTACAGCATCACCTTCACCTCGCTGAGAGCGAATCTGGACCCTGAGTACATATAAAATATCGTCAACATTGTCACACAGGTTGTCATGTCCCAATTATCGGCCTTTGTTGATAGTGAACCTGTCTGCGACCCGAGTCGCGGGTTCGAATCCTGCAATAGGCAAATATTTGTTTGATGAATTTAATATGAATTTGTACGTAAGTCATGGATGTTTGCAGCACCTAGGGTGGCGAAAATGTGTACTTTTATTGGTCAAGCTGTGTAAAATATGATTGAATCTATGCAAATCCACACACTAACTCAACACGAAATCTCCAAAACTGTAGAGACTATACAAACTTAAAATTTGGCATGGACGTTTCTATTGATCTAGGTGCTCACTAAAAAAGGGTTGAAAAAAAAAGTTAAAATCTCAAAATGGGTGAAAACCGGAATAAAAGTTTGTACGGAAATTGGCACTGCAAATATTGTGGATTATAGCAAATAGGTATATTATTACAATTTTTAATATTGATAATGTTGCTAATTTCTATCTCTGACTACCCCCTCGGGGAATATAGTCGTTCTTTAGTTTTTACATTATTTTATTAGAAAAATAACAAACTTTTAACTAGCATGTTACTTGAAATAATTCACGGCGGTCCAATACCGCTAGGGGGGCGCTAGTGCCGTGCACATAGCCATATAGTCCAGGGGAGATTCTGGTTCATTGAATTGGATCAGGAGACAGATAATTTAAAACATCGACAATCAATCCTTATTCATTTTGTCGTAATCAAATTGCAAGCCATTTACTATTCAACTGTGCTGAATTCTATATCGCAACAATCTTGAGTTACTAGTTACCTATGTGATTATGAAACAGCATGTGACAGCATGAAACGTCTGAGCGATCTGTTAAATGCTGTCATGAGCTGTCAAATGATTGGCGCGATATTGAATGTATAAAAAGTTGTGTTTCGCATGCGATCCAATGATGTATCAGTGAAGTTTTATTTAGCGCAATCGGTCCTCAGGGTGTCTAAAATCAGGTCAGCTCCTGTATCATGACAGGGGTCAGAGCGACACAGGTCACTTCTAAACGTCAAATTTAACTGAGATACTATGGAGGTAACCGCCATCGCTTTGTGAATCCTCCCACCCTCCAATAGCTATGTGTGATACATCATTGGATAGGTATTTTTCAGCTGAACAAATGTTACTTACGTATTAGCTATTGGAGGGTGGGACCAGATTTCATACAAACCCTGTCATCATCCTTTGACGTTTAGAAGTGACCTGTGTCGCTCTCATCCCTGTCATGTTACTGGAGCTGGTGCTGAAAATATGATCGCACCTATACAGTTCCTAGGTCCTTGTCCAAAAGGCATGTATGAAAAGGGCTTGATCTTGTGCCTGTTCTCTTCAGAAAAACGCTCCGGGTCAAACTTGAATGGGTCTGGATAGAGTTCAGGGTCATGGTGGATCCCCCAGACAGGAATTTCTATACCTTCACCTTTACTGACCTGTAATAAGATGATATGATTTTTAAATACAAATAATAAAAATTGTTCACTTGACTTGACGTCATACCTTCTTGAAAACTTAGGACAGTATAGAACCTCCAGTGCTGCAAAGCCGTTTAGTTTTGGTGGTACTCAAAAAACATGCGTAATGTCTAGATAGGTATTTTTAAAAACAGAAATTTAATCAGGCCATGGCATCCATACCACCCAAACAGATTATACCTAATAGAGTGAGCCAAACCAATTGTAAAGTGTCCACTTTTTTTGACGTTTAGGTTTGAGTGTGTGGTGTCAAGTAGTATGGACAAAAGGCACCAAGTGACATATGGCCTTATGTTTACGGTCACTTTTCACACACACTAGCTCAAAAAAAAGTGGACAGCCGCATAAACAAATATCTATAGTTCCATCTCCTTCTACTATTAAAGGTACGTCATAAGACAAAAGAGACCAACTACAATCGTAAATTTATGCGGACTCTATGGAGATCCTTCCTCTGAGATACCACCTCACCAGTCCATGATTGGAGACAGGTTGGGTTGTCGTGAATACGTGAACCACAGTTGGCCAGGAGTGCAGTTGCAAAAGCGGAACGTACGCTCCAGGTTGGAAGTATAAATTGTCATAACGCCGGGACTGCAGATTGCTGCGCTTAGCACCGGGAACTGGCGCCCGCAGACTCACCTCTCTAAAACCTTAGCCGCTCTCTAGATATTGCCGCCTTGTCACTCCTTACGAGCGGCCCTTTTGGGTGGCGCATATAATGAGTTGGCGAATCACCGTCTGCCATTTTAGACAAACTTGAGACATTTGTTATGGTAAGTCTCGAGTCTCTCTGCAGTAACCCAAATCTTCCTGTCCACCCAGTTCACGCCCATAAATATTTTGGTTTTTGGAAATGTTGCATAGGTAATAGTTAAGATTTTAAAAAAATTTGCTTTTTCGTTGTTTTCTCAAAACTAAAAAAAGTTATAATGAAAAATTTGGGATTTATAACTTTTTATTGATTTAACACTTTATTGTACACACGGAAATACAGATGAATACATCATAATAGACAAGTACAAAGGGCGAGCTTATCTCTGAAGAGATTTCTTCCAGCAGATTTCTCCCATGATAAAGAGAAAGTTTATAAAGTGAGGTAGGCTAGGTGTACACAAATCAAAGAAATAAACAAACTAAAACACACAATCTGAACAAAAACTTATTAATTGTTAAACTACAAAAGAAAATAAACTATTAAGTATTTGGGATTAAGAGTTGAATACCTACATGTAATGGTCTGGTAGTACTTACAATAAAATTTTCAGTAGCTTCGTCATTAGGTTTTCCTAGATTGTAATCTTTAACGCATAGTCTGTCTAAAATTGGAGATGCTGGCCAAATACGTAAAACCTCTGCAAAATGTTAAATACCTATCATTATATAGTCTATACATTAATGTATTCTATACATTAAAATTGTAAACTTGGCGTGGATGTACATTGAAGATATTTGCAAAAAATTTTAATTAAGTTTGGGATACGTAAAGGAATGCATTGAGACCATTTTTATTAGTTTTGTCTATTTGTCTGCTTCGCTATTTGTATGTTTGTTTGTGCACGCATCACTTAAAAACGACTGACCCGATTTGGGATTCACAAAAACATAGGGTAGTTTGTGATAAGGGATTGGTGTAAGTTGAAGGATGATATAGTAACAAGGATTGAGAGGGGTATGCTTAGATGGTTCGGTCACGTAGAGAGAATGAATGAAAGAAGACTTACGAATGAAATATACCAAGCAAAGGTGAGCGGAAGTGTTGGGAGAGGCCGTCCGAGGAAAACATACCATGATCAAATCAATGATCTTTTCCGAAAAGGACAAGTGCGTAGCACCCTCAATCGACGGAAGTGCATGTAAAGATGTATGAATGTGAATGAGGCTAAAGAGGTGTGCCAGAGTCGTAGCGTGTGGCGGTCCGTGGTCTCTGCCTACCCCCATGGGACAATGGCGTGAGCTTATGTATGTATGTATGTATAGGGTAGTTTTGATGAACATTTAGGCTTTATTTCAATGCAATCGGTTCATTCAATCAAAAGTTAAGAGTATTTAAATTCAGTGTATTGCGCGTGCACGAAGTCGCGGGCGTCGCTAGTAAATAATATTATTACTATTCTTCTTCTTGTGGTCCCATCTCCTGTCGGAGATGGGCTATCGTTAAGGCTATTCCGACCCTGGAGATTTCAGTCCTGAACCTTAAGTAAAGCAACTTTCTACCCTAAACTGTAGAACGACTCTTGACCTAGTCAGTTCGATTTCCGGACCCAAAAAATACCACTAATCCATAAATTTCATAGGAAGAGATGTGTATGTGAGTGGAAGCATCGGCAAAGGCGCCCTCGTAGGACGTTTTCTAATCAAATCGGTTGCGTCCTACAAAAAGGAGAGTATGATGGAATGTATGGATGTAAATAAGGCAAAAGAGGTATTAAGGACCGTAGTACGTGGCCTACCCCACAAGTAAAGCGCCGTGACGTCATAGATAGATACATAGAATCGTTACATACAGAGATGTATTTGAGTCAAATAAACGCAAACAAGAAGATGCAATGGTAGAAGTAGGCCCAAGAAATAATGGATGGATTGTGTGAGGAATGTGTAAGAAAATAGTTCGCTGGTAAAAAAGGACTCAGTGCTGAAATGACGGCTGATAAAAATGAATGGAAGAAGATGTCTTTACGCCGTCCCAAAAAAGCAAGAGAATGAAATGATAAACATAGAATTTAATTTTTACCTGAAACTACCATATCCAAATACTGCATCTTTTGAACAGATTCGAAATCGATCTTTCCTCCGTTCTTGGAATTATTGTCCTTTATCTCCAGATATAACTTCTCCTGTATATCAGGATTGAGGGCCAGCTCTTGCAATGAGAACGCCATTGTTGATGAAATGGTATCAAAACCAGCAAATAGGAATATCATTGCTTGAGCAATCAGCTCATTGTCGGTCCACACTGAAAAATTATCACAGTATTATGATTAAGAAAGTCAAAAGTCATAATTGTTAATTCAAAATAATATCACATAGATAACTTTTTGATGTCATGTGTTTGAATCTACCACCGCGTCGTAAGGTGTTACGTTGTAGAGAAGATGCGGCCAGAAACTCTACAACACACTTTTTTTAAACAAAACACAATATACAAAGTACAATTACAAAAATCCAAAGAAGAGACTCGAAGATACCATTTGTAATGATTTAAATATATCGAATCTTACTATCTTGACTGGAACCTGGCATATAAGCATTATATTTTATAGAGATACCTACCTCTGGTTACTTCTTTCTTGCCCACGCTAGATTCTTCAACAGAAGCAAATCCAGCACCTGCATCCTTTGTTTTGTCCTCATGAGTCAATTTACCTGTAAAGTATGCTTAGATTAACTGTGGTAAAGACGAAGATACTATTATGGTATTAGTGGTAGACGTAGTGGAGCTTTGGTATAGGAAACGATCACACGATAAGTTAGGCAAAGCCCGGTCCAGTCAGTCTGTTGATGGTTGAAGTTTTAGTAGTATTTCATCTGTTGGTAGTTGGTCCTGGATAGTTCCGTCTAATGGCGGTGAAAATAAATCATTCGTTATTCCAGGTCATAGGCCTTGATAATTATCTGATTGCAAGTTGACCACTATCTTTCCTCCACCGATCCGCATTGAACCCACGAGGTGGAGTATGGCTCTCATCCTTGTTCGTCAGTGTAAATCTTTACCATGCAGTGGGTTCCTACAGGCTGCCATAGACTATG
The DNA here is from genome assembly GCA_963924505.1 of Agonopterix alstromeriana. Classification (NCBI taxonomy): domain Eukaryota; kingdom Metazoa; phylum Arthropoda; class Insecta; order Lepidoptera; family Depressariidae; genus Agonopterix; species Agonopterix alstromeriana. Next base: position 20,201,949 of record OZ004662.1, read on the forward strand.
CCATGGCATTATTCAAACAATTGGCTAAGTCATGCATGATTCAGCGATCGAGATTACCTTCGAAGTTAATAAACGTTTAATAGGGTGCACGATTCGCTTTAACTTTGATGTCTCAAGATCTTCTTCTTCTTTCGTGTCAGCATGAGCCATATCGCGTGGCAATTACTCATGCTGTAGATGTAGAATAAAGATTAGTCAATCAGCAATGGTGGTATCGAGGCTGACTGCCCAGGGTGCGCCAGACGAACTCGAGTTTCGTCATACGGAGATGCTCTTTCTTTGCACCCCATGTCTCTAGATGGAAATATACCTATTGAGACGGCTTGAAAAAGGTTGACAGCGAGATGACCCCTTGCTTCCAATTCGCACTAAACTAGCATTTTCGCCGCTATTTGTCATCATGATAAAGATGTCTTCATTATATCAACTACGGGGGTATAGGCCTTCCACCTTTGTAAGGATGTATGGATGGATATTAGACTATTACGCGTACTCAATGCAGATTGGTATTCTTCATTTTCACATATTCATTTAAATACTTTTTAGAGTATGCAGGTTTCTTCGTGAGACTCTCATTAACCGAGAACAATAGGTGTATGTTGTGATCATAGTAAAAGTATATTTATGATCTTTAGGGCCTGTTTCACCAATTCCAAATAAGTTCTTGTTAGCTTATCTTGTTCTTTATACAAAATGTCAAATGAGCTGTCTTGTAAGCTAACAAAAACTTATTCGGAAGTGGTGAAAAAGGCCCTTAATATTTGAAAAACCATTATCGTTGACTTGTAAAGTAGCTTTTCAATAAATTATGCAGTACTAACCAGAAGAACTGGACAAATATAAAGAAAGTGTGATGGGTTTAAAAACCACAAAAATATTTGGTCACCTTTTTTAGCCTCCATGAGCAGATGTATCATGTCAGGTCGGATCACTTGTTTCGTCTCTCGATCCTTCATCGTGTCCAGAACCAAGCTATTATAGAAATTCTTTATCGAATCCGGCATCTTTACAAGGCCTAATTTCTAGGAGCAATTCTCAAATATAAGTAAGTACATCAGATTTAAGCACACATTGGACATTGTCACAGTCACACAGATTATCAAGTAGACTTGTATTTTGATGACTAGATAACGATACAGAAACACAATACTAGCTTAGTATTATAGAACAATATTTTTGTATCAATCCACAAAAAAGCCATTGTATAGTGTTATTCAAAATACGAAACTAATAAACACACCTCATAAATTAAATCCATCAAGCCGTTTATGCTGTAGGGCGTGCCAAAGAAATAGACATACAAACATACATATATACTTACATACATAAATACAAACGCTCGAAAAACATAACCCTCCTTCTGGCGCAGTCGGGTAATAACAAAGATATCGACGAATTATCTATTAGGCTGTGCATGATTTACAGCTTATGACATGAAAGTAGAATGCCACTACATGAAAGGCAGGTACTACCTGATTGTGGTATTAACATTGGCTGCATTGGCTATGTATTATAATGACGTTAGTATTTTTACCCTCGTCTTTTATCATAATAATTTGCAAAACTTTTTTCACGTGGAAACAGGCATTCAAACTTACCTCAAAGCTGCTGGTAAAGGAATCTCCTAGAAGCAATAGTATCAACTTCATGAAATTAAAGTCAGTTAAGGTCTTTGCCATCGTATAGAAGACATTGTTCTCTTCCTTGTGACTGTTGACTTTCAAGCCGAAGGCGCATGTGGCAATGACGTCATTTGCGTAGCGAGACGTCAGGTCTTTGACGTTGATGTCCATGTAGTTCACTGTGCGTGGAATTGGAAAGTTATTTTATTACTTTGTTAAAAAAAGGGCTTTCTGTCGCAAATGTTGTTGATATGGTTGCCAATATTAGAACGCGTGAAGACGGGTATGTCATGTTGCACGTATATATGCTTAGCGTTGAAGCCATGCGGAGTTAAGTTCTTCCAGAAAGATAAGTCAAGGAAATTAGGCGACACGCGGGTCCCTACTAGGTTCAGAAGGCGAGAGCCATAAAACCAAGAACATTGTATGCAGGGTCCAACTTAATATGCTGACTTTTTTTAAGGGGATAATCAGACTATCAAACTGAACCACTTTCACTATGGGACCAACATAGAAATCGCGAAAAAAAATCTGCGTTCCCATACAATTGGCTAAAGTAGGTTTGCACTTTTGTTTGGAGCAGTTGATTTTTTTTCGCGATTTTGATGTTGGTCCATAGAGAAAGTTGTTCAGTATGATGGTCTGATCATCCCCTTAAAAAAGTGTCAGCATATTAGGACCCTGATATTCTATCATAAAACATATTTCAGAACAAATGCTCCAAATAAGGGTGAACGATGGAGAAAACGAGTCTATTTAGGCAATATTTTGCGTGAGCCATCTTTAAAATAGTAAAAATTCTTATCCCAGAATCCTCCCATGATGGGGATCGGGATAGAATGGAATCCATAGATTCCATGATTAATGAGTCATAGAGAAAAGCTAGTTAATGTTTCTCTTCATACCACCGGAATCAGACATATTTTTCTTCATTGACCATATCATCTGGTCCCCCACCTCCAGCATGAAAGGTACCATCAATCGGATCTTGGAGCTGGTGAAAGCTGGGCTCAGAGCTGATCGCATTTCCTTCCATTCATGACCTGACAATCAAATGAACGAACAAATAAAAAAATGTATTTCTGCAGCATTTAAAAAAAAAAAAACATTGGTTTCAGGATATGTTTAGAATTTTTTTCTGTTTGTCTTTTTGTTTGGGCACGCATCACTCAAAATATACTGAACCATATTGGATGAGGTTTTCAGAAAAGCTTAGGGCTTAGTTTGGATTAACATTCAGGCTTGAATTGGGATGATCCATTCTAAGCGGGAACCACAATGTCTTACAAAGTATGAAATCAACATTACCTTTAAGAGATAAAAGATTTCTCTCGAAAAATGTTGGAAGGTTGATACGGTGGTCGACGAAATATTCGAAGTCCTTAACAAGGACATTCTTCACCAGATCCAGGTCTCGGATAACTGTGATAGGGTTTGTGAACTGGAAGGAACCTACAAACCTGTGCAACAAAAAATAATCAACAACAACGCCAAAAACAAACATTTAAAAAGTAAACAATAATTTTGTCACCTACATATTTGGGGATGTAAACAAATTTATATTTTACTTCAAGATATTTTAGGTCAATTAATGCGTAGGAGACCGCTATGAAATGATCATAGATCTTTTTACAATCACTTGCGGTCCCCGACTACATACATTTGATTACATCCCCAAATAGGTGACCTTATTATTTTTTACTTTTATAATGTTAGTTTTTGGCTTAGGGCGTTTTTTTTAATTTGTAATTTTGTAATGGGTTTTTTTTAACGTGAAATCAAGTTTTTTAATGTTATATGAAAACTGCTGAATCGATTTTTACCAAATATAGCTAAGAACCACCGCAAAGAAACTTGCTTTCACGTTAAAAAAAACGCATCAAAATCGGTCCATTCGTTCGAGAGCTACTACTATTTCATTTAAACTGGTTATAGTGTTGGAGTTTGGTTTATAAATACGGGCCTAAGTACCTGCATAAATTAACTTAAAAACGACGTACTTACCGCTCATTAGGAAAAGCTGTGTATATTTTCATAAAGTGGTCAGTGTAATGTTCGAGACGCAGCACCATTTTGGTATTATTGCCGAGTAATGGTGTCGGTGATAAACACTTGACTCCATGTCTGCTGAAGCGGGAGTGCTTCTGTCTGAAGTACATCACCGCAGCGGCGAAGACCGTCGCAATACAGATCCAGAAAAACATGATCTGCAAATGTATACTCAAAGAATTTTAAATGGATACATAACCCCTAATCAAAATAAGAATGTGCATGACCTTGAAAGATCGTTAGCTAACTTGTTAAATTTCACTTGGTTGAGTACCTTTGGTCTACATAAAAAATACCGAGTGTTTTTTCACCAGTTATTTATAAAATTAATAAGATTCGCTCGTTGGCGTAGTGGAGCTTCGGTATTGGAAACGATCAGCGAAGTTAAGCAACGCCAGTACATCTACCATGAGTTGCTATCGAAAAATTACATTACGTTACCAGATTCGATAGCGTATAAACGCGCATCGAATGGTATTCGATTAAATTCGCACCATGAGTTACATAAACGTTTTCTATACTCGCTAGTGTTAGCTCGATTGTTTGTGTTTGGTCTAGTAAGTATTCGAGTCGTGATGTTGGTATACACGTAGCGACGTGTCTAACTTCACAACTAATAAAGCTGCTTCTTTCTAACTATACTCAAAAGACAGAGTAAGATAGATATTCCCATATTGTTTTTGTATCCCAGCCTAATTTCGCAGAAACACTTAAAACTTTGAAATAACCCTGCCAAATAAAAACGTCAACCTTGATAGAGTTCGTCGCATAGTGATTTTTTATTAATATTGTTATATTTTGTAAATGTGACGTTGTATTGTGCTGTGATGTGAATGGCTCTGATTGTGTTTGTTACCTACGAAGTTTTATCGCAAAACATCGTCGGTTTTAAAGAGTTTAAACGCAAATAAAATAAAATGAGAACCAGTGCATCACAATTCCAGTTATTAGTGGAGTGTATGGAAATGGAATGAAATGTACAAAAATAAATCTAAATAAACAAAAAGAAAGTTATTCTACAAGACACAGGGTGTAAACTTAAATGCGTTACATACTTTCAACATTAATTTACATTTTACATTACTTTACATCAAACGAACAACTTTTACTAAGAGACCAACTTTGAAATAGCAAAAACAATGTTGCTGTTTCATACATTTCGATCGAGTAGCTATTGACATTTTCTATGGAACAGCTGATTGTTTCGAAGTTGGCTCCAAAGTGAAAATTGTTCGTTTTGATGGTCTGAAGCACCATGTTTGATATGTACCGGATTCAATTTTACACCCCGTATACAGTTTAATAAAGTAAAAAAGAAATAGTTTATGAGTCCTATTAGAGTTCAGTGGTGCCCTCATCACAATATTTATGATATCTCAAACCAGAAAGCCTGAATTAAAAGTGCTACTCCAACTTACTACATAAGCCTTGAAGATAATTTTATAGGCTTTTTCTAGATCTAAACAACAAATTTAAAGAAAGAAAAAAAACATCCACCTAAACATTTATTTCATACCTTAGAACCTATAAAAGTGTTCTATAAAAATTGCTTTCAGGCTTGTGTAGTAAGTTGTGGTAGCACTTTTTCATTTTGTGTTTTCATTATTGAGAAATGATTCCTATTGTGATGATTATCTGATGTGCCACTGAACGGTTAAAGGACTCTTAACTACTCGAATGTAAATTTGTTACATTATAGGTAAATTTATCAATAAATTATTCTTTAAATAAGCAGAGAAAGGTGCATAGACTTTGAACGATTGTAAGCCAGTTTTTATGGAGAAATATTTCGTTTTATTTGGTTGAGCGGAATAGTAGATGAATGCAGTTTAGAGTGGTTATTCGTTAAGACATTATTTTGACAAATAATACTCTAAAATTAATCAACTTATTGTCAATCGACAACTTTTCACTATGCATTCACGCTTGCTTATGCTAGTGAATGACTTCACCACTATCGTAACGGTATTTCTCGAGAACGTATGTCAAATTTATAACTCATGGTACCGAATTTCTATAGTAACTGCCACAAAACGTTTAAGATTTCGATACGTATTTTACCTGTTGACTCATACTACTGATTTTAGTTCTTTCAGTGGCCGCTAGGAGGCGCTGTTCAATTTGCCATAGAAATCTGTTTCACCCTCGCTAGCGAGTTGGCTCACTGTAAACTCATGGTAAAGGTACAGGTCCGGTCAATCTTTGGATGGGTGACCGCTTGGTGGTATTTCATCTCGAGCGTTTCCGTACTTCGGAAGTTAAGCAGTTGGTCTCGGATAGTTCCGTTAGATGGCGTTGTATTCGTTAAGCTAAATATTGTATTGACAATTAAAATTGATTTAACAGCAATACTTCTTACTGGATTGCTTGTTCCCAGCAGCTAGTTATAATGATGATAAATTAAATTAAATGGATTGTAATGTAGGTGGAACTACTAACATTAGGTTAAGTATGTACTAACAAAATTATGAGTCTATGTTACTTGAAATAAATAAATGATTGATTGATTGAATACGTTATTGAATCAAAAGGTATAGAAAAATATTTTCATACCTACTCAGTTTAAGGTTTTTTTTAATTTGTCGTGTACAACCCTGTTATTTTCAACAAAATACCGATGTCACAATGATAATCATATTATACGCCAGTCATAGTGATTTGTAACTTAGTGGCCTTTATCTTCTATTTATTATCTATATGTAAGACTTGACCATAAAGATAAATATAAAACCGGCCAAGTGCGTGTCGGGCCACGCGCAGGTTAGGGTTCCGTAGTTGCCCGTCACAATAAACTTTTAGATATAAATTTCATTGTATTCTATTTCCAAAATTTTAATCAATTATCGATTTTATTACATTTGTGGAGTAGTCCGGCAAGGAGTAGTAAATAAAGTAAGCACTTACAGTTTCAAGGTTTTATTTATCACCAGACCACACACAAGCACATCAGAAGTAGAACAACGAATAGGTAAGTAATAGTTTATAGTTAATAGCGTAGGCACAGTTCAAAGCACAAGCACGGATAGGTAGGAAGTACAGAAGGGAAGAAGAAAGCGGAAATAACAAATATAGTGAGATTGCGAACAATATGAAAGCGGCAGTGCAAGAGAGGTTAAGCTACGAGCGACGTACAACAAGCATAGCGATCGAGTCGCGACTGGGGAAGCGGGGGGTGCGCGTGCGCCGCGCAGCGAGCGCGGCCCCCGGAGCGGACCGGTTAAGAATATCAGGGTCAATTGTCCTAATTTATACTGTTTTACCGTTCGGACGGAACGTTTTTAGTTTTGGTTTAGATTTGGTTTAGCTGATGTAAAAAATCCTATCGCGCAATTTTTTTCTGAACGATTAAATCGACGATTTAACCGTTATGCTTGTTGCACGTCGCTCGTAGCTTAACCTCTCTTGCACTGTCGCTTTCATATTGTTCGCAATCTCATTATATTTGTTATTTCCGCTTTCTTCTTCCCTTCTGTACTTCCTACCTATCCGTGCTTGTGCTTTGAACTGTGCCTACGCTATTAACTATAAACTATTACTTACCTATTCGCTATTCTACTTCTGATGTGCTTGTGTGTGGTCTGGTGATAAATAAAACCTTGAAACTGTAAGTGCTTACTTTATTTACTAATCCTTGCCGGGCTACTCCACAAATGTAATAAAATCGATAATTGATTAAAATTTTGGAAATAGAATACAATGAAATTTATATTTAAAAGTTTATTGTGACGGGCAACTACGGAACCCTAACCTGCGCGTGGCCTGACCCGCACTTGTTTATCGTTTTATATTTATCTTTATGGTCAAGTCTTACATATAGATAATAAATAGAAGATAAAGGACACTAAGTTACAAATCACTATGACTGGCGTATAATATGATTATCATTGTGACATCGGTATTTTGTTGAAAATAACAGGGTTGTACACGACAAATAAAAAAAAACCTTAAACTGAGTAGGTATGATAATATTTTTCTATACCTTTTTTATTCAATAACGTATTCAATCAATCAATCATTTATTTATTTCAAGTAACATAGACTCATAATTTTGTTAGTACATACTTAACCTAATGTTAGTAGTTCTACCTACATTACAATCCATTTAATTTAATTTATCATCATTATAACTAGCTGCTGGGAACAAGCAATCCAGTAAGAGGTATTGCTGTTAAATCAATTTTAATTGTCAATACAATATTTAGCTTAACCAATACAACGCCATCTAACGGAACTATCCGAGACCAACTGCTTAACTTCTGAAGTACGGAAACGCTCAAGATGAAATACCACCAAGCGGTCACCCATCCAAAGACTGACCGGACCTGGCGTTGCTTAACTTCACTGATCGTTTCCAATACCGATACTCCACTACGCTAACGAGCGATTCTTATTAATTTTATAAATAACTGGTGAAAAAACACTCAGTATTTTTTATGTAGACCAAAGGTACTCAACCAAGTTAAATTTAACAAGTTAGCTAACGATCTTTCAAGGTCATGCACATTCTTATTTTGATTAGGTGTTATGTATACATTTAAAATTCTTTGAGTATACATTTGCAGATCATGTTTTTCTGGATCTGTATTGCGACGGTCTTCGCCGCTGCGGTGATGTACTTCAGACAGAAACACTCCCGTTTCAGCAGATATGGAGTCAAGTGCTTATCACCGACACCAATACTCGGCAATAATACCAAAATGGCGCTGCGTCTCGAACATTACACTGACCACTTTATGAAGATATACACAGCTTTTCCTAATGAGCGGTAAGTACGTCATTTTTTAAGTTAATTTATGCAGGTACTTAGGCCCGTATTTATAAACCAAACTCCAACACTATAACCAGTTTAAATTAAATAGTAATAGCTCTCGAACGAATGGACCGATTTTGATGCGTTTTTTTAACGTGAAAGCAAGTTTCTTTGCGGTGGTTCTTAGCTATATTTGGTAAAAATCGATTCAGCATTTTTTATGTAACATTAAAATGATGAAATAACATAGTTATTTCATTCAGAATTAGGTTAATTAATAATTTAGGTCAATTAATGTGTCGGGGACCGCAAGTAATTGTAAAAAAATCTATGGTCATTTCATAGCGGTCCCCTACGCATTAATTGACCTAAAATATCTTAAGAGGATTAAGCATTACTATCTCTATGGGATTAAGAAGTAACACATACATTTGCTTACATCACGAATAATAGGTAAATAATTTTTACTCTTAAATGTTTGTTTTTTACACTAGTGGTGTGTATTCTATCAAAATCCAAAAAAATCTGTACTGTGCATTTATTGCGACCTAACGCGATTTTATGTGTCTACGGCGGTATGGTGTGTTATGTACGCATCAATTTAAATATTACTAGGATGTTTTGTTACACCTTGTATAAAAGAGAACAGAATAAATTAGAATACGTATATTATCAGTATTAATCAGTCCCAAATATTACAGTTACAACAAATATAAGCCGGGTATGTAGCATGGGCTGGCAGAAATTGCACAGTGCTTCATTTTTTTCCTAATCTATTTCCTAGCTCGAAGTCTGGCCCAGTGTCCACCCTTCAACCGCAAATTGAAGTATTTCGTGTCCAATTCCCTAGTTAGCTGGGTCTTCGAGTTGACCGACACCTCCATGTTTAGTAGTAGCTGGTACAGCATCACCTTCACCTCGCAGAGAGCGAATCTGGACCCTGAAGTAATAAACGTTAAGTACATACAAATATCTTCAACATTGTCACACAAATTATCATGTCCCGATCGGCCCCATAGGTTTGTTTTAAGTGGACCTGCCTGCAATAGGCAAATATTTATTTTGTGAATTGAATAAAAATGTTTGTACGTAAGTTAGTCATTGATATTTGTATCTATTAATACTACTACATAAGTATGTTATGTTGTAGAGTTTCTGGCCGCATCTTCTCTACAGCAACAACATGTTCCGACGCGTTGGTAGCTTCTTATTTTGACTTTGACTTTGACTTTGACTTTGACTTTGACTTTGTCTTTGACTTTGACTTTAGTATTATTGTATCATTTTCCAATCCCAGGAGGATTGGGGGGCTCATTCGTTTTGAGTTCGCGAGTCACTGTCAGCCATTTTTTTCCGTGTTTATGCATTGGTCAGGCAGTCATCCAATAGACCAGCAGTTATTATGCTTTCCATAAATAGTCCTACACTGACCGGGGGCTGTTTTGGTTGCACTTCTATAGTGTATACTGGGATAGTCGCCGGTTGGTGTCACATTACCATTTAGATCAAATTGTCTGACGGGCCTCTACGTTTTGACTTCGGCCTCACGCATACCTCCCAAAGGTCCGAGACACTTATGTCCCGAGATAAGGAAAAGACATTTTATAATACAAGTCCAGGCTAGATTCTGGTACTATGAATGGGATCAGGGTGCCTATAATCAGGTCAGATGTTGAAAATATCATCGCACCTATACAGTTCCTGGGTCCGTGTCCAAAAGGCATGTAAGAAAAAGGCTTAATCTTGTGCCTGTTCTCTTCCGAAAAACGCTCCGGGTCAAACTTTAATGGGTTTGGATGGAGTTCAGGGTCGTGGTGGATCCCCCAGAGAGGAACTTCTATACCTTCACCTTTGCGGACCTGTAATAAGATAATAATTTTAGATGCGAATAATAAAATTGTCCAATTGACTTGACGTCATACTTTCTTGTAAACTTAGGACGGTATTGAGCCGTTTCTAGTTTTGACAGTGCTCAAACAAAACAAAAAATGCGTAATGTATCGATAGGTAACTTGAATCGATACATATTTAAATCCAGAAAGTAACTACAGTGTAAGATTTTTGGTTTTTGGAAATGTTGTATCTGAGGAATGTTTAAGATATTCCAAAAAACCTGCTAAATGGGATTCAACATTTTCGTCTCCGTTTCGCTACTTTCTCTGAATGCGACGTCAAAATGTTACAATAGGTGAAAAATGAGAGAGTAAAAGTTTAATAAATGAAATGGTCTGGTAGTACTTACAATAAAATCTTCAGTAGCTTTGTCATTAGGCTTTCCTAAGTTGTAGTCTTTAACGCATAGTCTGTCCAATATTGGAGCCGGTGGCCAAATACGTAAAACCTCTGCAAAATATTACATAATTTATCATTACAAGTATAAAACTATATAAAATAATAGGTTATTTTCGTAGAATAATAATATAACAACGTCACGTCATGGCCGAAAAAACCACTAAGCCTCAAATTTCGTAGAAATTGTTAAAGATAGATTTGAGAAAACAAAAACGCACACAAGAGGAGGCGGTTGTAGAAGATGATGGATGGATTGTGTGAAGGACAATTTTTGTATAAAAGGAGTGAGTGCTGCAAGAAAGATGAATAGCAGAAGAAGTCTTTTTGCGCCGACCCCTCATATTGGAATAAGGGCAAGAAAATGATGATCATAAACGCAAAAAACAATTGTTCGTTAAACAGAATTTCAATTTTTACCTGAAACTACCATATCCAAATACTCCATCTTTTGAATAGATTCGAAATCGATCTTTCCTCCGTTAGTGGCATTATGCTCTTTTATCTCCTGATACAACTTTTCCTGCGCATCAGGGTTGAGGGCTAATTCGTGCAGGGAGAACGTCATTGTTGATGAGATAGTTTCAAATCCACCTAATAGGAATACCATAGCTTGAGCAATCAGCTCATCATCGGTCCACACTGAAAAATAATAACAATATTATGAGACTCGACAATTCCACTACAAACCGGTTGATTGTGGTTCAGAAAATGAAATATTTATCTGTATCGGATCCGACTACCTTGACTAGACTCTTGACAAAAGGTCTGTTCAAGGTTGAAATGATACTAGTCTGCGGGAGACTCTAAAATCCCGTAAAATATATACTGTATGTCTGGTGACTGGAAACATTAATAAGCATATAATGATTTTTATGGAGATACCTACCTCTCTTTACGTCTTTCTTGCCCACGCTGGATTCTTCAACAGTAGCAAATCCAGCACCTGCATCCTTTGTTTTGTTCTCATGAGTCAATTTACCTGTAAATGTGTATTTTCAGGTTAACTCTTTTTGTAAATTCGAAGAGACTTTTATAAACTTTATGTTATGCTGCCGTAACGAGCCAAATTTAACAAAAGCATGAAAATACTACAGACTAGTAGAGTAGTCGTGCTCCAGCAATTGTAACTACTTTTAAAATAAATCGGAATTGAACTTTCGGGCAAATGGTGATCGACCTTGTAAAATGCGTCTAGATGGAATTATGCCTATTGAGACGGCTTTAAAAATGTCTGATAAGAGGATGATCCCTTTTTCACATCATCTTTTGCAAGACCACCGTCTCCACCGCAATTGTTATGGTGTCATCATCAAATATTTATTCATCTCCACTGCAGGTTCATCTTAATCCCAGGAGCACCGGCCGTCTATCATAGTTAGGATGAATGAGCATTAATTAGATTATCACGCATATCCAATGCATATTGGTTTACTACACATACACATCAACATTCTTTTTCAGAGTATGCAGGTTTCCTTGCAATTGTTTTCTTCACCAAAGTATTGATTTTTTTTTTGCGTAGGGGGCCCCTTGCATCCCCCACCACATTTTACAATTTCCCACTACTGTAACTCCTGTAAACCAGGATCAACAGCGGATACACAACACTAGACAATGAAGTGTAACTAACCTGATGACTCTAATCCAACCAAAGGCATTTGCGTATTACATACGAGTACAAGTTGAATGATCTTCAATCTTTGAAAGAATTGTAAAATCATTTACAATAAAGCACACAGTACCAACCAGCAGAAATAGATAATATAAAGAATGTGTAGTGGGCTTGAAACCACCAAGATATTTGATCACCTTTTTTAGCCTCCATGAGCAGATGTATCATGTCAGGTCGGATGACGTGGTGCATCTCTCGATCCTTCATCGTGTCCAGTATCAAGCTGATAAAGAAATTCTTCATCGAATCCGGCATCTTAGCAATGCCTAATTTCTGAAAGTCGTCAAATCATGTTTCATAACAAAACTCTTTATACGTTACAGGCATTAAAACTACCTACTTACCGTCAAGATACTAGCAGTGGAATCACTCAGCAAAAATAGTAGCAACTGCACAAAATTAAAATCAGTTGCTGTCTTTGCCATCGTATAGAAGACATTGTTCTCTTCCTTGTGACTGTTGACATTCAAGCCGAAGGCGCATGTGGCAATGACGTCATTTGCATAGCGAGTCGTCAGGTCTTTGACGTTGATGTCCATGTAGTTCACTGTGCGTGGAATTTTAAAGATTTACATTTAATCAAATTAATAAGGAAACAGAGCTGTTTCTGTACATTAAAGATATTCGAGAAATAGTATTCTGAGTAGGGTCTAAAAAATGTGTATTAAGAGGATATAATTCGGAGCGCGCTCCATACAAACGTACTATGGCAATATTTTCAACACTAACCAATAATACTCAATGAAATTTTTCTCAATCAATCTAAAAACAAATTTCTATGCTTGTATAGTGTCAGATTTTCGTTAAAATGTATAGTTTTAAAGTTACAGTGCCTCAAAGATTTCCATACAAATCTTAAATTAATCCTAGCATTGAAACCGTATATTTTATCGAAAATCTGACTCCATACAAGCATAGATATTTGTTTCAAGATTGTTTCAGCAAAATTTCTTTGAGTTTAATTGGTTAGTATTGAAAATTATACCACAGTACGTTTGTATGGAGCGCGCTCCGAATTATATCCCCTTAAGGTAATCTGTCCTTTTGTCCGAGCATGAGCTCAAAAGTTCCGTTCATCTTTAGAAATGTTTGTCCCGTGTTTGGACAGGACGCATCCCATAGATCCCATGATTAAGAAGTCACGAAGTAAAACTATAATCCACTGACAAAATCGATAAAATCATTTTAATCTTACCACCGGAATCCGACAAATGTTTGTTTAATGAGCATATCATCTGATCTCCAACCTCCAGCATGAAAGGTACCATCAATCGGATCTTGGAGCTGGTGAAAGCTGGGCTTAGAGCTGATCGCATTTCCTTCCAGTCTTGACCTGTCAGTCAAATTACACATAAAAATGAAATCTGATTTCAGTACCACTGTTTAAACTGAACACGAAAATGAGATGTCAAATTTGCCTTGCAAATTTAAACCTCACAATTATGATTTGAGAGGACAAATCACTTCGTGCTCGGCTGTTCTTGCCTACATTTCTATGGAAGCATAAATTTAATTCCAGGGTTTGTGCAGCTGTAAGAAAATAGACATCGAAAATGGGTGAGCTTTTTGTGCTATTTAGTTTAGCACATCCTCTTTTAATTACTTAGCTGTACATATATAATATGAAACAGATAACGTAATGTGAGCATAAGAGCATAACCTTTATTTATACAACGTGTTAATGAATTAACGCAAAACTAGAAAGTAGTTTGTTTAGAATCGAGAGCAGAATCGAATTATCATGTTTTCAACATAGGTAATTTTTTTCAAAATAGTAAATAATTGTAAATTTTGTTTGTAAAATTTTAAATTTACTGAACTCGATCTCAAACCACCGCACGGGCACATTCACCCTACTTACTACCAAAACAAGATTCTTAAAATGTAACCATGAGCACGTTAGCGCTTTCATTTATTGATGAAATGATAACAAATCATTTTTGCCTCAAAACTTAAAATGCGAATAATTTTTAATTTTAAGTATCAAATTAATGAAATTATTGTTTCAATCTAATTATTTTGATATAAATCAGTTGGGGTGTATGAGGTTTTGCGCTTATTCATTAACACGTTGTATAGTTCTACATACAGAACGGTCACTCCCCGGCTCCCTTAAACTTCAGATACCCCACCTCACCTCACACTTTCTGGGAAACTTGAGGGAAGCCGAGCAAGGGAATGCAGTCAGTCGCGCGCACCCGTTGGATTTGACTACATAAAAATTGTGTTTTTTCAGAGCATAAAAAACGTTGAAAAATTACGCCAAATTCACATTTTCAATAATTCTTTAGCTCAAATACTATTTTTAATAATAGAACGAACAATAAAAAGTATTGAAATGTCGATGACGTTAAATGCAAAGAGCGGCTTTCAACCCTACACGCAATATCATGGACGGTTTGCACAAAGTACGCATGTGCAGACGCCATTTCTAAATTCAAAAACGTTCTTTAGAGTGCCAGACCTGTGGTAGTATCAGAGGTATTCTTAACACATATAAAATCAACGTTACCTTTTAGAGATATTATATTTTCCTCGAAATAAGTTGTAAGCTTGATACGGTGGTCGACGAAATGTTCGAAGTCTTTAACAAGGACATTTTTCACCAAATCCAAGTCTCTGATAACTGCGACAGGATTTGTGAATTCGAAGGAACCAACAAACCTGTGTAACAAATAAAGCTTTAATTATCATGAATTCCCATGGATTTATAATGTAACGTATATTCATTTAACGCACGCACAGAACGAACGCACAGTTTTGCTCCCAACCGCCTTTCAAACTTCATTCGGCAGGGGCAAAAACTATGATTTTCGGCAAATATTTTACGCACAAAAATTTGTTTTTGGAAACTGGTTAAAAATTTATTAATTTGTGATATACCAGGTGTTAGAGTAAAAAAGCTGCATTACGTTAATGGGTGATTGTACGCATGATACTGAACAACTTTCCTAAAGAAACCTATAGGAAATTCGCAAAAAGAAAATCTACTTTTCATACAAACGTCCAATCAGATTGCATATAGTATGGAAAGTCCAAAACATTATTTGGGAATTTCCTATAGGTTTCTTAGGAAAAATTTTGCAGTATCATGGGTACAATCACCCCTTAAAGTAATGCAACTGTTTAGCCTAACACCTTGTAGATTGCTAAAAAAATAAATTCTTAGCTATTTTATATCCTTATTCATTTACGCAGATTTTTAAATTATTGAGTAAATTTTATGTTTGATTTACCCATATTATTGGTATTTCGGCCTAAGTCTTTGACTAATTATAATAAGGACTAGCCTTGCGGTAGCATTTCCCCTCTGCCACGGTATAAGCACAATTGATCTTGTGCATTTACATTCAATTTTACACCTTATCACTAAACGAGACAGACTATAATTGCGAAATAATAACTTCGAACTTAGAACGTTTGGGGTTCACACGAGACTACTTTTCGTGATTTTTAACATTCAAAATTAGAATCTAAAGTTATGGGGAATAAAATCCAAAGTTGCGGATTTCATGTTACCTCGCCCCCCGCAAAAAGTGGCAAAAATGTTTGTTAGTAGAATTACACGCGTAACCAGTCCACATATAAATAGTCAAAGGCCTAAGTACACGTTGTAAAAAAAGTAAAGTAATTAATAGCCTGTAGAATCCCACTGCAGGGTAAAGGCCTCCTCTCACGAATAAGGGTGAGAAGGAGTGGGACACACTCCACCACGCGGGCCCAGTGCAGGTTAGTGGAGGCAAGTTAGCGGTCAACCTGCTGTCAGAGAATTTTCAAGCCGTGTTAACAGGGCCTCTGACCTGTCTTAACGAATAGTTACAACGCCATCTGAAGGAACTATCCGAGACCATCTGCTTAATGTGCCTGAAACGCTCGAGATGAAATACCACTAAACGGTCACCCATCCAAAGACTGACCGGACCTGACGTTGCTTAACTTCGGTGATTGTTTCCAACACCGAAACTCCACTATACTACGCCAACGAGCGCTTCTAAAATAATCAAATTTCATACCGCTCATTAGGAAAAGCTGTGTATATCTTCATAAAGTGGTCAGTGTAATGTTGGAGACGCAGCGCCATTTTGGTATTATTGCCGAGTAATGGTGTCGGTGATAAACACTTGACTCCATATCTGCTGAAGCGGGAGTGTTTCTGTCTGAAGTACATCACCGCAGCGGCGAAGACCGTCGCAATACAGATCCAGAAAAACATGATCTGCAAATGGACAGTAAATTTTTGCTGTAGGCCCCTTCTTATACAGGGTGTAACAAAATACCCTAGTAATACTTAAGGGGGTGCTTCAGACCATCAAACTGAACATTTTTCACTATGGAGCCAACACAGGGTCCTTCTTAATATGCTGACACTTTTTTTAGGGGATAATCAGATCGTTAAACTGAACAATTTTCTCTATGGCACTAACATCGAAATCGCGAAAATAAATCTTTTGTTCTATACAAAACTGCAAACCTACTTGAGCCAAATGTATGGGACAGCAGATTTTTTTTTCGCGATTTTTTTGTTCGTCCCATTGAGAAAGTTGTTCAGTTTTATGGTCTGATCATCCCCTTAAAAAAAGGTCAGCATATTAAGAAAGACCTTGTATAGAGGAAAAAAAATCTGCTGTCCCATACAAAAAAGTTTTTCGGAAAAAACGGCCAAGTGTGTGTCGTGAAAAAAGGAACATTGCAACGCAACCCGGGTACAGCTAGTTATTTATAAATTTAGACAGTGGTTTTTTAAGGGCATGCAGATTCTTGTTTTGAACTGGTATTAAATGGGTTTGGAAATAAATGAAAGTTCCGAGCAGCGTTTCGCCTTATTATTATAAGTACCTAATGAATATTATTTACTCACTTAATGTATTCACAATATTAACAATACAACACTCACTGTGTACTTCCAGCTGCGACTCAATAATTATCAAATAAACGTTATATATAAACAATAAACCAGATATCACTGTGTGCGGCACAGTGGCTTTGCTTGTAAAATATAAGGATTGTCGTGTCAGCTTCGCATCTCCACATCGCTCATCTACCTCGCATAGCTTTGGTGGACGCGGTGACATAATTTCATAGCTTCCCATCCTAGAACAGTTTAGCTATATCGCACATATCTGGTTGACAGCTAGACTTTGACGGAAAATAACAATTTGAAACGCATCTTTATAGCAGATGCGATGCAGATTGCTATGAAATTATCGCCATAGGTAGTGGTAAAACTCAGCTTTCGCGACAGATCAATCAAGCGCGGTGTGCGAGGGCCGCCGGGGGGAGCGCGTCCCGGTAACGACTTGCCTCCGCGCGGTACCGACTTTGCGAATTCACGTTTGCCACTGCCACACACATACGAAATTCCGAATGAGAATGATGATTTTGTATAGATATGTATGCCTACGAAGTTCCGAACGGAATTCTGGACGGGGCGAATCGATACGAAATCGTAGTTCTGATTAGGAATCTCGGATCGAAATTCCGGATGTGTGTGGCGGGCGTGAATTCGCAAAGTCGGTACCGCGCTCAGGCAAATCGGTAATGGGATGCGCTCTCCTGACCCCGCAAGGTACATGTTTGTGGCAGGCATCAATGCCGGTGCCCCGTCCCCCGCACAACGCGCGAGTGTTGCGACCGCTGACCTTCACCACTAACAGTTTTTATTACACTATGTTACTGCGGTGCCGCAACGTACCATGTGGCTCTCATCTCAGTTCAAAAAGAACTTTCCTAATAATTTTAAATAATTTTGATAGTAAAGACAGACGGGATAATTCTCGTTGTATTATATTATTATATGTTCTTAAACAAATACTGATATAATTACCACTTAAGGGTTATCTAAAACATGTACAGTACAGTCAAAATAAAAATTATATGAACTTAACATTAGAGAAAACAAAATTAATGTTTAACAAACTATTATTTTAAGGGAATATAATTCGGAGCGCGCTCCATACAAATACATACCATAAAAATTACATTATTCAGACACAATCTAGAAACTAATCACTATGTTTGTGTGAAGTCAGATTTTCGTTAAAACGTTTAGTCGGCAAATCTTAAATTAATCCTATCACTAAAACTGTATATCTTAACGAAAATCTGACTTCATACAAACATAGAGATTATATATCTAGATTGTTTCTGGAAAATGTCATTGACCTTAATTGTTTAGTATTGAAAATATCACCAGACTTCGTTTGTATGTACCGCGCATTTACGCATTCGAAATAAACGTCTCTTATGAACTGAATTCGGCGCACATAATATTGTATGTAAAAAAATTTTTCTTAAAATAACCGTGCGCTTCTGTTCGAAATTTAATACTAAAATGGAAGTATAACTACTGCAGTAGGTATACTACACGTGTCAACTCATGGGCTACTGAACGTATCAGTAGGCTTACCATGAGTTTGCAATATACTGTAGTAGACTAGAGTATTTTAGTAAAACTAAACAATCAAATAAATCATCAAAAACATCTAAACAATCATTTAATTATCATAATCATCTGGACCTCTGGTCTTGATTTTTCTTTTCCCCCCGTGTAGTTTCTATCTAAATCAATCCGGTATGTTTATGTGTTGTTGTAGCATTGTATGAATATGTATTATTAATAGTGTATTTATATATACAACGTGTTAATGAATTAACGCAAAACTAGAAAGTAGTTTGTTAAGAATCGAGAGCAGAATCGAATTATCATGTTTTCAACATATTTAATTTTTTTCAAAATATTAATTAATTTGTTTATAAAATTTAAAATTTAGTGAACTCGATCTCAACCCGCCCAAAGGGCACACTCACCCTACTTACTACCAAAATAAGATTCTTAAAATGTATCAATGAGCATGCTAGCGCTTTCATTCATTGCTGAAATGATAACAAATCATTTAAGCCTGAAAACTTAAAATGCGAATAACTTAAAATTTTAACTATCAAAATAATGAAATTATTGTTTCAATCTAATTAGGTATTTTGTTATAAATCAGTTGGGGTGTATGAGGTTTTGCGCTTATTCATTAACACGTTGTATATATAGAATATGTATTATTTATCCATGCACCTCTAATTATATGTAGTATGTATGTGTATTCTGTTGTATTGTATTCACTTCCCTCACATTATTACTATTATTGTTTTATTGTAACACCGACCCGTTCTTTGTTATATTTCCTCTACCCTAAGGTTGTCTGGAAGAAATCGCTTATTAGCGATAAGACAGCCTTATTTGTACCATAATCAGTTTTGTTTCCTATTGTGTATTGTATTTTGCTTTTGGTGTAAATAAAGTATATTTCATTCATTCATTCATTCTAATATAAGAATGGGAGTACCCATTCTTATTGAACGCCATACAGCGCTCCTAGTAATTTCTTTGAGAACTGATTTTGACTTACAAACCTAAAAACAACAGTGTCAAGTCAAGATAAAACGTTCTGACGGGGCGGCGGCTTCAAAACAAACATTTCGTTGGCTAAAGTGTCAAACCTCGTAACTTCATTTTATTTTTCAAATTACATTTTATACAATTTTATTACTAATTTCTGAATGCATCCATGGCACAACTCTTAAATCCTTTTAAAAAGCCGTTACTATTTAAAATGATAAATAGAAAACCACATAACTATGGGCTGCCATTTTTCATGGTAAAGTTTTTTGTGCCTCAATTCAATTCAATTCAATTATACTTTATTGCACACCAAAACAGAACATACATTCTCCTGTAAAATTTGATCTAATGGAGTTACAAGGTCTGACACTTTAGTCAACGATTTGTCGTTTGATATGTGGGCTTCAGTTCCTATATTGAATACATTATTTTAAGTTTGACACCTGAGGCTCTGAATATCTGAGGTTGACTGTACTATTATTAAGTCTTGAGTCAATGTGATTACATTTAAGTATAGACACATGATTATCTCGTCGCCTAATTAAAAGAAACAATTGTCATGGTTGTCCGTCACAGGATTTTATGATTTAGTTATTAACTTAGAATTATCAACATAAGCATAATATGGACAGTGGGTACAATACATGCCTCGAAATTGAAGCATGCAGGTTTCCTCACGATGTTTTCCTTCACCGAAAAGCCAGTGGTGTTACAAATCGTACATAAATTCCGAAAAACTCATTGGTACGAGTCGGCCTGGACGGGGATCGAACCATCGCCTCCTGCACGGCAGGCAAGGTTACTCGCCACTGGACCACCACGGCTTCCATTATAAGTGGCGACGGGCTCACCCCCCGTCACACTGGACAGAGTTTCGGTACTACTGGTGAAACGTAGATGCTCTGAGATTTCAGAACATCTCTGACTACCCCCTCGGGGAATATAGTCGTGAGCATATACAAGCATAATATGCTCACAACTATATGAGTTAGTGTTAAAGTAGAATTTCCAATTTTATTTAACGATAATACTTTAATTAATTAAAGATGGCTGTGATATTCTGAAAATTTATAACATTTACGTATCTCTGACTACCCCCTCGGGGCATATAGTCGTGAGCATATGCTATGTTACACATTAATATTTTTTTCAATCTGTCTTGTACAACCCTGTTTTTTGTTATTTGGAAACTAAATACCGATGTTTAAGGCGCAATAGTAGGCAATCTACCGAAACCAAAGTCATACCTACCTCAGTATTTTTGGCTAGTTTATCTAGTGAAATCATATTGAATACACGATTGGAATTACTTCACTCGACAGAAAATCGTCACAAAGATGACGTTTTCTCGTATATTTTAAACATTTTTCTCGTTTTAGAAGCAATTAAAAGAGTTTTCGATTTTTGGTATAGTTTGTAATTAGTTTAAGTTTAGTGAAATCATAAAAAAAACTACAAAAAGTACTTTCGTTAATTACTTTTAATCGAAAATGCAGCAAAATCACGCACTTTTAAGAGGGCTGGGTAATTGCATTTCTCAAAGAAAATATTCGTCTGAACCTATGGCTCCTTAAGTAATGGCATAAACTTACTCGTTCCAACAAAAACCAATAGATAAGAAATATTATCTAAAGTCAACAGCAAAAGTCAATGAACTTTAACGAAATTCAAGTTGAAGTAATTCTTAAACAAATCAGTATTTTCCAAAGTTTTAGATGTGTCATGAAACTCAAGAAAGAGCATTGAATGAACTTCGTCTTGGCCTTTGCGGACCTGGGCTGCAATTGCGGTAAATATTCGGTGATTGAACCATGATTGGACTACGTACGAACCATAACAAAGTCAAAGTCAAAAGTCAAAATTGTTTATTCAAAATAATATCACATAGATAACTTTTTGATGTCATGTTTTTGAATCTACCACCGCGTCGGAAGGTGTTCCGTTGCAGAGAAGATGCGGCCAGAAACTCTTCAACACACTTCTTTTAAACAAAACAAAATATACAAAGTACAATCACATAAATTCAATATTAAATTACTTAGAGTAACATTGTCAAGACCAGACATTTTGGTCATTCAAATAATCATCGAGTTTATAGTAACCTTTTTTACAGAGGACTTGTTTAACATGGGACTTAAACTTTTTGTCCGTCAAGTTAAGAATATTCTCTGGTATCTTATTATAATAACGTATACAGTGCCCCATGAAAGATGTATTGACCTTACTAAGTTGAAAACTAACTTTTGACACATTTGGTATTATACCGCGAATCGCGGTACCGCTCTTGACAGCCGTTAGAGCCGTTTTGACAGATCGCTCAGACGTTAAGGGCTGTCAGTTACATAGAGTTTAGTACGATGCGGAATTCAGCACAGTTCAATAGTAATTGGATTGCAATGTGATTAGAACTGAAATTGGATAAGAATATAACTTCGATGTTTTAACTTAGCGCAATCGGGGGGCTGTAATAAGATGGCCGTTTTTGAATGCTAGTTATGAAAATTATGGTTCTTGAAACCTTGAGACGGAATCAAAACCCAAAACTGGCAAAGTTGCAAGTGCAGGCCAGTTTTGACGGTTTTAAACATAGTTACTATCTAAGGTACGTAATGTAATGTCTTGAACTTCGATCAATAACATTGTTGAAGGTCTTGAACCAGCAAATAAATACTAAGTACATTTTTGGAAATGTTTAATGATTGTATAGAAATTATAAATAACCGGCATAGTGAGTGTCGGGCCATGTGTAGTTAGGGGTTCCGTAGTTGCCCGTCACAATATGCAGACATAGAAGTACATTTCATAAGCTGGTCGACTATTCGGTTATTATAAGCATATGCTCACGACTATATTCCCCGAGGGGGTAGTCAGAGATATTCTGAAACCTCAGAACATCCACGTTTCACCAGTAGTACCGAAACTCTGTCCATTGTGACGGGGGGTGAGCCCGTCGCCACTTATTATGGACAGTGGGTACAATACATGTCTCGAAATTGAAGCATGCAGGTTTCCTCACGATGTTTTCCTTCACCGAAAAGCCAGTGGTGTTACAAATGGTAAATAAATTCCGAAAAACTCATTGGTACGAGTCGGTATGGACGGGGATCGAACCATCGCCTCCTGCACGGCAGGCAAGGTTACTCGCCACTGGACCACCACGGCTTTTCGGTATTCGGTTATTATACTATATAAAATGATAGTATAATAGTAATTGTAATCTTACTTAAGATTTTTTGCATCACGCATTAGGATTGGGGTCACCAGCACGTTGCTAAAGCGAAGCGAAGCGGCCCCAACTATTTAGTGCCAATATCCCCGAAGCAAACAACATTAAAACCGTCTATTAATTTTAAACATCCAATATTTTATCGTAAATCGACTCGAAAATGGAGCAATACAGTGTAAACGGTTCATGAAAATTGATAAATTATTATTTATAATAGTAGTACTCTGTAGTGTTGCTCGATAGCCGACTATCGACTGTCGATAATATATTTATTGAATTGATAGGGTTAACGACACTATTGATAGTTAAGAACAAGTCAATACTATTAACAGTTTTAAACTATATTATACAAATAAATAAAACAAAAACAAACACAAAGACAAACAAACAAACCACACAAATATCTCTGTCTAACCCCTCGAAAATTTAATCGTGAGCATATGCTTATACAACGTGTTAATGAATTAACGCAAAACTAGAAAATAGTTTGTTTGGAATCGAGAGCAGAATCGAATTATCATGGTTTCAACATAGGTATTTTTTTTCAAAATATTAAACAATTGGTTTCTAAAATTTTAAATTTACTGAACTCGATCTCAACCCACTCGCTCGGGCACACTCACTCTACTTACTACCAAAACAAGATTCTTAAAATGTATCCAAAGAACGTTAGCGGTTTCATTCATTGCTGAAATGATAACAAATCATTTTTGCGAATAACTTTAATTATTGTTTCAATCTAATTATATTTTGTTATAAATCAGTTAGGGGTGTATATGCATTATATATGTATATGTATTATGTTTTGCGCTTATTCATTAACACGTTGTATATGCTTAGTACAAAATACAAATGCTATCTATGGTAGCGATACTATGAATATTATGGTAGCTCTGCTTTTCGTTGTCCGCTATTATCGATATTAGTGGAGAAAAAAGGAAAACTACCCTGCGATCGTATGTAAAACCGTTTATGGCGGATTTGCTATCAAATAATATTTAAAAAAGGAGATATAAGTTAAGAGATCCTCATAATACAAGAAACGTTTTTTCTTCATTATGTCAAGTAGTTTGTGGAAGTATCTATACCAATCTCAGGGATTGTTTTTGATCAAGAACAAGAAGAGATTGAGGATTGTGGAGCCCCGTAGCAGGCAAAAACTCGACGCGCGAACACCACGCGAGACAAGTGCTCGTGTCAGAACCTGCAACGTGACCTACCGATGTTGTTACTGCATAATCTATTTATAGCTTTTCTATAGCTCTTTCAGGTCTTCAAACACTTCAGTTCAGCTAAAATAATGTTTGCCATACAAGCATGTAACGAGGTTTTACTCGTCTAATACAAACTCAACGTAAAAGCCTATGAGCTAAGTACGTAATTCCAAGTTAATAGGAAAATAGTAAAAACACAGTAACCTAAGAAAACAACTTCCATGGAATAGACAAGACCTAAATGAGAGGAGTAGAAAATTTAAGACACTTTGTAGTCGGGGAAATCTACGGATTTTTGTATGGAGTAGGTTGCATTAATTGCACTTTTGGTGAAAATTTGGAATATAGTAGATACATACCTGAAAAACATAAATTCTCAATAATCCCCGATTTTTTATGTTGTATTATTGAATAATTAAGACATTTACAAAACATTAAATTTAGGTATGAACAAAAAATGGAAAACTGGTGATTTTGTACAGAATGGCTTCGTTCAATACGTTTTACTTATAACAATAATAATCCCCGGTTAATATCGTTAATTTGGGTAGATATTTAATATTTTGTAAGTCTTCAAAAATTATAACCTCAAAACAAAATTATTTACTGTTTGTTTTTACACATTAAATTTGTCAATTGATAATTAACTGTCTCTATTGCTGGTATGCTGGTCGAAATATTTTTAGAAATAAGCTTGCCATTTGTACATTAATATCGATTTTAAGGTATTTCTCAGGTTCCTGAGCCTATATAACCACGAAATCTCGACAAAAGTGTTATAAACTAACAGTAATATTATTTCAAACACAATTTACTAAAGTGTCTTTAATGCAATCTCAAACCTTATTTTTCCTAGACTATTAGTATTGATAGATAGATAGATAAACTTCCGACGATCGTACTTCATGTAAACTCTATGGTATTAGTATTTAAACATAATGTTATATAAATATGAAATACTAGAGTTTACCCGCGACTTCGTCCGCACAAATTATATATACCAGATTTTAAGTCAGATCATAAGCTATCGAACAAAAAAAGTGTTATTAAAATTGGTTCAGTAGTTTTTGCGTCAAAAATTCAGTCAGTCAAAAATTCTAAAAAAGTTAATTTGGAGTGAGGGATACCTAAAAACCATATCGTAACTTTTTTTTTTGTATATATCTTCAATGTACAGACACATTCTGTTACAGTTTTATAATAGTTAAGATCAGACAGTGATGACAGACAAGATAAGACAGTGTTAAGACCGCACTGTCAGGAATCATTTATTTCTCATTTGTTTATTTATCTAATAAACTTATACGTAAGTTTACTGCAAATTGAATTAAAAATGAAAGAAAATAAAAACAAGTAGATGGATATTAAAGGGGTGATTTATACCATCAAAATTATCAACTTTCACTAAAAGCCAACATCGAGAGAAAATTAAAAATATGCTTTTTCATACAAAACTGCAGTATTTTCCACATTATGGAGACCCTTCAAAGACAACATGAAAACACAAATTTTCAACAAATAAATTATCTTAAGGGGATATAATTCGGAGCGCGCTCCATACAAACGTACTATGGTGATATTTTCAATACTAACCAATTAAACTCAATGAAATTTTGCTGAAACAATCTTGAAACAAATATCTGTGCTTGTATAAAGTCCGATTTTTGTTAAAATATACAGTTTCAATGCTAGGATTAATTTAAGATTTGTATGGAAATCTTTGAGGCACTGCAACTTTAAAACTATACATTTTAACGAAAATCTGACTCTATACAAGCGTAGAAATTTGTTTTTAAATTGATTCTGAAAAATTTCATTGAGTTTAATTGGTTAGTATTGAAAATATCACCATAGTACGTTTGTATGGAACGCGCTCCGAATTATATCCTCTTAATTTTCAACAGCAACTCTATAGTTTTTTCTGTCCACTGCATGGAATGGAATAGATGCACCCCATCTATATGCAGATTCAAAACAGAGCGATGCAATTATGCAGCCGGCTAATTCCGGCCCTGGCGATTTGTGTTTCGGACTAATTGAATTTTATTTTTTATTTTTCGTTTCCGACAGAGCGTTTGACGTTTTGTTTGGTGTGTATAGCTGACGAAATAAATTTAGTTTGTGTTTGAACTTGGAAGAGTTTTAAGAGAATTTTATACATGGTGTAACGAAACACCCTATATACAACGTGTTAATGAATTAACGCAAAACTAGAAAGTAGTTGGTTTAGAATCGAGAGCAGAATTGAATTATCATGGTTTCAACATAGGTAATTTTTTTCAAAATATTAAATCATTTGTTTGTAAAATTTAGAATTTACTGAACTCGATCTCAACCCACCGCTCCGGCGGCACTCTCAACCAACTTACTACCAAAACAAAATTCTTAAAATGTATTCAGGAGCACGTTAGCGCTTTCATTAATTGCTGAAATGATATCAATCCTTTTTTGCCTCAAAACTTAATATGCTAATAACTTTAAATGTTAAGAATCAAAATAATGAAATTATTGTTTCAATCTAATTATTTTGTTATAAATCAGTTGGGGTGTATGCGGTTTTGCGCTTATTCATTAACACGTTGTATAAAGAGTTGGTCAAACATCAAACTGAACGAATTTCTTTACGAAGGAAAGGTCGAAAAAAAAATAGTACAGGGTCCAACTTAATAATATGCTGACACTTTTTTAAGGGAATGATCAGACCATCACACTGAACAACTTTCACTATGGGCCAACATAAAAACCGCGAAAAAAATCTGCTGTCCCATACAACTAAAGTACGTTTGCAGTTTTGTATGGAGCAGTTGATTTTTTCGTCCCATAGAAGTTGTTCAGTTTGATGGTCTGATCATCCCCTTAAAAAAGTGTCAGCATATTAAGAAGGACCCTGTATATAATACCTATACAGTCGAGTAAGTAAGTACTACAGTTTTGTGTGAAACAGCAGATTTTTTATTTTTCTCGACGTTTCATTGGCTCTATAGAGAAAGTTGTTCGGTTTGATGGTCTAAAACACAGCATAAGCATATGCTCACGACTATATTCCCCGAGGGGGTAGTCGGGGGTGGTCTAAAACATCCCTTTAAATATTACTAAAGTATTACGTTACACCAGTTTTATTACGTTTTAAGTAGGTTAGTATACATACCTACATACCTGCATAGACACACGTCAAAAACCCCTTTCAGTGTGGTCAGACAATTTGCTACAACCAAATTCAGACTTCAGACCATCAAACTGAACAACTTTCACTATGGAGCCAACTTCGAAATCGCAGAAAAAATATCTGGTGCCTCTCATTTGAGTCGAGTTGGTACTGCATTTTTGTATGAAACTGGTGTTTTTTTCGAGATTTCGATGTTGGCTTATTAGTGAAAAATTTTCATTTTGATGGTCTGAAGCATCCCCTAAAGGCTCCAACAGGGTTTTGTTTACACCCTGTATATTCTGTTTTGGTTTGCAATAAAGTTTTATTACTATATAAAAGGTCACTCATCTAAAAACTGACCGGTCCTGACGTTCCTTAAGGGGATATAATTCGAAGCGCGCTCCATACAAACGTACTATGGTGATATTTTCAATACTAACAAATTAAAGTCAATGAAATTTTGCTGAAACAATTTTGAAACAAATATCTATGCTTGTATGGAGTCCGATTTTCGTTAAAATATACAGTTTCAATGTTAGGATTAATTTAAGATTTGTATGGAAATCTTTGAGGCACTGAAACTTTAAAACTAAACATTTTAACGAAAATCTGACTCTATACAAGCATAGAAATTTGTTTTTAGATTGATTCTGAAAAATTTCATTCTGTTTAATTGGTTAATATTGAAAATATCACCATAGTACGTTTGTATGGAGCGCGCTTCGAATTATATCCTCTTAACTAAGGTTATCGTTTCCAATACCAAAGTTGCATTACGCCAATGAGCGCCGTTACAGCTTTAATAAATCTTCCACTTCAATTTAGAAGCGACTTTTTGAAAATATACCGCTACAAGGGAAATATCATTTCTAGCTACAACATCTCTTATGCATAAGCCTTGTCAAGGAAACAGAGCCTGCATTTCGCTATTCGGTATGCACTTCGGCACTGCACAACTGTTCCCTAGAGGTGCAGCCGTCACTTTGAAAATGCTATATTTTCAACGAAAGAAGGTAGTGTTTCATATTTTTAATGTATTTTGATCGCCAAGCCGCGACGCCATAGGAGCGCATACAAAGCAAGCAAAGTGATAGAGTGGAAAATATTGTGGACGTTTTATTTTAATTCAATAACTCGTAAAATTTAAATATATTTTGTTAGTTCTCTGCTGGAAGTGATTCTTATACAGGGTATTAGGATATACAACGTGTTAATGAATAAGCGCAAAAACCTCATACAACCCAACTGATTTATATCAAAATAATTCGATTGAAGAAATAATGTCATTAATTTATAGTTAAAATTTAAAGTTCGCATTTTAAGTTTTGAAGCAAAAATGATTTGTTATTATTTCAGCAATGAATGAAAGCGCTAGCGTGCTCATGGATACATTTTAAAAATCTTCTTTTAAATAAATATTCGCAAAAAAATGTTAGATTTTCCATAATAAATGCAATTAGCTGATCGATCGTTTGTATGAAAACTATTTTTTGGGAATTTCCTATACGTTTCTTAGGTAATTTTGTTCAGTAGGTATCATCGTTACAATATCTAATGCAACCGTTTACCTTAACACCCTGTATAAAATGTTTTGGCTGAATATTTTGCACAATATTGAAAATAAATCTAAAATCTATGAAAATAAGAGGTAAGTTTACGATTTTTTTCCATGTAGTGTGATGTATTTTCATCATATTCATGTTTTTTTTTTAGTAAATTTTATAATGGAAATTGTGCTTTTTTAACCTCATTTATACGATTTAACAATTAACTGCTATTGTATATTTAAGAGGACAGTCGGAATGCGCTGCATATAAACAAAGTTTCGTCAAATTGTCATTACTAATCAATTAGAGTCAATACAATTTTAAACACGATCCAGAAACTAATCTGGTGTCTGTCGTTTATAGATTCCCGTTAAAATATTATAGTTTCAATGCTAGTATTAACCTAACATTTATACAACGTGCTAATGAATAAGCGCAAAACCTCATACACCCCAACTGATTTATAACAAAATAATTAGATTGAAAACTTAATTTCATTATTTGTTAGTTCAATTTAAAGTTAATCACATTTTAAATTTTGAGGCAAAAATTATTTGTTATCATTTCAGCGATGAATGAAAGCGCTAACATGCTCATGGATACATTTTAAGAGTCTTGTTTTGGTAGTGAGTAGAGTGAGTGTGCCTGTGCAGTAGGTTGAGATCGAGTTCAGAAAATTTTAAATTATACGAACAAATTATTTAATATTTTGAAAAATGTAACCTGTGTTGAAACCTTGATAATTCGATTTTGCTCTCAATTCTAAACAAACTACTTTCTAGTTTTGCGTTAATTCATTAACACGTTGTATAGAAATGTTTGAGCAACTATAACATATTTAAGGGGATATAATTCGGAGCTTGATCCATACAAACGAAGTCTGGTGATATTTTCAATACTAACCTATTAAACTCAATGAAATTTTTCAGAAACAATCTAGGAACTAATCTCTATGCTTGTAAGAAGTCCGATTTTCGTTAAAATATAGTTTTAAAGCTAGGATTAATTTAAGATTTGTAAGGAAATCTTTGATGCACTGTAACTTTAAAACTGTATATTTTAACGAAAATTTGACTTCATACAAGCATAGAGATTAGTTTCTAGATTGTTTCAGAAAAATTTCATTGACTTTAATTTGTTATTATTGAAAATATCACCAGACTTCGTTTGTATGGATCAAGCTCCGAATTATATCCCCTTAAAAAATGTAATTTACTTTTATTGGTTAATATCTAAAATACAGGGTGTAAGGAAGAGTATCATTAACCTTGAAACCACAAACTCTACCCATAAAATTAAACAACTTTTACTATAGGAGCAAACCTGCCAGAACAAAAAAAAACAATCAGCTAACTTATACATTTTAGTTTAGTATGGAACAGCTGATTTTTTTTGGCACTGACTGGTTTGCTCCCACAATAAAAGTTGTTTAGTTTGATGGGTAGAGTATGTGGTTTAAAGGGTAACGATACTTTTCCTTACACCCTGTATAACCAAGCTACGCTTTTGGCCGTCTTTACATTAGCAGTTATAAAACTGTAAAACACGCTCGATAATACCCTTGTATTATCCTCTTCAAACCCAAAACACTCGTATTATAAAATTTAAGGGATTTTCAAACACGAACACAACTCATTCCGATTTCCAACCAAAAAGTCCTCGTTCGTATTTGTGTTGTTACCTTTTACCTTTAGGTCTATTTCGTATCTCTGCTAGAGACGTACCGTTTTCCGACACGAAAATAATCTGATTATCTGCCCTGGAAACATCAATCGGTTCCGATTGATAAGTAATCTGAGACCTTAATGGGTAATTGTAATTACTCATTAGTAAAAGATATCTGTGAGTATGGCAGGGTTGCCTGCAGTCTAAATAGGTAAATACTTATTAATGAATTAATTAATATTTTACACAAAAGACACAGTTGCACATGTCGGTATAGAAACAGAAATCATTTGATAGTATAACCCAGCAGCAGTGGTACGAGTTTATCAGCTGTTCCATACATTTGGGTCGAGTAAGCAATTGAAGTTTACTATGAAACATAAGCATAAGCAAATGCTCACGACTATATTCCCCGAGGGGGTAGTCAGAGATATTCTGAAACCTCAGAATATCCACGTTTCATCAGTACTACCGAAACTCTGTCCAGTGTGACGGGGGGGTGAGCCAGTCGCCACTTATAATGGACAGTGGGTACAATACATGCCTCGAAATTGAAGCATGCAGGTTTCCTCACGATGTTTTCCTTCACCGAAAAGCCAGTGTTACAAATCGTACACAAATAATTCCAAAAAACTCATTGGTACGATTCGGCCTGGAAGGGGATCGAACCATCGCCTATTGCACGGCAGGCAAGGTTACTCGCCACTGGACCACCATGGCTATATGCTACTATGAAACAGTTGTTTTCTACACCCTATACTAGTTGTTGATGTTCTGTACATTGTTTTTGATCGACGGAAAATTCGATCTTTGAAAGTAGCGGTAACCCTAGCTGCAGCTGAAGGGAGATGAAGGTAGACAGGCGGGAAAACTTTGTGAATTCGACCCAAATAATTGGTAAGGTCGATGAAATCTTAATGAGATTAATCAAATTTTATTTGTTTCTCAAATTGTTTCAACTAAGGCTCCTATTGTGTTTGATAATTGAAATTGGAGAAATACATTCATTGATTTCAAATAACTGATTGATCCTAAACCAATTTATATTCCCATGGGGCAACGGTTTTTAGAATACATAATTAATTATCAACTTCAACACGTTTTTCGATTCTATCTTTGATTAGTCATGATCGTAGAATGTGCAAATATACCAAGATTCACTATTATAAGGTATCATCAGCCTATATACGTCCCACTGCAGGGCACTGGCCTCAGAGAGGGTGTATGGGCTTTAATCCACCACACGTGCACAATTCTGATTGGTAAACTCACGGACGCATCAGAATTTCATCTTCATATACAACGTGTTAATGAATAAGCGCAAAACCTCATACACCCCAACTGATTTATAACAAAATAATTTTATTGAAACAATAATTTCATTATTTTGATAGTAAAAATTTAAAGTTATTCACATTTTAAGTTTTAAGGCTAAAATAATTTGTTATCATTTCAGCAATGAATGAAAGCGGTAGCGTGCTCGTGGATACATTTTAAGAATCTTGTTTTGATAGTAAATAGGGTGTGAGTGCCCGAGCGGTGGGTTGACATCGTGTTCAGTAAATATCAAATTTTTCAAACAAATTATTTAATATTTTGAAAAAAATTACCCGTGTTGAAAACATGATAATTCGATTCTGATCTCGATTCCAAACAAACTAGTTTCTAGTTTTGCGTTAATTCATTAACACGTTGTATATATATATATATATATTACGTACAAATAAGTTAGAAAAACGAATTGATACAGGCATGTCATCCGTAGGTACTGATTATAACTTGGTCCCCCATGATTGAATGTCCATACCTCTCCGCAAAGCGCCACCGACGCTCTACTAATATAAGTGATGATGATGATGATGATGTCTTACTCGCCAACACAGCTACAGCGACTGCTGCTGGTATGATGGGCTTCGCTGATGTGCCCGGGTGTGGCTAATATAGCCAATCTTTGCAGTGAAAGTACTTCCGCATACAGGGTCCTTCTTAATATGCTGACACTTTTTTAAGGGGATGATCAGACCATCAAACTGAACAACTTTCTCTATGGGACCAACATCGAAATCGCATGTATTTTTTTTTTGTTCGCAAAAAAAAAATACAGCTGTCCCATACATTTGACTCGAGTAGGTTTGCAGTTTTGTATAGAACAGCAGGTTTTTTTCGCGATTTCGATGTTGGTGCCGTAGAGAAAGTTTTTCAGTTTGATGGTCTGAACATCCTCTTAAAAAACTGTGTGCATATTAAGTTTGACCCTATGTTTAAATGTCGTGGTAGTCGACCTCAATGTTTTTGAACTGTCCTATCACGTCATGTACTTTAACATTGTTTGATAAAAGCAAGATTCCAGGTGTTCCTTTGAAACGTTCTATTTGATGACAACGCCCTCTAGGTACAGTCATCTTTTACATAACAATTTTGCTCTCCACGGGACCAACATCGAAATAACGAAAAAAATTATCAGCTGTCCCATACTTTTGGCTCGAGTAGGTTTGCAGTTTTGTATGGAAGAGCAGATTTTTTTGCGAAGGATCCTGAATGGCGCACTTGAATGGCGCAATGAAGCCCTGAACCCCAAGATAAAGTATAAGTATTTTAAAAATACTGTTATACCCTGAGTTTGGGGTTCAGTCTCTTCCATCCTTCTTCCATTTAGTCACCTCTTACCATACCATACGGGAAGAAATGGGGTGGTCCATTCTAAGCCATATTTTGGTTAGAATCATAATTACTTCTATTAGTCAAGAAGGCGCTATCTATTAGTTCTATTAGTTGGCGCTCAAGTGCGCCATTCAGGATCCTTCGCAAAAAAATCTGCTCTTCCATACAAAACTGCAAACCTACTCGAGCCAAATTTATGGGACAGCTGATTATTTTTTTTCGTTATTTCAATGTTAGTCCCATAGAGAAAGTGGTTCAGTTTGATAGTCTGATCATCCCCTTAAAAAAGTGTCAGCATATTAAGAAGGACCCTGCATACATACATACCAGTCAAAATCATGACCCTCCTTTTTGCTTCGTCATACTCGGGTAAAATACTTTTCCTTAGTCACCTCATAAAACACATGAATAGAAACGGTATGATTTAGCCTTAAGCTAGAAACCTCATAAAGATCAACAATAGCATGAGAATGTGTTCAACTTTAACCTAAAACTGTCAAAAGGCAAAAGCAACCCGATCCGACAAGTTTGGGTCAAACTGCAACCCAAGTTCCTACCGGGGTATCGTTTCAAAGTCCTTACTATACAAGCCCCGGATAAAGACCTAGGTAGACGACCGATTTTTTTTTGTGGCGAATCGATTGCTTATTTATTTTGGGGTCTTCATCATTAGTAGGACTGCGCAGCAAATTGGGGTTCTGAAAAAATCTGCTGTCCAATACATTTGGGTAGAGTACGAAAGCAATTTTGTATTGGATACCTGATTCCTTTCCCCGATTTCGATGCGCAGTGTGCGAATCCCAGCATGCACCATAAGAATGACCACTAAGGAATGGGCTGATAAAACACAGGCTGGAGTGGTCTGGCCTTGCAGGTCTAACACTCTAAGAAATTAATCAGCAATGTGACATCTCGTGTTTCAAAGTTCATACTGAACATCAGCAGGAGCAAGGCTCGTGCCATCGTCGGAGCCCTCGCCGGACACTACGCCACAGGCACGATTATGCACAAGATACCCCAGATTCGTGCAGAGAGGAGGAGGAGACCATGGAACATATCCTCTGTGACTGTGATTTCTTGGCAGCAAAACGGATGCCTCCTCGGAGATGGATATCCGAAATTGGGAGATCTTAGGTTTCATCTCCTCAATGGTATTGCCTCCTTCATTGACCATGTATTTGAAGGGTGAAGAAAGCAAAAAGTATTGGGGCTAACACAAAAGATCCCACTGGGTCGAAGTGTTGCTGGCTTGCCAGCCCCCACAACAAGATAAGATAATGTTCAATGAGGAACTTGTACCAAAATTATAATGAGAAATTATCTTAATAATTCCATTAATGATAGTTGTGAATAGGAACATTACAGTATTACAGTAGTATTTCAACTATAAGTTACGTGGATCGGAACGTAACTTTAAACACCTATCAGCGCAAAGTGACGAAGCGATTAGCAACTTGCGTGCGTTAGAGCGTTAGCTTCACTCGTCATGAAAAGGAGTGACGTCACGTCATGGCAGTGAGCGTTTTGGCGCGGAATTTGGAAAGTCGACTTTTGATTTGCAATAAATAAATGATTTGTGCATATTTTACCATTCTTGGTTTTAGTATTTTTATGTAAGCCTTAAATCTTTATGATACACTAAAAATTTAAAACTGAATTCGCAACGATTATTGTCGGTCGTCTACGATAGGCCTAAGCGACCAACTCGCCTACTGTCCATCATTAAAGAAGACTTGAAAAATCGCTAAAGCTTTCGACGTAAGTTTCATTATAGCTTGATTCTAGGGACTTTGCAATTGGAACAATTGAGAAAGCCGACCAAGTTACGAGTTCGGAGTTACTTGGCAAATATTTGGGCAGGTCGGCGTTTAGTTACCGGTTGTCCGAATTGTTGTCAAACAACTGACAAAGGTTATCATGTACTCTTAAGTTGAACGGGTTTAACGTACGAGTGTCGATGATCTGTAGCGTTTAGGGTAATCTACAGGGTGTAACAAAACACCAGGGCCTATAGACAAAGTAATCCCTAATTTTATATGTGTCCACCTGAAGCAATAAACTATTATGACTATGACTAACTATTATGACTAAGTATCTTTCGATTAGCGTTAACGATAGTAGAAAACATAAAAATGTATGGACTTGACGTATGGTGACGAAAGCTAACGTCAAAATGTTTCGATTGCTAATGTCAAATCCATACATTCTGTCATTTTCTACTAGCGTCAACGCCAATAGAATGTCACTTTGTCTAGGGGGGCTGAAGGCCTACCATGAGTTTTCACTGTACGTTACTACTGTAGTTACGTCACGTCATTCATATGGCAGAAATTAGTTCTCAACGTAATCACTAGGAGCGCTGAACGAAATTTAATACTAAATTGACGACGCGACTATAGTAGTAACGTACAGTGAAAACTCGTGGTAGGCCTACAGTAATAGTATATTTAAACGGGTGGTAAACCACCATTCAACTGAACAACTTTTACTATGGAACCAACATCGAGAAAGATAGGAGAAAACTGTTTCACACACAACTACTTCCTCCTCGGTACTCGAATCAAAGGTATTTGACATTGACAGTAAATTTTTTTTTTCATCTTTGTCTCCACAGTGGAAGTTGTTCAGTTTGATGATCTAAAGTTTAGACTCAAAACAATCACTTTAAATATTACTACCTCGGGTGTTTTGTTACACCTTGTCTGTGCATATATCTTACATTACATATTTATTGAATACTAGAGTTTACCCGACAAATTATATACCAGATTTTAAGTCAGATCAAAAGCTATCAAACAAACAAAGTTTCATCAAAATCGGTTCAGTAGTTTTTGTGTGATGCTGTTACAAACATATAAACAAACAAACAAACAGACAGACAAAAATTCTAAAAAAAGTAGAATTGGATTCCGGGAGACCTAAAAACCATATCGTAATATTTTTCATGTAAATATTTTCAATGTACAGACACACTTTTGTTACAATTTTATAATAGCTCGCTCATCCCGGTCAAGGAAATAGTTCATACAGTAATAAATTAATGCAAAAAAGCAAAACATAGGGACATAGCAAAGGTAACATAGATTTTATGGTAAATTTTTTTTGCTCTAATATCATTATCTAGGGAGGTCAAAGTCAAAGTCAAAGTCAATATAATTTATTCAATATAGGAGCTTACAGCACACTTATCAAACGTCAAATCTTTTTTAAAGCTACCACCGCGTCGGAACGTGTTGTCGCTGTAAAGAAGATGCGGCCAGAAACTCTACAACATAACACGACTTAATTACTATTACAATATAAATTCTTAAGCTAAAGTTATATATACAATAATACATAGTCTATTTAATAAAATAATTGATACTATACAGTAAAGTAAATAAACTATAAGCTAGTGACCTCAGACCCAAGCATTTTGATCATTTAAATATGAGGAAACAGGGGAATATGTTTGTATGGAAAAAACGGTACTCGCATATCCTCTTAACTTCTGCAATCTAAACACACCTCGCCCACATCTCCAAGTCACAGCATGCACCTCCTCAAATTTCGAGTTAGTTTCCTACATAACATCATACCAAGTGTAGGTAATCTAATAGAATAGGATCCGGGAGTAAAATTTCTATCCTGTGCTACAGAATAACTAGTAGTTATCAGTACGACCGGAAAAATAATTCCGCTCGTCAATCTTCGTTTGTGCAGAGCAGACCCGAGTCGCCTCCAAAACCCGAATATTCATTTTCGGTAGTCAAAGTGTGCAGGAGAAGTTAAAACATCGAAGATTTATTCTTATCCAGCCGTTAGAGCCCTTTTGACAGATCGCTCAGACGTTAAAGGTTGTCATTTACATAGAGTTTAGCGCGATTTGGAATTCAGTACAGTTGCATAGTAATTGAATTGCAATGTGATTAGAACTGAAATTGGATAAGAATATAACTTTGATGTTTTAATTTAGCGCAATCGATCTCCAGAATCGGGTGCTACTAATTCTTTTTCTACCTCGATCCGAATCGAATAACAGACTAATGGACGCTTCGGTGGCAAAAATGGCGGGAAAACAATTAGCCAATACTGACAAAGGATTTCAGGCGCGCGAAGGTGGCTCATCCTGATTGGTCAATATAATTTCGAGTGCTATTTAAATTTGTCAATTGTGCAGGTACATCGGTAAGACTTATAAACCTGGTATTACCATAGCATAACTATATAGTCTTTACAGTATGGTAACGCTCTTGATCCGCCGCGCCCCGCCGCCGCGCCGGTGTACTTACGTTGTCATGCGCACTCAATCCCGTCATCTTCATACAGATCTCAGGATGATCCGCGCCGCCCGCTTCCCGGTAGGCCCCCTCCGTTGCTCTGTGTGACTACATCCGTTGCCGTACTGTCAGGACTATGTAGTTATGCTGTGGTATTACTGTACTAAGCCTGCAGGGCTAGCATGCTACGCACGACAAAGCGACAAAATGAGAAAACAATCATGCGCGCTTGCTTTCGCATACGCAAAGTAACAAAGACAGAGGCAAGTATCGATTTTTGTCGTTTTCTCGGGAGTGGCATTCTAGAAAGGCTGGACACTACATCCATTAAAATTTTTGTAATTATAAAATAGTGTCGTTGTGCTTCTGTCTACCACTGCATTTCTGCATATCGAGTAGGTTTTAGGACTATCGTAATCTCATGGATTGTTTTATGTACAAAAGCCCTGAACTAATTAAATGGTGGAGCCTCTTGGCAAGCCGAAAAACACCCGATGACGCGGCCGTCTGCAAATCGATTTGCTACGTGACTCCGATATTATAACATTTGGATCTACACTACAAGGTTGAGTGGCGCAAACATCTCATAAACTTTGTGACAGCTTGTAGATATTACTTTTCGACTGTCTCACTCAAACTTATTGAACTTTTAGATGAAGAGACTATAGGAGTGTTATTTTAACATACAGTCGATAACAAAAGTGTGCTAGAGATTATGAAGCGTGTCTGAACTTGATAAGTGGGAACTTGTGTCATTGTCTGTGATATAAATAATGTCCTGTTGAATATTCAATGTCACATTTTGTGTTCGTTTAAAACATTGACAACCCGCGTTGGTGTTATGGTTACCTGCTAAACTGCTAAACCAGAGGTCTTGGGTTCGAATCCCTGAACTCGATCTCAACCCATCGCTCGGGCACTCTCACCCTACTTACTACCAAAACAAGATTCTTAAAATGTATCCATGAGCAGGTTAGGATTTTCATTCATTGCTGAAATGATAGCAAATAATTTTTGCCTCAAAACTTAAAATGCGTAAAAAGTGTCAGCATATTAAGAAGGACCCCGTATGGCGCACTTGAGCGCCAACTAATTGAACTAATAGATTGCGCATAGAAGACTAATAGAAGTGATAATGATTCTAACCACAATACGGCTTATAATGCACCACCCCATTTCTTCCCGTATGGTATGGTGAGGCTTTTTTGCAGTTTTTTTTTTTATTTATAATTAATGGACTTTTTGCTTGTGCGTCAGCACCGCATTTCCGCCAGTATTAAGTGGTTTGAGGGAGTATCTATCCAATCTCGAGGATTGTTTTTCAGTAAGAACACAACTGAGAAGGATTGCGGAGCCTCGTGGCAGGCTGAGACGCGAACCGCGCGAACACCACGCGAAAGACAAATGTTCGGGGCAAACCCTGCAACGTGACTCCTGCAGTGTTTTTGAGGAAAGGTCTTGCTTACTTGACACGTTATGCTACAAATGTGACTTCACATGGCCTATCGCCAACAGACGATTAAGACGTTTCCAACGATACCTTATTTGTCAAATTATGATAAGTCATTTAGAAGTTATGACTATACATACATATGAACATACGTACATCTTATCTTATCTTTTTTGGGGCTGGCAAGCCAACAACACTTCGACCCAGTGGGATCTTTTGTGTTAGCCCCAATATTTTTGCTTTCTTCACCCTTCAAATACATGGTTAATGAAGGAGGCAATACTATTTAGGGAAAGAAACCTAAGATGTCCCTGTTTTGGGTGTCCATCTCCGAGGAGGTACATGCATATACAACGTGTTAATGAATTAACGCAACACTAGAAAGTAGTTTGTTTAGAACCGAGAGCAGAGTCGAATTATCATGGTTTCGATATATGTAATTTTTTTCAAAATATTAAATACTTTGTTTGTAAAATTTAAAATTTTCTAAACTCGATGTCAACCCACCGCACGGGCACACTCACCCTACTTACTATCAAAACAAGATTCTAAAAATGTATCCATGAGCACGCTAGCGCTTTCATTCATTGCTGAAATAAGAAGATATCATTGTTGCCTCAAAACTTAAAATGCGAATAAATTTAAATTTTAACTATCAAAATAATGAAATTATTGTTTTTATCTAATTATTTTGTTATAAATCAGTTGGGGTGAATGAGGTTATGCACTTATTCTTTCACACGTTGTATAGTTTCCATAATTGAAAGCCTTTTACCGTTTGGGATTATAACAATGTATGTGCCTGATCCGCAGAAGAACCAGAGTAGCTGACATAGCCCAAAGAATTGCTAATCTAAAGTGGCAGTAGGCGGGGCACATTATTTGCAGAAACGATGGTCGATGGGGCCGAAGAGTTCTCGGAAAAAGCGCAGCGTGGGTAGACCACCACAACGTGGACCGGCGACCTGTTGAAGGCATCGGAACCTGTTAGATGAGGGCAGCGCAGGGCCGGTCGTTGTGGCGATCCTTGGGGGAGGCCTATGTCCAGCAGTGGACGTCCATCGGCTGAGATGATGATGATCGCCTGTCAGCTTTATTCTTTTATTTATTATGTCTATATTCTATAAGCCGTGGTGGTCCAGTGGCAAGTAACCTTGCCTGCCGTGCGGGAGGCGATGGTTCGATCCCCGTCCAGGCCGACTCGTACCAATGAGTTTTTCGGAATTTATGTACGATTTGTAACACCACTGGCTTTTCAGTGAAGGAAAAACATCGTGAGGAAACCTGCATGCTTCAAATTCGAGGCATGTATTGTACCCACTGTCCATTATGTGGCGACGGGCTCACCCCTTGTCACACTGGACAGTTTCGGTACTACTGGTGAAACGTGGATGTTCTGAGGTTTCAGAATATCTCTGACTACCCCCTCGGGGAATATAGTCGTGAGCATATGCTATGCTATGCTATGCTATGCTATGCTATGCTATTCTATGCTATGCTATGCTCTATATTCTATCTTGCATAGTGATAATATGTTTATTGGAAGAAAAAATTACAAATTAGAGTAGGACTCTTGCATTGAATTAGGCCAATGTAATCTTTATTAGAATACAAAAGAGTAGGACTTGGATGAACCGCAAAATGTCTGGAATCTATAAGAGGTGATTACGACCATCATACTTAACAACTTTCCCTAAGAAACATATAGGAAATTCGCAAAGAAAATTTAACTACCCATATTAAATGCAATCAGCTGATCGAACATTTCTAGGAATTTTTTTGCGAATTAAACTTATATTCTTTTGGAAAAGTTGTTTAGTACAATCACCGCGCAACTGTGTACCCTAACATTCATAACTTGGGTACAAATATACGGATTCATCAAACAAATATTTGCTTCTTGCGGGATTCGAACCCTGAATCCACAGCACAGTAGGCTGGTTCACTACAGACTGAGCTATCGTGCCAGTCATCCTAGCAGAATGTCAAATACAATACAAAACTACTGTTAATCTAGCAGAAGCAGTGACCTGCTCTTTGCTTAAATAGATGCTGTATTTAGTCTAGTGACAAAGTTTGCTATTCAATTTGACTGGAATTCACTGCAGTGCGCTCCATCGAGAATCGAGACTGAAATTCTTGGAAGAACAGTGTGACCTTTCAAACTTCAGAGTTTGGAGAGCACTCTATGAAAACGTCAGAACCTAGGCTATTGACTTAAGGGTATACTAACCAATTAAAGACAGTGAAATTTTTCAGAAATAATCTTGAAAGCAATCTCTATGCTTGTATGATGTCAGATTTTCATTAAAATGTATAATTTTAAAGTTACAGTGCCTCATAGATGTCCATACAAATCTTAAATTAATCCTAGCATTGAAACGGTACATTTTAACGAAAATCGGACAAGATACAAGCATAGAGATTTGTTTCTAGATTGTTTCTGCAAAATTTCATTGAGTTTAATTGGTTAGTATTGAAAATATCAACAGACTTCGTTTGTATGCAGCGCGCATTTACTCATTCGGAATAAACTTCTCTTAAAGGGTCACTACAACAGGTAAGATAAATATTTAAACAGAAATCTCTTCAAAGAAAAGCTCGCCCTTTGTACATGTTATCTTTATTATTTGTAGCAATGTCTGTGTAAGTACAATATTATTATTATTGTTGGCTGGGCTATTGCAAGCAAGGGTCGTTATGTAACACTGCAGCCATGGCTGGTCTATTGTGTTCGCCCCAAGCTCATCCATATTTTACACATACATCGGAATTTGTTTTTTATTCTCGGGTATGCAGGTTTCCTTCACCGCCGATTTAGTGATAATGACAAATACAACCGAGCATAACTCCGTCTGCAAAACTTAGTGGTACAGACCAGGAATCAAACCGCCGCCTCATGATTCAGTCGCTAGCTCTCTTCCGTATGGATTATCATCGCTCATTTTTTTTCGCGATTTCGAGGTTGGTGCCATAGAGAAAGTTTTTCAGTTTGATGGTCTGATCATCCCTTTAAAAAGTGTCAGCATATTAAAAAGGATCCTGTATGTTTTAAAATATAGAAAACAGATCGTCATTTTGTGCATAAGTGCAACTGCTTTTCTGCAACCAACAGTCTGTGGTCACTTTTCAATTTCTCAATCTATTTCGTCTTTAATAGAAATCCCTTACTTGCCGCTTAGTGTGATGACACACCTGCCGAATTTACGCAGCCGAAAATACGCGTGACTTGATTTTCAGGAGTGCAATTCTCTAAGCGTCACATCGCTGTCAAAACATCGATGAGCTCACAAATGTAACATCCTTCTTGCATCAATCAGATCGTTGAAGTTTTTATATGAGTTTTACACATGACAGAACCTTAGCGAATACCGAATTGACAGCTCGCCTTCAGCTTGCCGATGTTTCAACGACGAATTTAAAGTTGTGACGATGTTTGCGCTTAGAGAATTGCACTCCAGGAGATCGATTGCGCTAATTTAAA
The DNA here is from genome assembly GCA_963924505.1 of Agonopterix alstromeriana. Taxonomy (NCBI): domain Eukaryota; kingdom Metazoa; phylum Arthropoda; class Insecta; order Lepidoptera; family Depressariidae; genus Agonopterix; species Agonopterix alstromeriana. The sequence continues at coordinate 20,244,381 of OZ004662.1, forward strand.
ACATCGAAGTTTTATTCTTATCCAATTTTAATTCTAATCACATTGGAATCCAATTACTATAAAACTGTGCTGAATTCCGCATCGCGCTTAACTACTGACAGCCTTTAACGTCTGAGCGACCTGTCAACCCGGCTCTAACGGCTGTCATGAGCTGTACCGCGATTATCACAAAACCAAATGTGTCAAATCACAAAACCAAATGTGTCAAAATGTATGGTTCGTACGTAGTCCAGTTACGGTTCAATCGCCGAATATTTACCACGATTACAGCCCAGTACTAAGCGTCCTATAACGCGCACACTATTACGCGCCATTTTCCCTAGTAGACTCGTAAATGACGTCGCGTAAATTCGGCAGATATGTCATCACACTAATTTATACAGGGTGAAATTGAAATAATTGGCATAAGAGTCAACTTCCCCAGCAAACAATAACTTTTACAATGAGAGCAAACCGATCGTAGCAACATTTCATACAGTTAAGTCGAGTAGAATTGCAGTTTAGTATGGAACAGCAGATTTTTATTTTGCCATGATCGATTTGCTACCTTACTAAGAGTTGTTCAGTTTTATGGGTAGACGCTTGGTTTAAAAGGATGCTAATGATATCAGTTTCACCCTGTAGATAAAACGTCATATGTTTATATAGGGTCCTTTTTAATATGCTGACACTTTTTTAACGGGATGATCAGACCGCCAAACTGAACAACTTTCTCAAAAAGAAAATCTGCACTTCCATACAAAATTGCAAACCAACTCGAGCCAAATGTGTGGGAAAGCTGACTTTTTTTCGCGATTTCGATGTTGGTGCCGTAGACAAAGTTGTTCAGTTTGATGGTCTGAACATCCTCTTAAAACACTGTTAGAATATTAAGTTGGACCCTATGTTTAAATGTCGTGGTAGGTCGACCTCAATGTTTTTGAACTGTCCTATCACGTCATGTACTTTAACATTGTTAGATAAAAGCAAGATTCCAGGTGTTCCTTTGAAACGTTCTATTTGATGACAACGCCCTCTAGGTACAGTTGAGCGCAGATGCGCTATGTCATCTTTTACATAACAATTTTGCTCTCCACGGGTACCTACACGTTTGCTTCTGCACGGCTGCAGTGAAATCCACGGGGACGTACGCTCACAGTCAAAAGTGGTTCGTGCCAGAATGTTTGTAAAGTTTGTTCGGCTTTGACGTCGATCCTCTTTTACGTGTAAAGCATTTTTTTTTAAAAAGAATTCTGTGGAAAGAGAATTGAGTGATGGAACTTGGAACTTTATTGACAATTTTTACTAGCTGACCGTAGCATTTTCAAATGCTCTGCTCTGTTTTTATCCGACTTAAAAAAGGTCGGTTTTACCCGAATATAGTATGTATGTAAGATTTCTATTAGTATATGCGCATTTGAATTTAATTTAATTATTATTTCACATGTATTTTCCATGTTTTTGGAAAGGTTTCAAAGTATAACAGGATGTACCTAATGTCACTTTGGAGCCAACATCAACTCAAACAAAAAATCAACTGTTCCATACAATTTGTGTCTAGTAGCCATTGACGTTCTCAATGCAACAACAATTTCCTTTTTCAGAATTTCCATGTTAGCTCCATAGTAAAAGTTGATCAGTTTCTTGGTCTGAACCACCACTTAAAATGTATTGACTTATTAATGATACTTACTAAGTATGTAGGCTCATAGTAACTGAAGATCAGCTTACACTGGTAGTACTTTTTTGGTAAAACCATTCAAGTTAGTTCCAACCTGATAATTTTCCCGTCAACTACACCTTATTTCTAATGTTCTTAGCACAGCACAGTAGTTATTCTGAGTGTATTGAAAAATATGTCGAACGAAGTTTTAAAGAAAAACTGGAGAAAAATACTCGTATTTTTATAAGCTCACGCGAAATTGTAAATACATTTTTTAGATCTGTTTCTGCTCTCCAAAACTCATCATTCATTCAGATCATTCATTGACTTACTCACTACTGGACGTTGGGTCCGCGCTCAAAAATGTCCGAACCAAAAAAGTTACAAAACGCATAACGCTGTTACAAGAATAACAGTTACGCGCCAGTCTTCGTTTGACCGAGCGACTACGCGTACGTCTAAGAGCCGTGCCGCTGTGCTGTAAAAATTTGTAATAATTACGCGAAAAAATTTCAACGTAATTTCAATGTTTTTAGTTTTTATATTTCTAAAACTTCCTCACGTCAGCATATCTAAGATAGACTGGTATACTTTTTTTTAAAGGCACGATGTCCATTAGTTTAAGTCAATGCCCTCATTATCAACATTAAGTTTTTCTGACTTAGTTTATGTCATTGGACCATTTATTGCTATAACTGTACCAAGTTTCAGCTTACTCCGAACAAAATGCCTGTGGCATACGGATGGACGGACATACACCGAGATGATTCCATAAGTGTTCCGTTTTGCTAATTTTGGTACAGAACACTAAAAACCGTCAAAAGGCGGAATGTAGATTATTATGGGGGCTGGCTGGCATAGTCCCGAATTGGACAACAAAATTAGTCTGCAGTCATTTTGCAATCATTATGCCCAATTATCTCCATAACGTGACACTAAAGGACATAATGACATTTCCATTTGCCCATTATGGATTGAGGGAATCCAAATATATAGGTACCGTACAAGTTTCATTGTACGACGCAACTTTGAAAAAAAAGTCAGTTATGACTATGCTAGAAGTTTACAAACCCCTATATAATAACGTCGCGAGATAATTTTAACTTTGTTTTTAATTCGTTAAAGTTGTTCGTGACTTAAGGTGGCTGCAGAGTTGTCAATTTCATTCAATAGTTTGACCAGAATACGTGTAGACGGTATTAATAAAAGTAATATTTTAGATATGGAAAAATAGTTCTACCTTTGTATTCAATCTAGATGCCCCGTCACAAACAACATTTTGCAATTTATAATAATTACGAAGTTATAAAGCTTTTTAATTTTCTATGAGAATAATTTCAAAGCTTTACATTTTCGTAATTATAAATATTATAAATTGCAAGCCGTGGTGGTCCAGCGGCGAGTAACCTTGCCTGCCGTGCAGGAGGCGATGTTTCGATCCCCGTCCATGCCGACTCGTATCAATGAGTTTTTCGGAATTTATGTACGATTTGTAATACCACTGGCTTTTCGGTGAAGGAAAACATCGCGAGGAAACCTGCATGCTTCAATTTCGAGGCATGTATTGTACCCACTATTCATTACAAGTGGCGACGGGCTCACTTCTCGTCACACTGGACACAGTTTCGGTACTAGTGAAACGTGGATGTTCTGTGGTTTCAGAATATCTCTGACTACCCCCTCGTATAGTCGAGCATGCATGCATATAAATTGCGAATGTTATTTGTTGCGCGACATCTAGATTTTATAAACTACTAGCAGCCCGTCCCGGCTTCGCACGGGGTAGACAAATAAATTTTAAGACTCATTTTTCTACACCTTCGGTTACATTGTTCAAATTTTACCAAGGATCCCTAATTTTTTTCAAAATGAAATGTAGCCTATGTCAAATTGGAAGAATGTAGCATTCTATTGGTGAAAGAATTTTTTAAATCGGCTCAGTACTTTTTGAGCCTATTCATTACAAACATACAAACATACAAAAATAGGTACAAATCTTTCCTCTTGATAATATTAGTGTAGATTACTTTTATTAATACCGTCTACGCGTATTTTGCGTCAAACATTTGTATGAAATTGACAACTCTGCAACCACCTTAAGATTTTTCGTTATAACACTACGGCCTCGGGCTGGCGAGACGGACTGAAAACCAACTCCGCTTTTGAGTCATTCTTTACGTACTAAATTAGCTGATTTTATTTCGTGCTCGGCTGTTCTTGCCTACATTTCTATGGAAGCATAAATTTAATTCCAGGGTTTGTGCAGCTGTAAGAAAATAGACGTCGAAAATGGGTGAGCTTTTTGTGCTATTTAGTTTAGCACATCCTCTTTTAATTACTTAGCTGTACATATATAATATGAAACAGATAACGTAATGTGAGCATAAGAGCATAACCTTCATTTACACAACGTGTTAATGAATTAACGCAAAACTGGAAAGTAGTTTGTTTAGAATCGAAAGCAGAAGCGAATTATCATGTTTTCAACATAGGTAATTTTCTTTTCAAAATATTAAATAATTTGTTTGTAAAATTTCAAATTTACTGAACTGGTCCGTCTGTCCGTCTGTCCGTCTGTCCGTCTGTCCGTCTGTCCGTCTGTCCGTCTGTCCGTCTGTCCGTCTGTCCGTCTGTCCGTCTGTCCGTCTGTCCGTCTGTCCGTCTGTCCGTCTGTCCGTCTGTCCGTCTGTCCGTCTGTCCGTCTGTCCGTCTGTCCGTCTGTCCGTCTGTCCGTCTGTCCGTCTGTCCGTCTGTCCGTCTGTCCGTCTGTCCGTCTGTCCGTCTGTCCGTCTGTCCGTCTGTCCGTCTGTCCGTCTGTCCGTCTGTCCGTCTGTCCGTCTGTCCGCCGCTTAGCTCAGATATGGCTATACGGCTTTTTTGTTGACTACGGAACCCTAAAAACTGGATCAACGTATAATCTGAAAAAATCATGAACATTAGAAATAAGGTGTAAATGGCGGGAAAATCATCAGGTTTGAACTAGCTCGTTTTACCAAAAAAGTACTACCAGTGTAAACAGATCTTCATCGGTTACTATGCCTACACACTTAGTATCATTTTATTTTAACTACGACCTATGTAAACCAATTGGCAGTACGGAACACTAATTGCTCCAGTCCCGACTCGCACTTGATCGTTTTTTTTTATTTTGACCATAAAATTGAAGATCCCAAAACAAATAAAACAATAAAAGGTAGGTACTTTATTACAAGACATGAAATATACACATAATTTAACTCCACGATCCCACTACTGGGACACAGACCTTTGCTCAAGGTGAGAGTGTATGCCCAACACGAAACGGTGGTCGATACCGATACCCCTCATAATTTCTTCTTCAGCATATTATGCAGGTTTCGTCACGACGTTTTTCTAAAGCTCGGTAGCTCAGGCGGTAGTAAACCTGCCCGCTGTGCCGAGAGTCGCGCGTTCGAATTTCGTAAGGGAAAAATATTTTTGTGTTTGTGAGTTTGTTTGGATGCAAGTGCGAGCATCACGCAAAAACTACTGAACCGATTTTGATAACACCTTTTTGTTTGATAGGTTATGATCAAACTTAAAATCTGGTATACAACGTGTTAATGAATAAGCGCAAAACCTCATACACCCCAACTGATTTACAACTAACTAATTATATTTAAACAATAATTTCATTATTTTGATGGTTAAAATTTTAAGTTATTCGCATTTTAAGTTTTGTGGCAAAAATGATTTGTTATCATTTCAGCAATGAATGAAAGCGCTAGCGTGCTCATGTATACATTTTAATAATCTTGTTTTGGTAGTAAGTAGGGTGAGTATGCCCGTGCGGTAGGTTGAGATCGAGTTCAGAAAATTTAAAATTTTACAAACAAATTAATTAATATTTTGAAAAAAATTACCTATGCTGAAAACATGATAATTGGATTCTGCTCTCGATTCTAAACAAACTACTTTCTAGTTTTGCGTTAATTCATTAACACGTTGTATGCTACAATTTGCAAAAAAAAAAATTATTCACGCATCAATTGATTTTAAGAAAGCAAAGTAGGTAAAAGTAGTCTTCAGAATCTGAAACGAAAGACATTGCTATAGTTAGTGAAATCTAACCATAAACGTTAAATATTAATTTCGTGAAAAGAGGAAACTGGGACAAGCGCGATTCCAAGTTTTTTCGCACCATGTGTTAGAGATTAAGACATTGTTATGAATAAAAATACTTTTTTAAAATGTCTTTAACGGCTCTGGATACTAGTCCTTTTGAGCCATTCGTTATTTTTTTCTTTATATTCTTTATTTTGATGATGGGATGATAGATGACGATGAATTTGTGGTCGATTTCGTAAGCTCGCGCGTTGCCGCCAAAATGACCGTGTACGAGTTTACTTGAACCAACACTTATGTTCTGTTATCGTATTTATTTTGAGATTCCTGTTACGTCGGTCGCTTTACGCAACTGTTTGGTACACAATCCGTACGAAATTATGTGACAAATATCACTAAAACCAATTTTTTACGAATTTCAAATACGACGAAACACAGCAAGAGCAATGGCGCCAAGCAAACTCCTGAATAAAAATACTCTCTTGTAAGCAGCGTTGCCAGATCCACGAAAAAATCTGCAGATCTACGGATTTCTGGCCTTGTAGGTGGACATAGGGATTATTATTTTTTTACGGCATTTTCGTACATTTTTAAAGTTCTTGTGCTAACCTCGCACAAAAATGAAAGCGAAACGTAAATTATTAACTGCTATTGAAACGCAGCAGTGCACACCGCTACAACACACATGTTACTAAGAAAATTTGTAAATCAGCATTTCAAAATATTTAAAACATCGGATCTGGGAAAGAACCACCATACTACATCACTAAAACATTTTTTTTCTCCCGGATCCTTAGCGCGAGCCCGGCACACACATGACCGAGCCCGGCACACGCGTGCACAATGCGGGTTGGTAAACTTCAAATACGCATCGGAATTTCTTCTTCAGCGTATGCAGGTCTCATTTCCTCCCGATGATTTCCTTCATATTATTGACCGTATTTTACACATGACAATAAAAAAAATTCTACAGTAATTACCCCAGCCATAGTAGTAACTCCTACTGAGGCCATCCCCATAGCGGTGATAGTGATGGGTTTCTGTACTCTTTTCAGTATGATGCACACTGTGCGCTGGTTCCTTATATCCATACATTCCCACGGTATATCGTACACGTTGTCTTTTATCTTTTCACTCTGAAATCATAATATCATGTTTTGTATTTCTGTTTACATAATAAGGTGAATATGATACAAAATACTAACCACAGTTCCAACAATTTCAAATACGCAAGAAATCACAATGAGTTGACTAAATATCACGACGGTCATTGGTCCAAAGCGGGTCAGTGCTTCGAAGTTCTGGAAATTAATATTCATCATCATTATCAGCCGATTGACGTCCACTGCTGGACATAGGCCTCCCCCAAGGATTCCCAAACGACTGGTCCCGCGCTGCCTTCATCCTACGGGTTCCCGCCGCCTTCACTTGGACGTCGGACCACCTTGTGAGGGGCCTACCCACGCTTCGCTTTCCGTTACGGGGCCGCCACTCGAGAACTCTTCGGCCCCATCAATAATATAATAATTATGGTGGTTTATAAAATTATAACCATTTTATACATTTCCTCCGTATAATTTTTGTGTCTAGTATGGAATCAATTTGATAGTCAGCTAAGTAGGTAGTTGACGTTGTATGTTTTAGCCTATACGACCCCACTGTAGGAGGTTTTTTTTGGATGTCCACAGCACAATGCAATACATTAACATTGATATCATCATCGTTGACATTGTGTTTCAATCGCTTACGCAAACGCTGTTTCCTCGCGGCGATTTCTTTCACCAGGAACAAGTAGTATCAAGAAATATTTAAACGATTCTAAAAACACACTGGTACAAATTTTGTTAGACTAGCTGTTCACTAGAGATGTGCGATGTAGCTAAGCTACAGTGCGAGGAGAAAAGTAACCAATCAGATTACTCCAATTTCATAGCTTAACTTGGAGCAGATCTGGTGGACGAGTGTTTAGTTAAGCTAGTTCTTTTTCCATATAACTCGAACAAGAGATGCGTTCTAAGAATATATGCTAGGAATGTGTAAGAGTTACGAGGAAAAACGAACTAAAGGGGTTTCACGGACCACACACGCTACGACTCTGACATACCTCTTTAGCATCATTCACATTCATACAATTTTTCATGCACTTCCGTCGATTGAGGGTGCTACGAACTTGTCCTTGTCGGAAAAGATCATTAGTACATTTTCCTCGGACGACCTCTCCCAACACTTCCGCTCACCTTGGCTTGATATATTTCTTTCGTAAGTCTTCTTTCATTCATTCTCTCCCCTTGATCAAACCATCTAAGCATACCTCTCTCAATCCTGGTTACTATATCATCTTTCAACTTACACCAATCCATTATCACACTGTTCTTGAACAGTGTGATTCGGTCTATCAAAGTACCTAGTAAGTAAATACCACACACATTTCAACTGCATTCACTCGACTTTCTTTCCTTTCGGGGTTTCACACAGTCTATAAACGAAATTCATCATAGCTTAGCTTACCAATGAAATTAAATGATTTATTTGCATGACATAATCATGCAAATAAATCATTTAATTTCATTAGCTAGGTAGCGAAGCTAGATGCATATGGTAAGCTAAGCTAATCATCACATCTCACTCATCTACCTTGCATAGCTTTAATGGACGATGTATATAGTTTAATAGCTTCGCTACACATCCTCCAGCCTAGCTTCATCGCACGTCTCTGCTGGACAGTCAGCCAAGCAAATAAAAGCTTTACTTACAGCTATAGAGCACTCCAGAAGTAGCAAACAACAGCTTAACAAATGAAACACATAGTTTACAGCTAACATGATTCCAAAAAAATCTGAGAATTTATCCGCAAATTGTACAATCGATCTGTGATGATCGATACATTCAACCAACTTTTTATGAATGTATTTATTCTCTCCATCATCGTACATTTCAAATATAGCTTCCACTTTTCCCTTTTCTTTACTTAAACCTTCAATTATGATTCGTTTAATAGGTCGAGGTATATTCTGAAGATTATTTCTCAAAATTTGGATATGTCCAATTATTTGAAATACCATTACATACAGAAGTAAGTCGAACCCAACAAATGAAATTGTAGAGACGTGTGTGACAAAGAGGTTGAATATTGTAATTGAGAAAAACCAATCACTAGGGTCGATTCCAGGGAAAGTCAAATAAACCGAATAATCAATGGTAGAATTCTCTATTCTGTTGCCGGTGAATGCACCTATTTTGTAGTTATGGTACCAGGGGCACAGATTGAAGAGGATCACTCCAAATACCATTACTGCAATCATACACGTTGTGTAGTAATATGATACTTTGTTGAGGAAGGTATACATCTGCAATTAAGAACAAAAAATCTTAAGTTTAAGATTAACATGTACTTAGTTCAGGCCATCAAATACAACTACTAGATTAATCCCTAAGTACAGAACATTTCATTTTTTTCTGCTTAAATATGAAGGTATTATAATTATTATGAGCCCCGTAGTTATAACTCACATTAATTCTTTAATTTCAAAGAAATGGGTATGAGTAAAGGTATTGCCATTTTTTAAACAGTCGCGGCCACCAATCAAAGTATAGTATAATTATTTATAGTACTATAAAAATCAAACATATTGTTATTAACATTTATGGCTTAGCTCGCATCGGAACTGAGATATTTGACTCTAAAGGTTCATGAAAAAGTAGCCAAAACCTTTAAAAATCAACGCTTTTCCCATCAATCAATCGAAACATATTACCTACTCAGCAAAATATACCGTAAAGAAATACAGAAGATACAAAAGAAGGCGGTCTTAGCGAAAAAGCGATTTTTCCCATACAAAATTAGAAGTTATTTGTACCTTAATTTACCTTGTTTTTTAATGTATTTTGAAAGGTCCCAAAACCCTATTTAAGTTTTACTACAGGCCAATAAAAAAAAAAATTCTCTTTAATTTTTTATTGGCCATACTCATACCCATTTACCACGTCTTCTATAGAAGCTTTGCTCACAATTATAGACTTAATAATTTCCATACAAAGTTGGACAAAGTCCGCAAATGTTATCATTAAAAAAATATAGTTCAGTGACACTTTGCTGGATGGCGTTACAATCTCAAAAATTCTGCTGTCAGATCTAAAGTGTTTAGGTTTTTTCTCTATTCCCTAATTTTAGGGAGTTTGTTAATTCATTTTTACGATTTTAATAATAACGATGTGAAAGACGTATTTATACCTTGAAATGATAGAATTTTATGCAGTTGCCGTCTATTTATGTACCTACAACAGACTACGATACATTTTCAGTGTTTTTACGTAGTCTTTGGTAATGAGCAATTCATCCATTGGCAACACCTGTCAGTCAAATACAAATCAAACACAAAAAAACTTTTTAACCCTCAAATTAGCAGGTTTCTTTGTCCAATTTACTAACGCCATCTGCTGATTTTTATTTATACTACTCTTGGAAACTGCCTCATACTCTATCGGCCAGCGTAAGCTTTGATTGACTCTACTACAATAGAAGATAGAGTGTAGTGCTAACTCTTTATAACCTGTCACAAAAAGGGCTATTCGTCTATGGTTTGTATCATCGTTATTTGTGTTGTCAATTGATAAATTTTACACTACCAAGAAATACATAATAGCTCCGAAAATGTGTTGTACGTAAACGAACCTTGACTCTAAGTTCTAACACAACTCGCATAAAAAAGTAATCAATTTAAAATATCAAAATGTCTTTCACATTGTTACAATCATAATCAATTTAACAAATTAACAAAAATAAAAAAATTCTCCCCTAAAATTGGGAAATCGAGAAAAACACGGAACACTATCGGTCTGGCAGTTTACGAATGTAATGCCATCTATCCAGTGCCACGGAAAAAAAACTTGCTGAATATACAATTCTTTCATTTTTCTATAAGTTTTGATTAAATGGTCTATAAAATAAAAGTTTACCTCAAAATTGTATCCGCCGGCATTTTTAAAATGGATTAAATGAAAAGACATGAAAAACTCTTTCGTTAGCATTTTGTATGTTTTTAAATTTGTCAAAATTATTCTTATCTGAAAAAAACATTATAAGTTTTATAATTACTTTTCCATACAAACATAATAATTCTAATAAAAAATATGAATGCGATGATTTATAAGCAAGATTATTTGCAAAAAAAATTTTTGACGGGGTACTGCTTTTAAATGGGAATAGATACTTTGTGTGATATTGTCCAAGATATTTATTTATTATTATATATCCGATTTTAAGTCAGATCATAAGCTATCAAAATAAATGTTTCATCAAAATCGGTTCAGTAATTTTTGCGTGATGCTGTTACAAACATACATCCAAACAAACAAACAGACGAACAGTCAGACAAAGATTCTAAAAAAGGTTGATTTGGAGTCCAGGATACCTAGAAACCATATCGTCATCTTTTTTTTGTAAATATCTTTAATGTACAGACACACTTCTGTTACAGTTTTATAATAGTTTAGATTAGATAAGTGGCGCCCGCGACTTCGTACGAGCAGACTCCCATAATACCACATAACTTTTGATTGCATGAACCAATTGCGATGAAAATCCTAAATGTTAATCCAAACTACGCTTTTGTGAAAACCACATCCTAATCGGTTTATCTTCCATGTACACACGGCGACACATCAAACTCAATATCAAAACAAACATAAGCTGGCCGCGCGACGTTATACATTACTCTACCTACGCGGTGCCAGCTTATTTTGGTTTTGCGTAGCTTCATGTGTCATCGTGTGTCCACGCCTAGTTTAAAATTTTATTATAAAAGGTATAGAAGATAGATAAAATTGATAAACGCTTACCAGTGTCATAGTAGATACAAACATGGTAATATAACAATGACCCAAAACGAAGAAACTAACTTCTTTATGATACTCGTAAATAAAAGATATTATCGCAAAAATGACTATAGCAACATGTATAACGAGATATTTTCTGAAGCATCGAACGAAAATATTTATCTTTTCACCAAACATCTCTCCTGGCCATGCCGCTATCGACCAAAGACATAATCTCAATATCTTCACATATTGTAAAGATAGAGGATTTTGTTCACTGAAACAAAGAAATTATTACGTGCCCATGGTGTACCCTTATAGTACTGTAGCCCCGGGACTTTTTAATTACCAAAAAGATTGCCGTTTAGAAATTGTTGTAAGGTACGAAATTACTAATTACTGTCATGTTCTTCATCTTAGTTCAATACCCATAGGTAAGACAGTCTAAAATTGCCATACAAAGCTATAACACCAATCAAAATTTACTTTTTCATCTGGTCTTATGGCTTTGTATAGCAACCTTAGGCAGACTTACTATTACGTATGTGTATTGAACTGAGATGAAGAACATGACAGTATAGAAAAAAAAGGTACCCTCGAAATTTAAAAAAATCAGACAATAGGCTATAATCAAATTGACCAATCAAAATGAAGAACATGACAGTATAGAAAAGAAACGTCAACCTCGAATTTTAAAAATTTCACACTTATTTTTTTTGTTACGGCGCATTGTGATCAGGACTGGATTGAACTGTGACTGGACTATGTATGAACCATAACTTTTGACATATTTGGTATTGCGCTAATCGCGGTACAGCTCATGACAGCCGCTCAGACGTTAAAGGCTGTCAGTTACATAAAGTTTAGCGCGATGCGGAATTCAGCACAGTTGAATAGTAATTGGATTGCAATGTGATTAGAACTGAAATTGGGTAAGAATAGAACTTCGATCGTTTTAACTTAGCGCAATCGATGGGCTGTTAGACTTAGGTTTTTATATTCGTAGTTTCATACCTTACAACAATTTCTAAACGGCAATCGGTTATCTTTTTGGTAATTAAATAGTCCCAGGGCTACAGTACTATTACTTAGATAAGTAGCATAATAATTTTTAAATACCTATTCTGCTGTGGTGATGTGGTGGTGTGTGATGTGTATTCATACATCACAATAGAGATCGAAATCAAACTTAACGATCCGTTAAAATATACGAAAAAATTGCGTATGTTTCGGTATAGTCACAGAGAAATGACACGCTCCTATACAGGATCCAACTTAATATACAGACATTTTTTGAGAGGTTGATCAAACTGAACAACTTTGTATATGGGACCAACATTGAAATCGAGAAAAAACAAATCTGATGTCCCATAGATTTGGCTCGCGTGGATGTGCAGGTTTGTATGGAACAGCTGTTTTTTTTTCGCGATTTCGATGTCGGTCCCATAGAAAAAGTTGTTCAGTTTCATGGTCTAATCATCCCCTTAAAAAAGTGTCAGCATATTAAGAAGGACCCTAGATATGTCTAATAGATTTTTTCAATTCTAAAACGCAACAATTAAAAGTAGTTTTAAAAGTCCTAACTATTTCTATCACTAACGAGTGAAGAAATGGAACTTGGATAGCTCAAATTTAATGGATAATCTGATAAAAACTACGGATAAAAACACTACTTACCTATTATTACTGTCGTCCTTACTTATTAAACGCTATAATCAGACCCAGGTAACATTATTGCATTTCATGGCAAATGACAGGGAAGTTATAGGGCTGTGTTTAATCCATATTCAATGCACACGAATAAAAATATATTTATTCAACGTGTTAATGAATAAGCGCAAAACCTCATACACCCCAACTGATTCATAACAAAATAATTCGATTGAAACAATAATGTCATTATTTTGATATTTAAAATGTAAAGTTATTCGCATTTTAAGTTTTGAGGCAAAAATGATTTGTTATCATTTCAGCAATGAATGAAAGCGTTAATGTGCTCGTGGATACATTTTCAGAATCTTGTTTTGGTAGTAAGTAGCGCGAGTGTGCCAGTGCGGTGGGTTGACATCGATTTCAGTAAAGTTTAAATTTTATAAACAAATTATTTAATATTTAGAAAAAAATTACCTATGTTGAAAACATGATAATTCGATTCTGCTCTCGATTCTAAAAAAACTACTTTCTAGTTTTGCGTCAATTCATTAACACGTTGTATAACAACATCCGCGTTTTTTGGTCCAAATGTGAAAGTGCCGGCCAACAAAAACTTATGCTAGGTATCAGAACTTGTCCGTCTTTGTATTTTAATTATGGCATGCTAGCTGTAGTCGTAGAGGGAGAAGTAATAGAGATCGGAACGTGTTTTATCCCATTCACTCAATAAGAGATGCACGTAGCAAATTCTCTGGTTAAAAAAGGAGATCGTTACCTTGTTTCTGTCCTTATCGACGTAACCACTTTTTTGTACTACGGCACAGAATTGTTAATAGTATATAGTTCTACATACAGATCGGCCACTCCCCGCCTCCCTCTGACTTCAGATACCCCACCTCACACTTTCTGGGGAAACTTGAGGGGAGCCGAGCAAGGGAATACAGTCAGGCGCGCGCACCCGTTTGAGTTAACTACATAAAATATATAACATATGTTGGAAAATAGCACTAAATGTCATCTAAATTTCGTTCCTTTTTATGTTATTAAAATAGAATACACGCTAAAGAATTACCTACTGAAAATGTGAATTGAGTTTTATTTTTACCGTTTGAAATGATAAAAATTAAAAATATAATATATTTTATGTAGACAAATACTAGGACCGCGCAAGCCTGACTCAAGTATCCCCAGAAAGTGTGAGGTGAAGTGAGGAAACTGCAGTCAGAAAGGGGCGGGAAGTGGCGGTTCTGTATGTGGAACTATATACTATTACCTATTCTGTGGTTTAGTACACATCACCTTTCTTGCATCCAACCTTTAGTCCTATTTGGAACACGAGCTAGGACGCGCCTATGTGCGCCTTTTTGAAAACCCAAAACTCCGGCTCAAGGTCCGGCAGTATCTTGTATCATGTACTAATTGCTATCATGAAAGCACTCTGAATATTATCTGCGCCTTTCCTTCATCGCCATCCGGATCATCCCTTACAACCTTAATAATACCAAGGAAATTGGCCGGCACTTCCAATTTTATAGTTGAAGAAAAAAAAAACAGTTGATGTGGCTGGCATAGCATAGCATAATTATGCTCACGACTATATTCCCCGAGGGGGTAGTCAGAGATATTCTGAATCCTCAGAACATCCACGTTTTACCAGTAGTACAGAAACTGTGGCCAGTGTGACGGGGGGTGAGCCCGTCGCCACTTACAATGGACAATAGGTACAATACATGAAATTGAAGCATGCAGGTTTCCTCACGATGTTTTTCCTTCACCGAAAAGCCAGTGGTGTTACAAATCGTACATACTCGTAGATTCCGAAAAACTCATTGGTACGAGTCGGCCTAGACGGGGATCGAACCATCGCCTCCTGCACGGCAGGCAAGGCTCGCCACTGGACCACCACGGCTGTGGCATGTGGCTGGCCACGTAGCATTTTCGTTACGACGATTTTTTTTGTCTTAGTTCCCAATATTTCGGCAAAGTTACAACTGCTATCATTATGGGATGGATGAAGATTGCCGTGCTTTACGTATCTTTTGGTTTCGCTTAATCCGTGAGAGGACTAACTATTCGTACATACCTTTCGCTGTAAAAACAGCAGCATCATGGGGATTGGAAGCCAATGCTTTCTTTAGGCATCTGGGACGACGCTTTACAGATAAAGGTTGTGGCCCCCGGCTCTGGACAATATTTAATCCAACAACTGTCCAGGTGTGCAGCGGGGAAATGATATCAGCGTGGTGCAAGTGGTAACGTAATAGGCAATTTTGGTCTGGGTAGGGCAAAGAGATTGTACATAATAGAGTGAGCCATACCAATTGTAAAGTGTCCACTTTTTTTGACGTTTAGGTTTGGGTGTGTGGTGTCAAGTAGTATGGACAAATGGCACCAAGTGACATATGGCCTTATGTTTACGGTCACTTTTCACACACCCTAGCTCAAAAAACAGTGGGGAGCCGCATAAACAAATATCTATAGTTCCATCTCCTTCTACTATTAAAGGTACCTCATAAGACAAAAGAGACTAACTACAATCGTAAATTTATGCGGACTCTATGGAGATCCTTCCTCTGAGGGGTAGGGCCAAGTGACCCTTTAGAGTTATTATTTTTTCTTCTTCTTTCACTTTAGGTAGAGTCAGCTTTCCTAATTTGGCGGGGCCAAGACAGCCGGTTTTGGGTTGTCGGATCGGATAAATTCTCCTTTTGAATGAGTTTTTTCATACTGGTCCACCACCTGAAAAGAGGACGTCCTCTGCTTCTTTTGTTTTCTGGGAGGCATAAAACTTTCTTGACCTCTTCACCTCCGAGCATCACGTGGCTATACCACCTCAAGGGACTTTCTGATCGTTTTTCGGGAATGGGGGCCACTTTCAAGCTGCCACGGATATACTCATTCCGGACGTTTTGTTACCCCGCCCGACCATCTTAACATTTTCATTTCTGTAGAGTATACTTTTTGCGTATGTGACTCTTTCCCCGTCCAGCATTCTACCCTGTATAATTTTTTATGTTTTTTAAATACTTTAGTTTAGTTAAGTTATATTTTATTTTTAGGATAATGTTAATTTAGATTATAAATAAAACACCCTTTTATTCCCTTAGTAAATATTTTATTTTACAACAACTGTATGTCAGAGATACCTTAATGTGGTCATCCTACTAATATCATATCATATCTTAACCAATTGCAGTGGCTATACTAACTCTGGAAACCCTTTTATTACATTTGGTGTCTTCTGTGTGATCTGTGGACTAACAGAAAGAGGGATAGACACATGAACAGACTGATAATTATATTTAGGGAAAAAAAAGTACGATAATTATTCTTAAATTTTTTTTCCCTTAGTCTCGCCCCTGCAACAATTTTACTATATAATTTTATTAACAATTATATTTTCCACTGCAAATTTTATTGTTACCTTGTATACCTGTGCACACTTTAGTGAAAGATCAAAGGAAGAATAATGACTATGATGAATTCGTGCGCATTTTTATTTTATTATAAATAATCCACGTGCGAAAAACTGCATGCGCCTTCTGACAAGGTAGGTATCGATATTTTTATGAAACTTACGACATCGAACTCATATTTTTTTACATGAGCGAATATTTTACATTGTAAACTCAAAATAATTTATTCAATAAGGAACTTAAAGCCCACATAGCTACCACCGCGTCGTCGGATCGTGTTGTCGCTGTAGAGAAGTCGCCAGAAACTCTTCAATATAACTATTACAATTTCTTTTGGTTGTCTAGGGTACCGATAGATGGTTCTACGGTCTGCGCAAATAAGTCAAAATTTCAAAAAGTTTTTTAAAATTAATTTTTATTAAAGAGGATATGCTGATGAAATGCTAACGCATCTTTTGGTGGTATATTTCATTATTTACAGATAATTTTAAGCGAAAATTTTAAAATGTTTACGTTTGACATGGATGTATGGGCTTGGCCTTTAAAAAAGAGGCACAGTCTTGACAGGCTCTCGCGAACGTCTCTATGATGCGATAAACATTGCGATTTGTCGAGTTTTATATGACCTAATTTAAAAAAGAAAAGAAATGTGTTGATTATTAAACATTATGCGTCTAAACAGTACATAGGTTTAGACGTTTAGTAAAATTATAAGTAAATTGTTACATACCATAGGGTCTGTTAAATATTGAAAATTCAAATTGTTTTAAAAAAGGACTAAATTTAAACAGTAAAATTAACTAACTCGACCACTCGATTTGTGGTCTTGTAGAATAATGATCTATTTTCCTATGGCATGGCATGGCATCAAAAGGTCCTATTCCAGCATCCAAAGAACCATTTTCTCCTGGTTTTTGAACGAAAATAAAATATCTTGTTTATCTGGTATAATCCAAACCCATATTATGAGGTAGGTAGATGAAAAGGTAGGTAGTGCCCTTGCGCTTCGCTTGGCTCGTCTTGGCGGGGGCAATACCCCAGATGTTGGAGAAACCGGTGGCGAAAGTGGCTAGTAGCTTTGCCTTCTGCACAGTGGCAAAGTTCGATCCTTGCTGATGGTTTTTGAAAACTTATTATAAACTATTTGTTTCTTACGCAGAGTTTTCAGCTTCAGCGGCACTCGCACTCCTACCCTCATGTGGCGCATGTCATTTCTTTGTCGTGTCACCTCTAATACGTCATATACATGATCCTTCTGAATATGCTTTTAAGGGCATGATCGGACAAACTGAACAACTTTCTCTACAGGGTTTAACAAAACACCCTAGTAATACTTAGGGGGTGCTACAGACTAACAAACTGAACAACTTTCCATAGTGAAAGCCATCATCGAAATCGCGAAAAAAAAAATGTTTTTTCATACAAAACTGTAGTACCGTCTCGACTCAAATGTAAGAGACAGCAGATTTTTTTATTTTGTCTCGACGTTAGCCCTATAGTGAAAGTTGTTCAGTTTGATGGTCTGTCGCATCCCCTTAAGTATTACTAGGGTGTTTTGTTACAACCTGTGTATGACCAACATCGACAACGCAAAAAAAACTTCTGTCCCATTTGGGTCGAGTATGTTTGCAGTTTTGTATGGAACAGCAGATTTTTTTCGCGATTTCGATCTTGTTCCCATAGAGAAAGTTATTCATTTTGATGGTCAGATCATTCCCTTGAAAACAGGTTGTCTTTAAGAAGGACCTTCAAGGGTATGATTAGATCAACTTTTTTTATGGGAACAACACCAAAACATCTCAATGATTGCCGCTGGTCAATGACACCAAACTATTTCACAAAATCATTTAGACTTAACCAACTTAACATGACCTTTTGAAGGATCCTCTTGAAACAAATGACAAGGGACGAGATCTGACACAAAGTTGACATGATGTGGGTTACATTGTAAAAGGAACTTTGTCCCTAAGGACTTTAAACCGCTATATAGAGTGACACTCAAAGGGCAACAATACACTTGCTTTTGTTTACTGATATCGGTCAGTGACTGAAGCTTGTGATAGTGGAGATAGTGAACAATACTTACATAGATATTGTCAACTAAACTTGGTGCGACCTATTCTTCATTCCAAATAAGGACGATTTTCCGATTCATGTATAACTTTCTGGCCAATCCTGATTTGCAAATATAATTTATTTATCATTATATTATTTATAAGCCGTGGTGGTCCAGTAGCGAGTAACCTTGCCTGCCGTGCAGGAGGCGATGGTTCGATCCCCGTCCAGGCCGACTCGTACCAATGAGTTTTTTCGGAATTTATGTACGATTTGTAACGCCACTGGCTTTTCGGTGAAGGAAAACATCGTGAGGAAAACCTGTATGCTTCAATTTCGAAGCATGTATTGTACCCACTGCCCATTATAAGTGGCGACGGGCTCACCCCCCGTCACACTAGACAGAGTTTCGGTACTACTGAAACGTGGATGCTCTGAGGTTTCAGAACATTTCTGACTACCCGGTGCGTATGCTACCTCGGGGAATATAGTCGTGAGCATATACATACATACATTTATTTATCAGAAAGATATACTATCCCACATATCTTGGACGTTACTAAAGCTGTTCTAATAATAAGTGAGAAGAAGTGTTTCAAATCTGTTTCTTTAATTCAAAACAGCCTTAGAATTTCGTTGCTATTTGGAATGGAGTATAGTAGCACATTAATGTAGAAGTAGGTACAATACATGAATAAATATCCCTACGGAACGAAAGCTTCATACAAGCAGCCGCCGTCGGTGCACTTTTACATAGAGCGCGTTAGAGGAAGTACGATACTACCTATATAATAAGAAGGAACATTGTTTTTATGCAATGTGTGTTGAATTATTTTAAAAATGTCATGTAAAATTTGTTTTAAATAACGTATAGTTACGGGGCTGGGCCTTTGAGTGTGCGTTAGTCTTTATGTTGACGAAGCGTGTAGCAGATTTAGAGTGTATAGGTTTAAGATTTTGACGAAGCGTGCTGCTGATTGGTACCCTGTTTCTTTATTTTTTGTTTAACTTTTGTCGAAGCATGTTGCAGATACGGACATGTTGCCATTTTGACGAAGCGTGTTGCAGATTTGAAGCTTGTACTTTCTTATAAATAAAGTTCGAATCGAATAATTAAATAACTTACAATAAACACACATACATATACTGACGCCTCTATCCTACAGGGGTAGGCAGAGACTACGGCTCGCCACACTCACACTATTCTGACTGAGATACTACTCTAGCCTCATACACTTACATACACTTTCATAAATCCATCCACTTCCATGCACTTCCGGCGGTTAAGGGTGGTACGCACTTATCCTTTTCGGAGAAGACCATTTATTTGGTCGTGGTAAGTTCTCCTCGGACGCCCTCTCTCGACTGTTCCACTCACATTGGATCGATAAATCTCCCTAGTGAGTCTACTCTCATTAATACTCTGTACTTATAATATTTAGTCCATACGGAAGACAGTTAGCGACTCAATCGTGAGGCGGCGATTCGATTCCTAGGTTGTACTACGTTCTACGTTTGTGTACGGTTGTATTTGTCATTATCACTAGCTCGGCGGTGAAGGAAAACATCGTGAGGAAACCTGCATTCCCGAGAATGAAAAGAAGATACCATAAGTTCGGAGGTATGCGTAAAATATAGGTGAGCTTGGGGTGAACACAATAGACCAGCGATGGTCGCAGTGTTACATAACGACCCTTGCTTGCAGTAGCCCAGCTAGCAATCAATTAATAATGTAAATGTATTAATTTACTTTATATTGGCTGTAAAATCTGTAAATTCATTGACTTATATGGTCGAAAGTGATAAAGAAACGAATTTTATTCTAGATATAATTTTAATTTGAAACCTTAGACCATATAACTATGGATGAATTACGCGTGTAATTGTACACACTTTTTGCGGGGGAGGAAGAAGAATGCAATCCGCAACTTTGGATTTTATTCCATTACTATAGATTCTAATCTTGATTGTTAAAAATAGTTTCGGGTGAACCCCAAACGAGACTAGTTTAAAGTTATTGTTTCGCAATTATAGACTGTCTTATTTAGTAATAAGGTAAAAATTGTATGTAAATGCACATGATCAATTGATCGTATAACTTGGCAGAGGGGAATGCTAACGCGAGGCTGGTCCCTAGTTATATGGTCTAAGTTTAAAACCAATTTTTTTATATTTTTCACGTCTAGTATAGATAGATAACTCTGAAACTTGCCCAGCATTATACCAAAATGTTCCAATACAATCTTCAGTCATTCCCCACAACCTATTCCCCCTCAAGACTTATTGACACTAGACTTGCGTCCGGCTCGGGGCGCTCATAAAAATAAATAAAGCGCTCCATCGACACACTTCGGCCATAGATTGCGACGTGAATCACCCTAATAAAACATTTATATTAACAGTGTGGTGAGAGCTTTGGGAAAAGTGTTTTCTTTATAGTGAGACTTTACTATAGCTATAGTATACAACTCAGGAGGTTAATATGATATATTTATAGTATAAGCCGTGGTGGTTCAGTGGCGAGTAACCTTGCTTGCCGTGCAGGAGGCGATGGTTCGATCCCCGTTCAGGTCGACTCGTACCAATGAGTTTTTCGGAAATTATGTACGATTTGCAACACCACTGTCCATTACAAGTGGCGAAGGGCTCAATCCCCGCCACAATGGACACTAGGACTTTCGGTACTAGTGAAACGTGGATCTGACTACCCCCTCGGGGGATATAGTCGTGAGCATATGCTTATGCTTATTCATATTAAGTTTATGGTCATTTCTGAATGGAAGAAAGTTCCTTGTTTGACTACGGAACCCTAAAAAGAGAAAAATAAATGATCAGAGAAAAGCTCCTTGTTCATGTCATCTTTATTATTTGTAACAATATCTGTATGTAGAGACAATAAATAACGTTTTAAAATATATAATTAATAGAAATCGTCATCGTTTAATTAAAATTGTTTTTTATTCGTCATCATCATCAAATAGGAAATTAGTTACTTAATTTCTATAACAGCGAAATTTAAATTTTACAGCACTAAAGCAAATAAATGAAAAGAACGTTTAAAAAATTATAAACTTTTACTAATTATTATAAGGACTAGCCTTGCGGTAGCATTTCCCCTCTGCCACGGTATAAGCACAATTGATCTTGTGCATTTACATTTAATTTTACACCTTATCACTAAACGAGACAGCCTATAATTGCGAATTAATAACTTCGAACTTAGAACGTTTGGGGTTCACACGAGACTACTTTTCATGATTTTTAACATTCAATATTAGAATCTAAAGTTATGGGGAATAAAATCCAAAGTTGCGGATTTCATGTTACCTCGCCCCCCGCAAAAAGTGGCAGAATTGTTTGTTAGTAGAATTACACGCGTAACCAGTCCACATATAAATAGTCAAAGATTATAAACGAAATGTATCAAACATGGAATTTGGAGCAATTAACAAAAAAAAAGCATCTGTGTACGTACTTTTACAAAGAGTTACACAAACAAGCACATAAACAAAAAACCTAAGAGGAAGGAACTCCACAGAGTCCGCATAAATTTACGATTGTAGTTAGTCTCTTTTGTCTTATGACATACCTTTAATAGTAGAAGGAGATGGAACTATAGATATTTGTTTATGCGGCTGTCCACTTTTTTTTTGAGCTAGTGTGTGTGAAATGTGACCGTAAACATAAGGCCATATGTCACTTGGTCCTCTTTTGTCCATACTACTTGACACCACACACTCAAACCTAAACGTCAAAAAAGTGGGCACTTTAAAATTGGTATGGCTCACTCTATACAGGATCCTTCTTAATTTGCTGACACTTCTTTAAGGGGATAATCAGACCGCCAAACTGAACAACTTTTACTACGTCACCAACATTGAAATCGCGAAATAATAATCTGCTGTTTCATATATTTGGCTCGAGAACGAGTAGGTTTGCAGTTTTGTATGGAACAGCGGTTTTTTTTCGCGATTTCAATGTTGGCGCCGTAGTAAAAGTTATTCAGTTTGGCAGTCTGATCATCCCCTTAAAAAAGTGTCAGCATATTAAGAAGGATACAACTTGTTAATGAAATAATGCAAAACTAGAAAGTAGTTTGTTTAGAATCGAGAGCAGAATCGAATTATCGTGTTTTCAACATAGGTAATTTTTTTCAAAATATTTAATAATTAGTAATGGAAATAACTTTATAAAAATTAAATTATTTTTTCAATCGAATTATTTTGTTATAAATCAGTTGGGGTGTATGAGGTTTTGCGCTTATTCCTTTACACGTTGTATAAACTGATGATGACTATGATGATTATCTTTAGTAAGTACTCGAATCGAACCATACAACATAATCGAACTTGATTTGGACCTATGTTCACTGCATAGAACACTAAAAACTATTTTTTTACAAAGATTATTAATAACTGTTGTCACCTACTGAAAATACAATCTGTTCCGTTTTTCCTAGCTGGTATACGCCAAAAGAATAATAACTATCAAAAAAACATTTAAAGTAAGTGCTTCTATGGGATACACTTAACTTACAATTTAATATACAAGTAAAAATAAACATTTAAAACTTTTTAATGTTTTGTTTAGACCATCAAACTGAAAAACTTTCACAATGGGACCAACATCGAAATCGCTAAAAAAAAATAACATTAGTAATAAAATATTCAATTCAAAACTCAAAGCTCTAAAATTTTTATTCAAAATAATATCACATAGATAGCTTTCTCACTTAAGATGCGGCTTTACATTAGTAAAGTTTCTGGCATTTATTTAACCTAAGAAAATTGTCACATTATAGGGACATAGCTCAACTTAATGTCTAAAATATTACAATAGCTGACAGTAAAAAGTAAAACAGTACAGATATGAGAACA
The DNA here is from genome assembly GCA_963924505.1 of Agonopterix alstromeriana. Classification (NCBI taxonomy): domain Eukaryota; kingdom Metazoa; phylum Arthropoda; class Insecta; order Lepidoptera; family Depressariidae; genus Agonopterix; species Agonopterix alstromeriana. The sequence goes on from OZ004662.1 coordinate 20,267,921, forward strand.
ACTAGGTACCAGGCATCAACTCTCAAACCTGAGGAACCAAATAACAGTATAATAATTATAATAGTTGATGGTGCGTTAATACGCGCGCCGGGCAGCCCGGCAAGCAGCTCGGTATGCAGCCCGGCAAGCAGCTCGGTATGCAGCCCGGCATGCAGCTCGGTGCGTGCAAGCAATGCAAGCATGGCGGATGCAATCTCGTTGACGCAATATGGCTTATTTCAGACTTTTATCCATCCAATAAATCATAAAAATAATAAATTATTTATTTTCAACTACAACAACTAGTTACAATAAAATATTATTTCTAGGACAGTGTTTCTACAATACTACTAGATTGTGGTAGACTGGTGCTTGAGCTAAGTCTGTCAAGACTTTTCTTTCAAGTCGCCAGGCCCCACCTCTCAGCAGTGTTACATTATTCATATAATTTGTTTTTTCGATTTTACTATTGAGTAATTTAAAGCTTAGTTGTAAAAAGAAAATTATTATAAATGTATTTAAACTAAAATAAAACATACGCTTGAGTACTTTAATGATATCAAATATTACGAGTCAATCGATTTGAGGACAGTAAAATAGGTGAATGTAGTCTTCAGTATCTGGAAATAATGAAATAAAACAATCTAATTCGAGCTACGATGCCACAGACAAAATACGCAGCCAGGAAAAGTTTTCAAACTTGTAAAACACTCTAACACGTAGTTGTTTACAATGGTAAGATTTTTGCTTTGTTGGTTCGATTTACTACTCCTGGACTACACCCGTACGTTTGAATGTCTCCACTCGGAGCTATTTCTGGCCTAGCTAGAGTGCTGTAGATTTTCACCTTGAGCATGTAAATAGTGTCAGATGTTCCTAACCAACAGACAATAAATAGTAGTTACTGATTTTATACCTCAAAAGGAAAAAAATACTTTATTTATAGGTTTAAAATAAGACCTCGAATTAATACGATGACTTTTTGACATACGCGCGCCGGGCAGCCTGGCAAGCAGCTCGGTATACAGCCCGGCAAGCAGCTCGGTATGCAGCCCGGCATGCAGCTCGGTATACAGCCCGGCAAACAGCTCGGTATGCAGCGCTTCATGCAGCTCGGTATGCAGCCCGGCATGCAACTCGGTGCGTGCAAGCAATGCAAGCATGGTGGATGCCATCTCGTTGACGCAATATGCTCTATTTCAGACTATTATCCATCAAATTAAATTACAATATTAGTGTTATAGGTCTTAGTTAGATCGTAGCTTAGTGGTAGTTTGATCGTAGTTTGATCTATTTGTATTGTTACAAAAATCTGCGACGAATTAAAAGAAGAGTTGAGAGACGAAGGTAGTGGATGATAAAAATTCATAGAAACGTAAAACCTGTTCGCTTGGCTAGTCCGACATATTCTAACCTATTGTAACGTGTGTGTGTCTCGTTAATAAGGGCACCAGTCATAGTAGTGACTCCTATAATTACCTTAGTCATAGTAGTGACTCCTACCGGGACCATCCCCGCGGCGGTGACAGTGATGGGTGTCTGTACTCTGTTCAGTATGATGCACACTGTGCGCTGGTTCCTTATGTCCATACATTCCCACGGTATATCGTACACGTTTTCTTTTATCTTTTCGCTCTGAAATTATAATAGTATCATTATCGTTTCGTATCTTTTTTCTATAATTATGAATTTATAATGTTTCATAAATACCAGCCTTAGTTCCAACAATTTCAAAGATGCAAGAAATCAGAATCAGTTGACAAAATATGATAACGGTAAGTGGTCCGAAGCGGGACAATGCGTCTATATCCTGTAAGAATTATACCAAGTATTTGAATTTGTAATTGCATGGCATGGACTGGCCTGGCTCTACAGGCATACCGGACAAATACCCGGTGGTCCGTGGGGCATTTTTTTCAGTTCTATCGACCTTTCGGCCATTCAAGCGGCCCCATAAGTTAAAAGGAAATGCTCTACAATCGAGTTCTAACATAGCAAAATCTCGAGCTCGCTTCGCTTGCTCGTGATTTCAGATAGTATTCCTGCAATCAATCTGGAGCTCACCAGATTGGGTGGGCCGACTGTCTCTAAAATGCCCAAGCAGGTCCGAATCCAGCCCTGCATATTTGACTTCTTTGCTAAATAAACAACCGCTCTATGACAAATCTTCAGCCGTTTACAATACAAACCTATTAAGTTGTTAATGATTTACTTACACCTTGTGAACACTCCAGAAGTAACAAACAACAGCTGACCAATTGAAACGTATAGTTGACAGCCAACATAAGTCCATAACGTTCTGATAATTTCTTTGTAAAGCTAATTATAAATCTGTGATGTTCGACACATTCAGTCAATGTCGTGTGAATGAATCTATTCTCTTCAGCATCGTATCTTTCAAAGGCAAACTCTCTGTTATGTATGCTTTCAAGTACGGTACGTTTTTTTGGTTTAGGTATATTTTCAAGATTATTTCTCAATATTTGTATGTGGCCAATTATATGAAATACCACTAAAGATAGAAGTAAGTCGTTGCCGACAAATAAAACGGTACAAATGTGTGAGATTATGAGATTCCATATTGTTATAAACCAAAAGTATTCAGACGGTTCAATTCCGGGGAATGTTAAAAATACAGAGAAATCAAGTGTAGAATTTGGAACTCTGTTGCCTGTGAAGACACCTATTTTGTAGTTATGGTACCAGGGGCACAAGTTGTAGAGAAACTCTCCAATCAACATCGCTGCTACCAAACATAATGTGTAGTAATACGAAACTTTGTTGACGAATTCGTACATCTGTAATATTATAGGACGGAATTAGTATTATTCTACCCTCCGGACGGAAAGCGTCAACTTTCGTCCCGCTGCGCTAAACGAAGATGCCGCTTTTCGCCTCCGTCGAGGAGAAAAATAGTATACACACCTGAGGCAGTAAATAAGAAAGCCGCAAATCACATGTCATCTGAGACCTTTCTTACTTTCCTGCCCTATATGTGTAATCTATTATTAATTTTACATAAATTTAAAATATTAGTTTAGGTCAGGACATTTGGCTAGAAGAGAAGACGGCCGGTGGACCAAGGCAATAAATGAATGGTGGCCAAGAGAAGGAAGGAGCACAGAACATTATAAGAGGGGTTAGAAATGCAAAGTAGCGCTTTTGCTTCGGAAACGGCTGTCGCCACTTGTCTTCCCGCTCACGCTGCTACAATTACTCATGCCCTCTCGCTCCCACCACGCCACGCGCCTTATGGTGTTATGCAAATCATTGCATAACCTGTGGCGACACCACGCCTACTTTGCACTTCTAACCCCTCTTATAATGTTCCGAGGGAAGGAGGGTGGGTAGACCACCGATGCGATGGTCAAACGACATTGTAAGGATTGCGGGTCGTACATGGATCAGATTGGCACAGGACCGTGAGGAGTGGCGGAAAAAAGAGGCCTGTGCCCAGCAGTAGGTTGATGTGGGCTGATTTGATTGATTGACTAATAGTTTAGGTCATCAAAATCAACATACGCTTTAAAATATATAGAAATACGGGCTTTTCCCCGCAACTTCGTTCCCGTAATGAAAAGAGATTGGAGTTTTAATACTATTTGCTAAATTTAGCAAATGACCGGACTGATTCTATTATATTCTTCGGCTTGGTGGTTACCCCGTTTCGGACATTCTCAGTTATACACATACTTAGTCGTATAGTTTGTTACAGTATACACTTATATCCAGAGCAGATATTTTTCATGATGTACAATAAAACGTTGTATATACAACTTGTTAATGAATTAACGCAAAACTAGAAATTAGTTTGTTTAGAATCGAAAGCAGAATCGAATTATCATATTTTCAACATAGGTAATTTTTTTCTAAATATTAAATAATTTGTTATTAAAATTAAAATTTTTCTGAACTCAATGTCAACCCACCGCACAGGCACACTCACCCTACTTACTACCAAAACAAAATTCTGAAAATGTATCCACGAGCATGCTAGCGCTTTCATTCATTGCTGAAATGATAACAAATAATTGTTGCCTGAAAACTTAAAATGCGAGTAACTTTAAATTTTAATTATTAAAATAAATAAATTATTATTTCAATCTAATTATTTTGTTATAAATCAGTTGGGGTGTATGAGGTTTTGCGCTTATTCATTAACACGCTGTATATACGAACGAACGTACGAACCATAAATTAGGTTTATACTATTCTAAAAGTGTTTTTTAATGATTTGAGCCACGTTTTATAGTTGCTTCAAATCAACGGATATTTTAAAGACGAGAAATACTAAAATATCTATTTCATTATTTGTGTTGGATTATTTCAATTTGAAACTATTCACAAATCTTTGTAAATTAAATTTCAAGTGAATCTACCAAGTATTCGCAAATGAAACAAAAGAAACAAACACCAAAAGTTTTATCGAAATGGGTAGAAGCTTATGGTTAGACTTAAAAATTTGTATATATTTTTTATTTCGCTACGATGAAGGGAACTTGTGGTGCGGACGAAGTCGCCAGCAAAGGCGTATTTAATAATAAGGTATGTTTGTTCAACGTCAAAACAAAAAAAAAACACAATATTTCTTCAATATACAGGGTCCTTCTTAATATGCTGACACTTTTTAAGGGGATGATCAGACCATCAAACTGAACAACTTTCTCTATAGGACCAACATCGAAATCACGAGAAAAAAATAGCTGTCCCACACATTTGGCTCGAGTGGGTTAGCAGTTTTGTAGGGAACAAATTATTATTTTTTCGCGATCTCGATTTTGGTGTCATAGAGAAAGTCAATTTGACGGTCTGGTCATCCCTTTAAATAGTGTCAGCATATTAAGAAGGACTCTGTATAAAAACTTACCTCGTATTTGTATCCGCCGGCATTTTTAAAATGGATTAAATGAAATGATACGAAAAACTCTTTCAATAGCATTTTGTACGTTTTAAAATTTGTCAGAATTATTCTTATCTATAAAAATTCATTTTTTTATGACAACTTATTATCCTTATTATCCCCACTGCCAAAATTAGGGTTACACATTGATTGACGGCGATCGACGGTTTGTCAATACAAAAAAACTGATAAGAAAAAAAACAAATCCAGTAGTCTAGAATTCTGTTAAAATATTGAAGAGACTTTAACAGTCGGGACCCATTATTGTGAAAATTTTGATCCGGTCTAGAATTTTAATGGGTCCTCCTGCATAAAAAACCTATCAGCTATAAAACTTTGTTTGGGCAAATATAATTTGATTGTTATTAGGTAGGTATTGCAGGCGGGGACAAACCAATCAATGACCAACCAAAAATTTTCATCCCCGTATGCGATACCCACCTAATAACAATCAAATTATATTTGCTCAAACAAAGTTGTTACAGCTGATTAGTGATTATAGAGCTTGTTTTTCTCTTTTTAGTTAATAGGTTTTTTATGCAGTCGGGTTTTTTGTTTTTTCAGTTTTTATTTAAAGTTCACTTTATACGCAGACGGGTTTTTTGATTTTACTTTTTATTTTACACTTATCCTAAATGGCCATTCGGAATGAAAATTGATATTAGAAACCAAAAGATGATTTTTAAATTCCCACCTATTCAATGATACCAACCACCTACTCAACATAGTTCGTCAACTTATTTTTTTTTCTTATTCGTAATATGTCGTCTGGTTGTCGCCATATTGAATATTGATTCCTGTCATGTCTTTAGTGACACTCGCAAGATTAAAACAAATCGTGAGAATCATCAAAATTGGGTATCGTTCTCTAGTGTCTCGGGTCTCTAGTGTGCCACAAAGGACCTTTACATACATACATACATAGGCTGATAAACACATTACCCTTCCTTTGTGTTGCGCAGTCGGGTAATAATCACGATTAGTATGGAACGCCGTACGCATCTTTTCGCGTCGACGGCTTTTTGTATGGACAAATGCATCTATCACCATCAATCAATCGTATAAATTATGATCTCTTACCAGTGTCGCAGTAGTTATAAACACAGTTAAATAACAATGACCCAAAACGAAGAAATTTACTTCTTTATGATATCTATAAATGTAATATATTATTGCAAAAATGACTATAGCAACGTGTATTATAAGAAATTTTCTGAGAAATCGAACTAGAAAATTTATCTTTTCGCCCAATACTTCTCCTGGCCATATTGTGACTGACCAAAAACATAGTCTCAATATCTTCACATAGTGTAAATTGAGAGGATTTTGATCACTGAAACAAAGATTATTTGAAACAATTTAGTTAAATTTGCAGTCTCCATAAAACTCATGTGTTAATAGAGAAATTAGCCTTATCATTATGCGAATACCTACAAGTATGGAGCTCTATGACTGTGCTTCAACGAAGAAAAAACATTGATAAAAACTAGTTTCTTGTTGAGGACCCCCCTTTATTTTTAACTTTTTACCATTATTTATTTTTGTACTGTAGAGCTTGCTCTATAATCACACCAACTTTCACGCTTGTATATATTACCGTTTTTACTATAGAGCGAGAAGAAAACACGTTGATAAATACTAGTTTCTTGTATGAGGTCCCTTAAACTTTAATTTTTTGACATTTTTTTTTATTTTTTAACAAATCCGCCTTAATAACGCATATTCTGCGAAAATAACTACTGTCTAGCTATTACGGGTCAAAAGTTACAGCCCTAAATAGGTAGGACGGACGGACGGACAAAGTAGGCATAGTAATAGGGTTCCGTTTTCGCCCTTTGGGTACGGAACCCTAAAAAGGGATTGTCTCTGCGATAACGATAATGATTACGAGTGCACCATACCTTTGTTGGTTTATTTCTGACATCACAACAAAGATTGAACACAGAATTAACACGGAATAAAAAAAATTGCGTTCGTTCGTTCTGGTAGATTGTCCATAAGAAAGTAAAGATCTTTAAAAAAGTAACTTTATCAATAACTAGCAAGTAAAGGAATACTTGAATCTGATACAAACAAGTGCCTACTTCCAATTTTTAAACGTCATGGTTCGTCATCATATTGTATCTGACAATAACATTTGTGCATATCATAGCAAATAGCTGGGAAGTTATAGGGCTGTGCTTCATCCACATTCAATGCGTAGAAATAATAATTTACCTATTGATATTAAATATTTCTTCCATAGTACAGTGACATTTATCGTTGTAATTTAGAGTAAAGATGATATTCATGCAAAATTCGGTGACGCCAGACTATCCGCGGCCACTTGGTATAAAAAAAAATTATAATAAAGAGTTAAAAATATATTTATATACAACGTGTTAATGAATTAACGAAATAAACGATTTTTTTTTTGAAATTACGATAATGCTTCTTGGTTGTGTTCAACCACTGATACTTAAGCTTGCTGTGCTCTCAGATGGCTGATATAACCCATCTTGGCTTTCAAACTTTTACTATTTATATAGGGTCCTTCTTAATATGCTGACACTTTTTTAAGGGGTTGATCAGACCATCAAACTGGAAATCTTTCTCTATGGAACCAACATCGAAATCGCGAAAAAAAATCAGCTGTCCCATACATTTGGCTCGAGTGTGTTCGCAGATTTTTTTCTCGCGATTTCGATGTTGGTCCCGTAAAGAAAGTTGTTCAGTTAGATGGTCTGATCATCCCCTTAAAAAAGTGTCAGCATATTAAGTTGGACCCTATATAAATAGTCAAAGTTTGAAAGCCAAGATGGGTTATATCAGCCATCTGAGAGCACAGCAAGCTTAAGTATCAGTGCTGTGGATGAACACAACCAAAAAGCATTATCGTAAATGAAAAAAAAATAGTTCCCGCATTTAATAGCATCCCGTGGTTGCAGACTTTCACTAATAGTTGGGGAAATCTACGGATTTTTGTATGGAGAAGGTTGCATTAATTGCACTTTTGGTGATAATTTGGAATATAGTAGATAAATACCTGAAAAACATAAATTCTCAATAATCCCCGATTTTTATTGTGTATTATTGAATAATTAAGACATTTACAAAACAGTAAATTTAAGCATGAACAAAAAATGGAAAACTGGTGATTTTGTACAGGATGGCTTCATTCAATACGTTATACTTATAACAATAATAATCCCCGGTTTATATCGTAAATTTGAGTAGATATTTAATATTTTGTAAGTCTTCAAAAATTATAACCTCAAAACTAAATTATTTACTGTTTGTTTGTACACATTAAATATGCCTTGTGATAATTAACTGTTTCTTTTGCTAGTATGCTGGAAGAAATATTTTTCGAATTAAGCTTGCCCTTTGTACATTTATATCAATATTAAGGTATTTTTCAGGGTCCTGAGCCAATATAACCACAAAATCTCGACAAACTCTCAAACTCAAACTCAATATAATTTATTCAATATAGGAGCTTACAGCACACTTATCAAACGTCAAATCTTTTTTAAAGCTACCACCGCGTCGGAACGTGTTGTCGCTGTAGAGAAGATGCGGCCAGAAACTCTACAACATAACACGACTTAATAACTATTACAATATAAATTCTTAAGCTAAAGTTATGTATACAATAATACATAGTCTATTTAATAAAATAATTGATACTATACAGTAAAGTAAATAAACTATAAGCTAGTGACCTCAGACCCAAGCATTTTGATCATTTAAATAATCATCCAGTTTATAATATGCTTTCTTACAGAGGACTTTTTTGATTTGAGTTTTAAACATGTTTTCGGAAAGATTCAAAATGGTTTCGGGGATTTTATTATAACAACGTATACAGTGACCCATGAAAGACGTGTTGACCCTACTAAGCCGAAAGTGTGGAGATATCAGTTTATTTTTGTTTCGAGTGTTGTAATTATGGACATCACAATTTTTTGGAAATAACGACAAATTTTTTCTTACATATAAAATGTTTTCATAAATAAACTGTCCATAAACTGTTAAAATATTAATTTCCTTAAAAAGGTCGCGAAGCGAATCACGACAGCGCAGACCATATATAGCTCGAATTGCCCGTTTCTGTAGGATAAAGATTGTCTCAATGTCTGCAGCACGACCCCACAATAAAATACCATAGGACATGATACTATGAAAGTAACTGAAATATACGAGTCGGGCTGTTTCAATATCAGTTAGTTGTTTAATTTTTCTGACTGCATATGCTGCAGAGCTTAGCCTACCAGCTAGAGTTTCAATGTGGGAACCCCATTGCAGCCTAGAGTCAATCGTTATTCCCAAAAACACTGTATTTTCAACAAAGTCTAAACTATCTCTGTTTAAAGTTACTTGGTTATCTACAATTGGTACATTTGGCAAAACAAATTTTATACATTTCGTTTTTTTTGCATTAAGTGCGAGATTATTTGCGCTAAACCAGTTCAAAACTTGTTGAAGGGTATCATTTACGTCGTCAAGTTCTTGGTCCTTCCTATTTACTTTAAAAATCAGAGAAGTATCATCAGCAAATAATACTATGTTCGACAAGTTTTGTACCATATGTGGCAAATCATTTATGTAGACCAAAAAAAGGAACGGGCCCAAAATTGAACCCTGGGGCACGCCCGTTTGCACATGTGATCCAGATGATTTAGATCCGTTCACTAAAACTTTTTGGACTCTGTTTTTTAAGTAGGAGTCCATCAAACCAAGAGCTGAGCCATTAACTCCGTAATGTTTTAGTTTTAACAGCAAAGTTTTATGATCAACGCAATCAAATGCTTTGGAAAGATCGCAAAAGACGCCTATCGCATTTTGGTGCTCCTCCCAAGCGCTGAAGATGTGCTGAATCAGAGTAACTCCTGCGTCTGTAGTTGAGCGTCCTTTGGTAAACCCGAACTGCTGATCATGCAGCAGTTTATTTAGATTGAAATGAGACAGCATTTGATTGAGAATAATCTTTTCGAAAACCTTGCTGAGAACTGGTAATATTGAGACAGGTCGATAATGTTATAAACTAACAGTAATATTATTTCAAACACAATTTACTAAGGTGTCTTTAATGCAATCTCAAACCTTATTTTTCTTAGACTATAATCCTGTGATCAGTTGTAATGTTTAGCGTAACAATCGAAAACTGTAATATTTTGATAAATACTTTTAAAAAAAATTGATCTTTTTTTTCACTCAGACATGGCCCTGTAGCAATTTGTATTCAACAATAACATTCCACTACAAATTATATTGTAGGCATGTATACCTGCACACGTGATAGAATAATATGCTTTGATCTGTAGATGAAAGAAATAATAAATTATGACAATCACAAATGCATGTCCGTTTTTTTTATTATAGATAATTCATGTGCGAAAAACTGCATTTGTGTTTTGATTTTACTTTTTATCAGGACATTCATAAAACTTAAAAAGTTTTATTGTTAAATTTTTTTATTGAATTTGCTTTTTAGTCATTGTGTATAAATGACCAATACATAAACATTGATAGTTCCGTACCCAAAGGGAGAAAGCGGAACCCTATTCATAAGCCTATGTTGTCCGTCCGTCCGTCCTAGCTTCAGAGGGCTGTATCTTCTGAACTGTAATAGGTAGCCGGTTGACATATTTATGAATATGAATGACTAGCAGCCCGTCCCGGCTTCGCACGGGGTAGACAAATAAATTTTAAGACTCATTTTTCTACACCTTCGGTTACATTGTTCAAATTTTACCAAGGATGACTAATTTATTTCAAAATGAAATGTAGCCTATGTCAAATTGGAAGAATGTAGCATTCTATTGGTGAAAGAATTTTTTAAATCGGCCCAGTACTTTTTGAGCCTATTCATTACAAACATACAAACATACAAAAATAGGTACAAATCTTTCCTCTTTATAATATTAGTGTAGATGTAGATATGTGTGAAGTGAAGAATATGTGTTATTTTATTGGATTTGATATTAAATAAAAAAAAACTAAAAGTACAAAATTAAGGGTTGGGGACCCTTAATTTATACAACGTGTTAATGAATAAGCGCAAAACCTCATACGCCCCAACTGATTTATAACAAAATCATTAGATTGAAACAATAATTTCATTATTTTGATAGTTAAAATTTAAAGTTATTCACTTTTTAAGTTTTGAGGCAAAAATGATTTGTTATCATTTCAGCAATCAATGAAAGCGCTAGCGTGCTCGTAGATACATTTTAAGAATCTTGTTTTGGTTGTAAGTAGGGTGAGTGTGCCCTTGCGGTGGGTTGAGATCGAAATCAGTTAATTTTAAATTTTATAAACAAATTATTTAATTTTTTGAAAAAAATTACCTATGTTGAAAACATGATAATTCGATTCTGCTCTCGATTCTAAACAAACTACTTTCTAGTTTTGCGTTAATTCATTAACACGTTGTATAATAACTACAAAAGAACTTTCCTCGACGTCTTTTCTTTTCGCTCTATCGTAAAAACAGTCATTCGTACAAGCGTCAAACTTAATGTGATAGTTCAAACAATTAAATAAAAAATTGGCCAAGTGTGAGTCGGTCTCGCGCTCAGGTTCCTGAAAAAAAAATATTTTCCTTTGCTAATTCAATTGACGTAAGAATCATCAAAATTCGTCCACGAGTTTGGCATGTAGAGTGCTACAAAGGAACAAACTTACATACAAACATATATAACGTGTTAATGAATAAGCGCAAAACCTCATACACCCCAACTGATTTATAACAAAATAATTATATTCAAACAATAATTTCATTATTTTGATAGTTAAAATGTGAAGTTATTCGCATTTAAGTTTTCAGGCAAAAATGTTTTGTAATCATTTCAGCAATGAATGAAAGCGCTAGCGTGCTCGTGGATACATGTTAAGAATCTTGTTTTGGAAGTAAGTAGGATGAGTGTGCCCGTGCGGTGGGTTGTGATCGAATTCAGAAAATTTCAAATTTTATAAACAAATTATTCAATATTTTGAAAATAATTACGTATGTTGAAAACATGATAATTCGATTCAATTCAATTCAATTCAATTCAATATAATTTTATTCAATATAGGAGCTTACAGCACACTTATCAAACGTCAAATCTTTTTTAAAGCTACCACCGCGTCGGAACGTGTTGTCGCTGTAGAGAAGATGCGGCCAGAAACTCTACAACATAACACGACTTAATAACTATTACAATATAAATTCTTAAGCTAAAGTTATGTATACAATAATACATAGTCTATTTAATAAAATAATTGATACTATACAGTAAAGTAAATAAACTATAAGCTAGTGACCTCAGACCCAAGCATTTTGATCATTTAAATAATCATCCAGTTTATAATATGCTTTCTTACAGAGGACTTTTTTGATTTGAGTTTTAAACATGTTTTCGGAAAGATTCAAAATGGTCTCGGGAATTCTGCTCTCGATTCTAAACAAACTACTTTCTAGTTTTGCGTTAATTCATTAACACGTTGTATAGGCTGATAAACACATTCGAGGGTCCTTTGCGTCGCGCAGTCGGGTAAAAAGTATGCCATATTTAAAATATCTCTTGAGTATGCTATCCACATAAGTTGATTAGATATTAAATTTATCAAGCATCACTTTAATGTATTTTTAGCATGATAATGTATTTTAAGTGCTCTTTACAAACATAATGAGTTCAGCTAGTCTATTAAAACCCTGTTCAATGTTAACATCAAAAGTTTAAAATAAAATACATGGTCTTACAAATTGGTCCCGTAAAAATCTCGATTATACCTTCTTAAGATGCTACACAAAGCACTTACATTCTTTTAGTGAGTTTCACAAAAGAATTAAAATACATTTTTAAGAAGTCCTTTAAGAAAAGTGTTGTCATTGAAAACCACAGAACATTATAAGAGGGGTTAGAAGTGCAAAGTAGGCGTGGGACGTGTCGTCACAGGTTATGCAATTATTTGCATAACACCATAAGGCACGCGTCGTGGTGCGAGCGAGAGGTCATGAGTAACTTGTAGCAGCGTGAATGGGAAGACAAGTGGCGACAGCCGTCTCCGAAGCCAAAGCGCTACTTTGCATTTCTAACCCCTCTTACAATGTTCTGTGTTGAAAACATATTGTAGGAATTATTCAACTCTTATGACACCCGTCTGGGTTGGTGCTATTCAAAGCGACACCACACGGGTATATTCAGGATTTTTTTAAATTGTCAGTTACATCATTGCTCATGGAGTAGCTACTGCTTTTAAAATCACGACTATGTGATTTTGTTATTTCCCTTTCCCTTTTCTCTTTTGTATGGAAATTTAATTTTATGTTTTCTGAGTGTTCTAATACCTCGACCTAGGTTGACCCCATAGAGACTTATGTACCTTATCAGTAAGAGGATCGAATGGAATGAAAAAAGTGTTTCTCGCTGACAGTACATTTATTCAAAATCTGTGTATCATAGCATATGCATAGCATAGCATATGCTCACGACTATATTCCCCGAGGGGGTAGTCAGAGATACTCTGAAACTTCAGAACATCCACGTTTCACCAGTAGTACCGAAACATGCCTCGAAATTGAAGCATGCAGGTTCCCTCACGATGTTTTCCTTCACCGAAAAGCCAGTGGTGTTACAAATCGCACATAAATTCCGAAAAACTCATTGGTACGAGTCGGCCTGGACGGGGATCGAACCATCGCCTCCTGCATAGCAGGCAAGGTTACTCGCCACTGGACCACCACGGCTTTTCTGTAATCTGTGAATGCAGAAGTAAAATATTCCAAAAGTTAGGGTTAGTCTTCTAAGAACGTTTTCTTGTTGCTGTAATGCTTCTGGTAGCTGCCCTGTGTGTCCCATCTCAACTTTCCATCCTGTATAGACCACAGATACATTAAGGTCACAGGTACTATGGAGGCCAAAGTTATGACCATTCAAAAATACGCAGAATCGGTACGGTAGTGCCGCGCATTTGGCTCATCTTGGCGAGACCACTGCGGAGCCCCCATATATTTAGTGTATCTTTTAAACCTCAGGAAATACAGGGTGTAAACTTAAATGAGTTCGTTATTTAAGCAACAGCTGATTTCTTTTTTGTAATTTCATTGTTGACTCTATAGTGAAAATTGTTCAGTTTAATGGTATGAAGCATCTATTATAACATTATGTATAAAAACCTATTCATTATTATGGTTTTTAATTGTTTTTTAAATTCATTATTATTATTTTAAGTATAACTTGTTCTAGTTTTTGACATTGGTAAATTTTCCTTTTTCAAGACCGTTATAAAAATAAGCGTTGTAATGTACCTAATATTAAGTGTAATTCCGACATAATATATATTATTAATGGAAGTAAATAAACGAAATGAAATGAAATCCCCTTAAGTCTGTAACGCATTACAGTTTACACCCTGTATATTCGTGAGCGTAGTCCTCGTGCGTTTGCCCCAATCTCCCCGGGGTCGAACAAATAACAGATGTTCCCAAAAAAATTATAACTAATCACCAACTCGTCGGTTATCCGAGAAACTCTTTATTTTATTACCAATCCCCCTTAATCGTTGTTCGTTCGAAAAGTTTTTCGGGACTCCAAGGAGCAATCATCCCGTAGTTAAGGGCAGTTATCGCTTCCGGAAACTTGCCCCAAAACGTTGTTATTACCGTGAAGAAATTTCACCTTCAAGCGTTCCGTAGGTGAATTAGAATGATTTATAACTACTTACATAAATTTATAGTGATGACCATAATCCCACATGGGGTGTTAGAAGCTTTGCTACAAAAGTCAAAGTCAACATAATTTATTCAATATAGGAGCTTGAAGCACACTTATTAAACGTCAAATATTTTTTGAAGCTACCACCGCGTCAAACGTGTTGTCGCTGTAGAGAAGATGCGGCCAGAAACTCTACAACATAACACGTCTTAATAACTATTACAATTCTTATACAAATACCAACTATATTTTTAAACTTGCAGTTTTACCACAATATAAGAATGAGTATTATGGTACCTACTACATACAGAACGGACACCCCCGGTCCCCTCCCAATTATTACCTCACCCTTAAAAAAATAGTAGGCAATGGTGTATTCCTGTCTCACTCGCACTCAATCAATCGAACATACTTACCTCTTTTTCCCAATCTACACTAATAATATAAAGATGAAAGATTAGATTTTTTGTTTGTTTGTATTGAATAGGCTCCGAAACATTGAACCGATTTAAATAATTCTTTCACGAATTTTCAAAAAAGTTATAATTTTCAAACAAATATCAGCTTATTTTGCAGCAATACCAAACGCATTGGTCTAAAACAAAATGTTTAATAACTAAGGAACCCTCCTTCTGCGTGGGCAACCCACACTTTCATGTTTATTTTTCTCCGCCCTCAAGCGAAGTTACTTTTAGGACGTTTTTCAGAGACATTTTTGTTGCAAAAGTATGCTAAAAGAATTCTAATTTGTTTATTTACTTAGCTAAAAGTGCCCCACGGCTATTTTAATACATCGTTTTCGGAAAATTGTGAAGGAAAATTTCGCGATTTTCTTCAGCTATTTGCTAGTTGGTCGATTTGTTTATTTAATACCTTATTTTGGGTTCTGAGCTCTCGATTGTGTAAATATTTGTTTATAATTTTATAAGGTCTGTGGGGCGCGGTTGACTGGTTTAAATGAGCAGTATTTAGTATGAATAATAATGTTATTCAAATTATGAGATAAACAAGGTATATATAAATATGAACATTTTAGGTTTGGGTGAGGATTTTTTCGATTAATACTTGATTTTTACGTTCGCATGTTTTATCGTTGTCGCAGTCAAGCCGGTACGATGCGCGACTGAGCTAGCAGTAACTTTTTGGCTTGGCTTGACACCGACACCAAAACAAATTAATGTTCTTATGTATACAGGGTCTTTCTTAATATGCTGACACTTTTTTAAGGGGATGATCAGACCATCAAACTGAACAACTTTTTCTATGGGACCAACACTGAAATCGCAAAAAAAAAAACACTTGTTCCATACAAAACTGCAAACCTACTTTAGCCAAAATATGTATGGGACAGCTGATTTTTTTTTCGCGATTTCGATGCTGGTCCTATAGTGAAAGTTGCTCAGTTTGATGGTATGATCATCCCCTTTAAAAAGTGTCAGTATATTAACTTGGACACTGTATAAATGGTTTACACGCTTGCGCAAGCTTAGGTAAGTTCACTGTACATCGACTCGTCTGTAAAGTGATTGTTACTATTTAACTTTATAGAAGCGTCAACGTACAGCCAACTTGCCAAAGCTTGCGCAAGCGTATAAACCCGGCATTATCTTTGACTAAATATTATAAGGACTAGCCTTGCAGTAGCATTTCCCCTCTGCCACGGTATAAGCTCAACTGATCTTGTGCATTAACATTCAATTTTACACCTTATCACTAAACGAGACAGCCTATAATTGCGAAATAATAACTTCGAACTTAGAACGTTTGGGGTTCACACGAGACTACTTTTCATGATTTTTAACATAAGAATAGAATCTAAAATCCAAAGTTGCGGATTTCATGTTACCTCGCCCCCCGCAAAAAGTGGCAGAAATGTTTGTTAGTAGAATTACACGCGTAACCAGTCCTCATATAAATAGTCAAATGGCATTATAGATGCGAAGATAAAAGTCATCGGCAGCAATATTATTTGTAAAATGTTTAGTTTTGAAGTCGTTTATTTTAAAGTCAGTTAAAAAGGTTACGATTTTGACCCTAGGTGTTCCTGACACAAAAATAATCAAAGTATGTGTTTGTTCGTGCATGACGTAAAAACTACAAGACAGATTTAAATGAAAATTATTACACTTAAAAGCTGGTATATATTTCATCTAGCTACGATGATGAAGGAAGCTGGTGAGGGTAAAATCGCCGTATAAAATTTGATTGATTAAAAACTTTGGGTCTTAAAATAAAATTTTATTTTTCGTAATCGTGATAAAATAACCAGAGGCCGCAAACAGAAAAGAAATTGACCCCATTAGTCCGTATAAAGTTACACAAACCCCATAGTCTAGGAAAAATAAGGTTTGAGATTGCATTAAAGACACTTTAGTAAATTGTGTTTGAAATAATATTACTGTTTTTTGAAACATTTTTGTCGAGATTTCGTGGTTATATTGGCTCAGGAACCTGAGAAATACCTTAAAATCGATATAAATGTACAAAGGGCAAGCTTATTTCGAAAGATATTTCTTCCGGCATACTAGCAAAAGAGACAGTTAATTATTACAAGGCAAATTTAATGAGTACAAACCAACAGTAAATAATTACTTTTGAGGTTATAATTTTTGAAGACTTACAAAATATTAAATATCTACTCAAATTTACGATATTAACCGGGGATTATTATTGTTTTAAGTAAAACGTATTAAATGAAGCCATCCTGTACAAAATCATCAGTTTTCCATTTTTTGTTCGTACCTAAATTTAATGTTTTGTAAATGTCTTAATTATTCAATAATACACAATAAAAAATCGGGGATTATTGAGAATTTATGTTTTTCAGGTATGTATCTACTATATTCCAAATTATCACCAAAAGTGCAATTAATGCAACCTTCTCCATACAAAAATCCGTAGATTTCCCCGACTACCACTGAAAACCAAGCGGAGCTTATTAAGAAGCCAAGAAGCAGATTAAATTAACTTAATCATAATAAGAAACTAACACTTGTATCTCAGTTAACTTCTTAACCCGTGTAATTACTAAATTAGTACAGTTCTCAAGTAAACTCTCTCTGTACGAAGGTCGGGTGTGTTCAACTAATCAGTGTTGAGGGGCTGCAAGCTGAATACCTAATTATTGTCAAATGCGTTTGTTGACACTGACTTTGAACGTGACTCAAATTATCACACTTTCAGCACGTCTAGTATGATTTCTCTACTTGCGTGAGACTCGACTTCTATCCATACCACAGAATAGGTAAATAGTATATAGTTCTAGTGTGTAATTTCTTTATGGGACCAAAATCTAAATCGCGAAGAAAAAAACAGCTGTCCCATGCTCGAGTAGATTTGTAGTTTAGTATAGAACATCAGATTTTTTGTGGCGATTTCAATATTGGTCTCCTAGTGAGAGTTGTTCTCGTTGATTGCCAAAACCATATCCTAAAATGTTTATTTTTATTTTTGTAACATCTCTGTATAAAATACAAAATCATGGAAGTGTCTGGAATGTTTGTAAGATATTATACACCAAGCAATATTATAATACCTACGTACATTTCAAGGCGTTCCGTAGATAAGGCGAAGCTATATTATTTGCGACATATTTTTTTCTTCCTATAAATAAGTAACCTTGCCTGCCGTGCAGGAGGCGATGGTTCGATCCCCGTCCAGACCGACTCGTACCAATGACTTTTTCGGAATTTATGTACGATTTGTAACACTACTGGCTTTTCTGTGAAGGAAAACATCGTGAGGAAACCTGCATGCTTCAATTTTCGAGGCATGTTTTGTACCCACTGTCCATTATGTGGCGACGGGCTCATCCCCCGTCACACTGGACAAAGTTTCGGTTCTACTGGTGAAACGTGGATGTTCTGAGGTTTCAGAATATCTCTGACTGAATTTCGTATACGGGGCCACACGGATGATTAAAATTCCAAATTAAGGTATAACATATTCTCACGCCTAAATACTCACATTTAACTATGTAAGTTCGCGCTCTTTAAATAATCCTACTAATATTATAAATGCGAAAGTTTGTATAGATCGATGTATGTTTGTTACTCTTTCGCGCAAAAACTACTGAACGGATTTTTATGAAACTTGACTCACAGATAGAGAATATAATCTGGATTAACACATAGGATACATTTTTAAGGTCTACGCAGACGGAGGCGCGGGCAACAGGTAGTAGAAGATAACGGGCACAGACAATACAGAACTTACATCGACTTATTAAGATGATGTTCTCAAAACAAGCGAAGATCGAGTATTTCTAAGAATTTATCTTGCGCCCTTAACATGGGATCGTCTCTCGAACCTGTCACAGCCGCGATCAATCTTATCGCGGCATATTCCCGATTCCCGCCGTGTACCCACGTTCTTCTCACCGCAACATAGAGTCCAGATGGGTCACTTCTTTTATTCCATCTAAGAGCCTTGCGTACAGATGTGGCGCAACTTTACTATGGAAGCATCCGATCGGAGTAACAAAAAAAACCGACTAAGCCCTATTTTTACCCGACTGCGCCAGAAGGAGGGTTATGTTTTTCGAGCGTATGTATGTATGTATGTTTGTATGTCTATTTCTTTGGCACGGCCTACAGCCAAAACGGCTTGATGGATTTTAACGTATAAGGTATCATTGGATTTGTAAAAATCGTGAGAGTGACATAGGGTATATTATTTCAAGATAGCGTCTACGAATTAAAAAAGATAGGGAGATTAAACAATTTTTTTTTGTTAAATACAATATGGGTATCAAATGAAAACTAGTAATCAGACGATTCCAAATATATAAATATTATAGTACTTTTATGTTACCGTTTCGACACAAGACTAAAAAGTATGAAATAAACTAAATAATTAAGATAAACAAAAAACCCGACTGCATAAAAAACCTATTAACTGAAAAGAGAAAAACAAGCTCTATAATCACTAATCGGCTATAACAACTTTGTGTGAGCAAATATAATTTGATTGTTATTAGGTAGGTATTGCAGGCGGGGACTAACCAATCAATGACCAACCAAAATGTTTCTTTGTCCCCGTTTGCGATACCTACCTAATAACAATCAAATTATATTTGCTCAAACAAAGTTGTTACAGCCGATTAGTGATTATAGAGCTTGTTTTTCTCTTTTCAGTTAATAGGTTTTTTATGCAGTCGGGTTTTTGACTTTGAGAGCAGATATCTCAATACAGAAGCATTATAACGATTTAGTTTCTATGGGAGTTTTATTCCATTGGACACGACCTATCCAACGATACCTCACTCGATTTACTAAAAAGAACTAATACAAATACAAATACAAATACAAATACAAAGTACAAAATCATTTATTTACTAAAATTAGTTTACACATACGGTTTAATGGAGTTGGGGGGTCGAAAAAATGTGTTTCTTCAGAACTATTACATTTCTGTTTTTGGGTTACTGTTATCTGTCTTCATGCCAAATGTCGATTCAATGGGTGCAAAAATGAGCGAGTTATTGAGGCGGAGCATATAGACAGACAGAATGGACGAAAGTATAAGGGTTCCTTGTTGGACTACGGAACCCTAAAAATCTGCTGTTGCATACATTTGAGTCGAGTAGGCATTGCAGTTTGGTATAGATCAGCAGAATTTTTTTTGATCCGATCGCTTTGCTCCCATATTAAAAGTTGTTCAGTTTGATGGGCATTAGTTTAAAAGGATTCTAATGAAATCAATTTCACCCTGTACTGTAGCATCTGTTTTAGCTTTATTCTATACTCCACATTGCCCGCGGCGTCACGTAAAAAATATGCGGAGGGAATTTTTATTCGCTCCCCGTTACATGTCATTGTGTGACGAGACAGTCGCTTAATCAAGTCACTTGCGGAATTTGAGAACGCTTGTGATGCGTGTGCCGATCAGCCGGAGCACTTAAGGGGACATAATTCGGAGCGCACTCCATACAAACGACGTCTGGTGATATTTTCACTACTAACCAATTAAAGTCGAGCGAGTCGTACCGTGTGGCGGTCCGTGGTCTCTGCCTACCCCCATGGGACAATGGCGTGAGCTTATGTATGTATGCACCAATTAAAGTCAATGAAATTTTTCAGGAACAATCTAGTAACTATTCTCTATGTTCGTATGAAGTCAGATTTTCGTTAAAATGGAAAGTTTTAAAGTTACAGTGCCTCAAAGATTTTCATACAAATCTTAAATTAATCCTAACACTAAAACTGTATATTTTAACGAAAATCTGTCTTCATACAAGGATAGAGATTAGTTTCTAGATTGTTTCTGAAAAATTTCATTGACTTTAATGGTTTAGTATTGAAAATATCACCAGACTTCGTTTGTACGAGTATGCAGCGCGCATTTACGCATTCGGAATAAACTTCTCTTAAGAGGCATTTTACCTTAGACTATTTTTATATTATGGACGAGTTATGCGTGTAATTCTACTAACAAACATTTCTGCCGCTTTTAGCGGGGGGCGAGGGAACATGAAATCCGCAACTTTGGATTTTATTCCTCATAACTTTGGATTCTAATTTTTATTGTCAAAAACATGAAAGTAATCTCGTGTGAACCCCAAACGTGATAAGTTCGAATTTATTGTTCCGCAATTCAGTATGTCAAGTTTTTTTTGGCATTCATTTTATATTTTATATCGGATAACATACAAGCATATTAGACGGTCCAATAGCACAGTCGGTGGTGAACCTGCCTGCTGTGCCGAGGGTTTCGGGTTCGAATCCCGTAAAGGACAAATATTTGTATGATGAATATGAATATTTGTACCCGAGTCATGGATGTTTGTATCTATATATGTATTCTATATCGTTTTCTAGTCATCATAACACAAGTCCAGGCTAGATTCTGGTACTTTAAATGTGACTAGATAATTTATGTAACAATGTCCAAGATATTTATTTATTTATTATATATATTAGTTTCTACATTGTTTCTGCAAAATTTCATTGACTTTAATATCTCCTTAATTTTGAAAGTTATGTCAACTACTTTAGATCAGAAATTATAACCGTTATGCTCATGATAGTAGACTTCAAGTAAAACGACTGTGCCGTGTCGAAGCCGAGCGCTAAAGAACTGCTCGATAGAACTAATACACCAACTTTGTAGCAAATCAACATAGTTGCTCTCATAGCAAAAGTTATTTTACGATCGAAACGGAACCGCGCTATAAAAATATCAAACCATTTATATGTGATGTAGCACGTTTAACGCCTGTGTGTCTTATTAAAAATAAAATAAAAATATTGTACAAAAAAAAAAAGATTCTACAGGGTGTTAGTGTAGACAGTTGCAGTACTTTAATGGGTAACTGCCTCTGTGGTCTAATGGTTAAGATCATTGGGCTCTTGACACAGAGGCCGTGGGTTCGATTCCCACGGGGGGCACCTAGTGATATGTCACTTTGTGCCTATTTTCCCCAGTTGGATAGGACATTGCAGGCCGAATCACCCGATTGTCTGAAAAGAAAGATGATTCAGTGCTTCGGATGGCACGTTAGGCCGTTGGTCTCAGATACTATCTCTGGTGGTAGTAGTCGTTACATATAAACCACGTCAGAGGCCGTAAGGCGGTCTGAAAGAACTCTGACACCAGAGCTTGCCGCCCACATGATAAGAAGAATGGGTTGCATTACTAATTATACTGAACAACTTTCCCTAAGAAACCTATAGGAAATTCGCATAAAATGTTTTAGACTTACTATACTAAATGCAATCAGCTAAATTTTTTTTTTTCAAATTTCTCTTATGTTTCTTTGGGAAACTTTTCAGTATCATGGGTAGAATCACACCTTAAAGTAATGCAACTCTAACACCCTGTGTACATAACATAAACGAGATATTAAGGTTTAGGTTGTTGTAGACAGCAATAGACTTCGTATACCTTAACTGTCTCGCACGCTAAGAAAATGATATTTTCTTCCTGAACCACGTAATCGAATATTTGTTCAAAAAATCAGCAGTGATTATACCGACAGCCGGACAACAAAGACCTACTAAAAGGGGTCCTTTCTCATAATAATAGTTGCTTTACCTATGGGTAAGGGATTATGGTTGAGTTCATTAGAAATTCACAGTAAGACTGGAACGGAACACTCCACTTTCATTAAAAAATTAAAACAAGCTTGTGCCAACGTTTTTGGTCTAAAATCTCAATAAAGCTTACTACATTAATAAACTTCCACCCCTTTCTCAGAAGGATAGACAGAGACAATTTTGTAGCATAAGCATATGCTCACGACTTTATTCCCCGAGGGGGTAGTCAGATATATTCTGAAACTTCAGAACATCCACGTTTCACCAGTACGAAACTCTGTCCAGTGTGACGGGGGGTGAGCCCGTCGCCACATAACGGACAGTGGGTACAATACATGCCTCGAAATTGTATACAGGTTTCCTCACGATGTTTTCCTTCACCGAAAAGCCAGTGGTGTTACAAATCGTACATAAAATCCGAAAAACTTATTGGTACGAGTCGGCTTGGACGGGGATCGAACCATCGCCTCCTGCACGTCAGGCAAGGTAGGTATTTTTAGCTTATAAATAAAGCTAAACGAATACCATATTGTTCAGGTTTTCTCATGTTCTATTGTAGGTAGAAAAATTCAATGGCAAAGGATGTCATATTACTAAATTGAAATCAAACCTTTGCAACCAAAAAGTCGAGAATGTTCACAACTTTAGTGATACAAGCTACAGAATTATTTGAAATTAAATTAAATAAGAAAGAACAGGCTTCAATTCTGCAACACGCTTCGTCAAAATGGCAACATGTCCGTATCTGCAACATGCTTTGTCAATAGTCAAGCAAAAAATTTATAAACAGGATACCAATCAGCAACATGCTTATTCAAAATCTTACACTCGGACTTTTCAATTCAATTCAATATAATTTTATTCAATATAGGAGCTTACAGCACACTTATCAAACGTCAAATCTTTTTAAAGCTACCACCGCGTCGGAACGTGTTGTCGCTGTAGAGAAGATGCGACCAGAAACTCTACAACATAACACGACTTAATAACTATTACAATATAAATTCTTAAGCTAAAGTTATGTATACAATTATACATAGTCTATTTAATAAAATAATTGATACTATACAGTAAAGTAAATAAACTATAAGCTAGTGACCTCAGACCCAAGCATGTTGATCATTTAAATAATCATCCAGTCCTTTCAGTTGCAATAACATTCATTAGAGTTAATTCTCCATTAAATCTCTTGCTAGCTTTAACTACGTCAACAAGACAGAAAGTGACAGTAAGAGATTTAATGGAGGATGAACTATAATGAGCGTTTCTGCAACTAAGATTAAATTTGCTACACGCTTCGTCAACATAAAGACTAACGTACACTCAAAGGCCCAGCTCCACACAGCCCCGGCTCTGTGGTCCCCATGACACTAGCAGTATTAATTAGCGGCAGAATTATTAATTATTTAATTAAATTTAATAGGTATGAAATTGTACACAACACTGAAGCACTGCAGCAGCACATCCTATCTGGTAACTTAAATGATGACCAAGGTCGTACTCAAAGCCCAGTAACAAAACTAATTGTAATGATTACTAGCCTTTAAATTGTTGTAATTGTTCAAATATTGCACTATTAAAATAAGCAACATGTAACCTTCGGGCTATAATATATTTGTATACTTATTATACAACGTGTTAATGAATAAGCGCAAAACCTCTACACCCCAAATGAATTATAACAAAATAATTAGATTGAAACAATAATTTCATTATTTTGATAAGTACTTAAAATTTAAAGTTATTCGCATTTTAAGTTTTGAGGCAGAAATGATTTGTTATCATTTCAGCAATTAATGAAAACGCTAACGTGCTCATGGATACATTTTAAGAATCTTGTATTGGTAGTAAGTAGGGTGAGAGTACCCGAGCGGTGGGTTGAGATCGAGTTCAGTAAATTTTAAATTTCACAAACAAATTATTTAATATTTTGAAAATTACCTATGTTGAAACCATGATAATTCGATTCTGCTCTCGATTCTAAACAAACTACTTTCTAGTTTTGCGTTAATTCATTAACACGTTGTATAATATATTAACTAAATCTCCAAGAAACTCGTTCTCATATAGAAAGCTAAATAATTACCCTTAACTTACCCTCTTTAGCATGTTTCAGTTGGCCAAAACTCAAACTGACCTAAAACACCAAAATCTGCAATAAAATTCCAGCACCATCCAGCATCTAGCCGCAAAAGTCACAAGTCTCAACGAAATGGCCCACAAGTATTTTCACTCGCATTCCTGACGTTTTTCACGTACAGCCCTCGCGACGCGATAGGCCCCAGATTTGGGGAGCAGTTGTGTTGAAAGCGATAGCGTAAGTACAGTTGGGATTACATTGCTTGCTTGTAGAATATTAAATCCGAATTTTTGTACGAATTATAAATGAACTTATCATTCATGAATATGAAACCCGGAATCACAGTTGGTAATATTATTTCGCACTCAAATGCATAAAAACGGTATCGCTTAGTCATCTCTTAGGACATCATGAGAAGAGAATGGGGAAGTCATTTCTAAACCGGGAACCTCAAATCAAACAATACTTACAAAACATCCCGGACCAATACGGAAGGAGGTCTGGCGGTGACAAATTTCTTCCTAAAATTAGAAAATCTATAAAAACACGGAAAACTATCGATCGATAGAGCTTGCTCATTCCACTAATGGATTGATTTTTTTAGCAAAGTCTCTATCCCAAACAGTACTACGAACGTTTACACAATATTATAATTATGTTTAACTTTTTAAGAGAGTAAAGTTTTAAAAGAGAATGCCACTCACAAGAGTTGTTGATTCCCAGCCCGTACTCTGTTTGACCGCCGCTTTAAGCTCGGCATTTGGATGGCTGTGATATGAGTGTGCTCAAAATTTCATATGTTTCCAAAAAGCTTTACTGCGTTGTTTGTGAGAACAGACACGACGATTTTGACTATCTACCATCGACCGCTTTACCAGAAAAAGCAATCAGGTACGCATGATATTTTTAAATTTATTTAAGTGTATTTAAGTGTGTGCGCTAAACACATCATATTCACTCTCTTGTCTTTACCCACCTGAATCTGACAGCGCAAGAAACGGTTATACGATCAGTGGTGGGGTCGGTTGCAGTGTCTATAACCGGCCACCACTGGTGAGGGCATCCGATATTTTGACGATGCCTGAAGGAATTAGTCTTCTTCATCTAGAGTTCTTACGACAACCGTCTGAGTAGGTGTTTTCTAAGTCAGACATCCCGTGGCATTTGCATGGGACGATTATGTCTTTATGTACCGAATATTTGAAGCATTATACTCTTTGGCAAAGTGGGGCTTGTATTGGAAACGACCACCGAAGTTAAAGTACCTTTACATTATGCTGCCAACCGCATGCAATCTGAAGTGCATTGCTGCGTGAGCGTGTTGTGTTTCGAGATTATCTCAAACTTATCGATCGATGTCCTTCGGATTGCATGCGATTGACAACATAATTAAAAGCGGCTTTTAACCACTCAGGTCCGGTCAGTGTTTGGATAGGAGATAGTTTTAAACTATGACCAGCAAGCGTTGTACCGAACCATAGGTACAGGTATTTAGTAGAATGCAGGTGCATAGTTATTTATGTGCGTGGCGACACGGGGATGGAGCAGGTCGCTCCATTCTGTCATTTTGCAGTTGACGTTCGATCAAGGCTGCTAGATTGTATAATTGAATACAAAAACTGTATAACTAATTGTCTGGACGATTCTTCTCGATATCTTCTCTGTTCCCTGGATTCTCATGTTCATGTATGCAAAACAAAAACAAGAAATTTTATCAATTGAAGCTCTGTTTAAGTCAGACGATGATGATGACTTAATTTAAGCCAAAAACAAACGGTATAGTCTCTTCATAAGAAGAAGGTACAGAAATGTTCCTTTCATATAAATAGGTACAACTCGATTTTAATAACCGCTGTGAACGTGTCAACGTCAAAATATAATAATGGTGGTGGCGTTCAACGAAGCATCGGATAAAAGTCAGTTTATTTAACAGGGAGAAAGCTACGGGCTAGTTTACTATAATCTCCTACGTAACTGCGACGTGGCGACGTAGCCAGCAATGTACGAACAAATGTAATACCCTACGCACGCACGACATGGATTGGACCCTTGTTTGCGATCCGGCTCCCGTCCCAATCTCACAAATTGCCGCGTCGACCGAGCACCATTATTTTTGTGTTATAGATAACGAATTGCGAGGAATTAGTGTTGGGATCTTTTGCTTTTGCTTTCGTTGGAAGGTTTTGTTATCAGATTTGTCGTTTGGTAGATTACATTGTCGGGCTATTAGCGTTACTTTCATTTGTTACCCAATTAGAGATGTCATGAAATATCATGTGAGGACAAATTGAATGATATATTTCGAAGGTTGAGTACAAGGTTTCTAGAACATCTTTACCAACCATCTTTTCTTTGAAGTTTCTTTAGATGCACACATTTAGCGATGGATCTATACGATGGATAGTATATGCGTCATGTAGTGATAGGTGTAGGGTTGTCAACCATCCCGTATTTCCCGGGACGTCCGACGCGACGTCCCGTATTTTTAGTATTAATTGAAATTACCCCCCAGGACAAGCCCTGTCCTGTATTTTTTTAATTATGTTGTTTTTGTGTACAATGAAGAATGTAAGAATCTAACCCTTAATAATCCAGAAAAAAAAAACTATCACCTCATGCATATAATTTCAACTTTTAATGTCAAAACGTACTTTTTTTGCTTTGTTTTGACTATCAATCCGTGTTGACTTCTGCATAATTATATTAATGCATGCTGGTACACTCAGTGGCAGATATAATGCCAAAATTATATTGACTTTGACATACCTGCATACTTGAAGCTGCAGCCGACCGTATAGCCAAAAATATTAACATGCATCGTCCCAAATCGTAGAACAGGCACGCACCTAAACCAGCACATTAATTGCTTTCTCTATCAGAAGTTGAAAACAACTCGCCTATAAACAACGGGGCCTATTCGCGGTTTTTGAATAATTCCTCTCTGGTACAAACTCTGCACAAGTTTCTGGAGGTTGATAGTAAAAGGGATGTACTCAATGTTTATGTGACTCAATTGAATGATTCTGGGTCATTACTCATTAGGTATAATCTTTATCTACTAGTGAAACATGGTTTCAGAATATCTACTAGTGAAACGTGGTTTCAGAATATCTCTGAATACCCCTTCGGGGATTATAGTCGTAAGCATATGCTATGTTATGCTATGCTATAATCTTTAAAATCGAATTATCTCTTTTGTGCTTACAAGATCCGATTTTTGGAGTCGTCCTGAAGCCTTCAAATGCTAAAAGAGAGCCTGGCTGCAACTGCATGCTTACAAAATCATAAAACTTTATTTTGGGTTTGCCGTAGTCGGGTAAAAGATAATTGATTGCTAGTTAAAGTATCTGAATGTTCATGTATCACAACACAAACTATGAATTACTTTTCTAAGCAAGCTGTAGCAGCAAGGCCTTTAAGCCATGTTGTGTTATTTTAAATCAGATTTAAGACTGAAAAAAAAAGTCCTACACGTCCATGGATACCTTTCCCAGCTTCCTGGACACGTCCCTGATTTTAGGGATATTGACAGAAGTCTGGGTAACGTAATTGGATGAAAATACAGCCTGTTGTCAGGTTGCGAGTTTAAGTCCCTAAACTTTTCAATATTTAAATAAATTTACTAGAATCGAGTAAATCTCTTAGAGACTTGTGTTAACGATAAAAACCTATGCTGACACTTGAATATTTTTTTTCAACTTTTGCTCAGCTTTCCTTATTAAAGTATGTGTTACGAATCACATTCCAATGCTAAATATCAAAATAACACAAATGAATCAATCACTTCTATCACGAATACATTCGTCCCAACCCTAGCACCCAGCTATCTTTTCTAACTTAACCACCGTTATTTAAGTTTAAATTGTAAGGCTTAAGCATTAGGGTTTGTTTCAGTTTCCCCTTTGTGGCCTTTTTCGTTTGAACGTAATCAAAGTAATGTAATACTTTGTGCGGTTTGGTTTGATAGACCTTCCTTTTATAAGTTTCTAATAATGTTGACGTATTTGTCCTGTATTTTGTTCTAATAAGACCAAAATGTTTTTGTGCAAGTTTTGTTGCCTGTGAAACATTATAGATGGTTCACAAAAGGAGGCATTTTAATTAAAAATATATATAGTTCAGTGACACTGGATGGATGACAATACAACAATCAAATACAATCGTAATTGCTGTCAGATCGATAGTGTTCGATGTTTTTCTCGATTCCACAATTTTAGGGAGCAATTTGTTATTTTACTAAAAAGGATTATGATTGCAACGATGTGAAAAGATCGAATTTGTGTGTAGTCAATGTTCGTCTGTTCTTTATACAACAAACTAACATTCTCGGTGTTATTGCGTATTTATTTATAGTAAAAAGTTTATCCATTGGCAACACAGACATGATGATGTGATGTGATGACACAAACTATAGGCAAATAGTTCTTTTATAATTTCAATCAGACAGGTTTTTTTCTACTTATCATCATTATCTTCAGATTTTTCGTTATACTAGGTACTCTTTGACAACTCCTCATTAGAATAGCTTCATTGGTCCCGGATAGTGACGTTAGATGGTGGTGTAACTCAGTAGCATAGCGAGGGGCATCCAATGCCCCGGGCGGCACTTTACTGGGGGCGGCAAATTCGGAAAAAATATAGATTGATTGAGCTTATAACCAATTCGCAGAACCGAGAAAAGTCGAGCTCGCTTCGCTTGCTCTAATTTTCTGTTTTAATTACCGTGGCAACGCTACACATGATCCTAAGAGTTCAGACCACAGCTGAGACGTGGTGCTAAAAATGTCGAGCTTGCTTCTCTCGATCCACAGCTTTTACTTAGGTTACTTTGCACATGTTTTGTACACACGGCGACACATCAAGCTACGCAAAACCAATATAAACAGGCCGCGCAGTGTTACACATTACTCTACCTACGCACGGCCAGCTTATTTTGGTTTTGCGTAGCTTGATGTGTCGCCGTGTGTACGTAATAAGTACTGGCTCTAACCGATTCGTGTTGAGGAGAAAAGTCAACTCGCTTCGCTCGCTCTAAGTTTCTATTTTTGCATGGATAAACCAAAAGATGTAAGACCACAACCCGATTCGATGTGCAAAAAATGTAAAGCTCGCAACGCTCGCTCCGTAGTTTTTTGGGTAGGTAAGATAAGAGAGCGGCAAAATTGGTATGTGCCCCGGGTCGCAGAAACCCACGCTACGCCCCTGGTGTAACGTAACTATTAGTTAAGCCAGGTCACAGGCCTATTAAGGCCGCTTGAAAATTCTCTGAGAGTAAGTTGATCACTAACTGCCTTCAGCAATATCCGCGCAGGGAAATAGGGCTAAATACATCTCCACTGTAACGTCATTGGATCGCAGGCAAATGACAAGTTTTTTAACATTCGGTATCGCGTTGGTCATGTGACAGCTCATTACAGTCGTTTGACAAATCGTTAAGAGGTTTCAGGCTGTCAGTCACATAGTAAATAAGTCAAGTTTAGCGCGATACGGAATTCAGCATTTGAATAGTACCATGTGATTATAAGTGAAATTGAATAAGGATTGAACTTCGATTTTTTTAATTAGCGCGATCGGGCTCCTCCTGGGTCCGCGTATTATTCGCGAGATGAGGCCTTTTTCTGTAGTGGTATCCTACAGACTATAATAACATACTTACATAACCCTATCCTTTATGTTAAGATTTATTATTTAATAATTTTGGGGAGACTTGAGGGGAGCCGAGCAAGGGAATGCAGTCAGGCGCGCGCACCCGTTGGATTTAACTACAGTAAACATATTGAATTTTTTTCCTCTCAGTAAAAATAAGCATGCATGCATAGGGAAATAACGCAAAATTTACATTTTCAGTGATTCTTTAGAAATACTATTTTTAATAACATAATGAACTATAAAAAGTAACGAAATGTATAATGATGTTCATACGATGCGTGGTAAGTCAACCCTACACATATTATGTCATGCACAATTCGCGCAAAGTGCATTCGCATGTGCGAACGTCATCATGTCAAATCTAAAACGTTGTTGGAAGTGCCGGATCTGTGATTATACTGCGAAATATTTAAGAGAATCGATCAGTAACTACACAGAAATGTCATAATTATCAAACAAAGATCAAAAGCTTTGACTATTTATATGTGGACTGGTTACGCGTTTAATTCTACTAACAAACATTTCTGCCACTTTTTGCGGGGGGCGAGGTAACATGAAATCCGCAACTTTGGATATTTTTCCCCATAACTTTAGATTCTAATTTTAAATGTTAAAAATCATGAAAAGTAGTCTCGTGTGAACCCCAAACGTTCTAAGTTCGAAGTTATTATTTCGCAATTATAGGATGTCTCGTTTAGTGATAAGGTGTAAAATTGAATGTAAATGCTCAAGATCAATTGTGCTTATACCGTGGCAGAGGGGAAATGCTACCGCTAGGCTAGTCCTTATAATAATTAGTCAAAGATCAAAAGTTAAAAGGGTAGACGGTTTTTTTTAGTTGCGTCTCCTGTAAAACTGTAAAATTTGGTCCCATACACGCACAAACAACTCAACGAAGTTTTCACAATACGTGGACGTTATGAGAGAAACCTTTTTCGTAGGTTCAGTTCTGCATAGGTTAGACTAATCTGTGTTTCCTACTTACTGTATCGTCGTCTACATCGTATACGATATTAGTAACCGACATCGGCAGCCGATCCGGGGCTCATTTGAATCTAACTCCCGAGAGTGTCACGTGTATCGGCTCAGAATGTTGATTGTTCCACTCCAAGTCTTTTTACGAATAATCTTTGTTGTGTGGTGCCACTGATAGCGATCTAATCCTACTATAATCCTACTATCCCATTATTATTATAAAACTTTACTAACAATCTATGGACTGTGTCTGAAATAAAATGATTTTGATTTTGATTGATTTTGAAAGTGTATGACGATGTTTGGATGTTTGTGACTTAAACGTCTGAACGGATTTGAATGAAATTTCACACTCAGATAGAATATGTTCTAGATTAACACATAGGATACTTTTTTAAAGGCAAAACAGACAAAGTCGCGGGCAACAGCCTACTGCTTTATATACAATACATTTGTATATCTGCAATCGCGTTCTAGAAACGCTCTAAGGATTTCGATAACTTTTTCAGGGGCATGAAAGATCGATCTAGATAGGTTTCATCTCTGAAAACACTTGTGCGAGCAAGCAATGCTCGATCACTCAGGTATTACAAAAATACTATACGTGGTTATAAATCGGCCTAATATTAGTAGTTAAGTTGACCGAACAATTTCGACTTTTTGCATTAGTTGTACAATAATTTGTACCACAGAATAGTTAAAAGTACGATAAACAAAACTGTACGTTGTACAATACAAGTTAAGCAAACCACAAAGCTTTGTTTCAGGGCGTCTGGACTCAATTTAGTAAAGATGACAACTGCAATTTACAATGCAATTAGCGATGTCCCCTAATTGTTCGTAATTGTCAAATCGAGGGTACATTGTTGGTTACTGAGGAGCGTTGGTGGCGCGTTGCGGAGAGCTATGGAAACTCAATCTTGAGGTCCGGGTTCTAATCCGCACGGCCGACATGCCATGTACGAATGCGTTTTTTTAACTTAAGTACGTAACCGACAGCTCTCAAACGGTAATTTCATACCGGTCCCCTACGCAAAATGTCTTAAAGAGAGTTAAGAAGTAAAACATACATTTGCTGAAATCCCTAAATAGGTGCCCGAATCATTTTTTACTTTTTACCCGACTGCGCCAGAAGGAGGGTTATGTTTTTGGAGTATGTATGTTTGTATGTCTATTTCTTTGGCACGGCCTGCAGCCTAAACGGCTTGATGGATTTTAACGTATGAGGTATCATTGGATTTGTAAAAATCGTGAGAGTGACATAGGGTATAATTATTTCAAGATGGCGTCTACGAATTATAAAAGAGAGGGGGAATAACAACTTTGGATTTTATTCCCTATAACTTTAGATTCTAATTTGGAATGTTAAAAATCATGAAAAGTAGTCTCGTGTGAACCCCAAACGTTCTAAGTTCGAAGTTATTATTTCGCAATTATAGGCTGTCTCGTTTAGTGATAAGGTGTAAAATTGAATGTAAATGCACTAGATCAATTGTGCTTATACCGTGGCAGAGGGGAAATGCTACCGCAAGGCTAGTCCTTATAATAATTAGTCAAAGGATATGTTATTTGATTTAATCTTTT
Source organism: Agonopterix alstromeriana (assembly GCA_963924505.1). NCBI lineage: Eukaryota > Metazoa > Arthropoda > Insecta > Lepidoptera > Depressariidae > Agonopterix > Agonopterix alstromeriana. The sequence continues at coordinate 20,300,807 of OZ004662.1, forward strand.
TGTGTTCTACCATAGTTGTGCTGCAATGTTGCAGTAGGATGTATACAGGATGAAGTAGAAAGGAATCTGGCTTCCATTAATCAAAATATTGATTTTAAAACCCTTTTCTACTCTCGCTATCACAAACACCGCGCCTAAACCACAGATGCGAGCGCTCAGGGAAATAGAAGTTTAAAAACGCGGATTAATGAGCTGTGGGAACAGGTTGTCCAATCTGCGGATCTGAAGCCGAGTAGAAACGATCACGTGATTTATGCACATCCCCCACGTGCTCCGTGTTTGTTTTATTATCGACAAAATATGCGAACGCGTTTAAAACGATGACGATGAATTTTGTCAGGGTCTCAGAGGAAGGATCTCCATAGAGTCCGTATAAATTTACGATTGTAGTTAGTCTCTTTTGTCTTATGACGTACCTTTAATAGTAGAAGGAGATGGAACTATAGATATTTGTTTATGCGGCTGTCCACTTTTTTTTAGCTAGTGTGTGTTAAAAGTGACCATAAAAATAAGGCCATATGTCACTTGGTGCCTTTTGTCCATACTACTTGACACCACACACTCAAATCTAAACGTCAAAAAAGTGGACACTTTACAATTGGTATGACTCACTCTATTAGGTATAATCTCTTTGGTCAGGGTTTGTTTTATTATTTTTAAAAGGATGTATTGTTGACCGGAATCTCTTTGTATTTCAATATTACAGTAACATTTTAAAATCGAGAGTTAAATAGTCGATAAAATTAACGCTATCTGCATGCATAGCATATGCTCACGACTATATTCTCCGAAGGGGTAGTCAGAGATATTCTGAAACCTCAGAACATCCACGTTTCACTAGTAGTACCGAAACTCTGTCCAGTGTGACGGGGGGTGAGCCCGTCGCCACTTGTAATGGACAGTGGGTACAATACATGCCTCGAAATTGAAGCATGCAGGTTTCCTCACGATGTTTTCCTTCACCGAAAAGCCAGTGGAGTTACAAATCTTACATAAATTCCGAAAAACTCATTCGGGGATCGAACCATCGCCTCCTGCACGGCAGGCAAGGTTACTCGCCACTCGACCACCACGGCTTTACACAACGCTATCTGTAATGTGCCAATATTATGTTAACTACAGGGTCGAAGTTAATTTGCTGACGGCTTTATAAAAGGATGATCAGACCATCAAACTGGATAAAACAAGCAATCCAAGTTCAATCCTAATCCAATTTCAGTTCTAATCTCATTGCAATCAATCTACTATTTAACTGTACTGAATTCCGCTTCGCGCTAAACTCTATACTACTGATCTGTCAAACACGGCTCCAATGGCTGTCAAATGAATAGCGCAATACCGAATGTGTTAAAAGTTATGGTTCGCACGCGATCCAATCATGGTTCAGTTGAGATTTATTTAGCGAGATTGCTCTCCTGAACAATCCTGAAAAAAAAGTTGTCACATACCCTTTGGTCTAATAGGATTGCAGTTATGTGTGGAACAGCAAATTATTTTTCTTTGATTCTCCCTTGGTCCTATGGAGAAACTTGTTCAGAAAGATGGTCGATCATGCTCTTAAAACCCGTCGGCGAATTAAGTTTCACCCTGTATTTAACATAATACGCACATTACACAAATACAACGTGTTAATGAATAAGCGCAAAACCTCATGCACCCCAACTACTTTGCAATAAAATAATTAGATTGAATCAATTTTTACATTATTTTTAAAATTTAATTCACATTTTAAGTTTTTAGGCAAACATTATTTGTTATCATTTCAACAATGAATAAAAGCAGTAGTGTGCTCGTGGATACATTTTAAGAATCTTGTTTTGGTAGTTAGTAGGATGAGTGTGCCCGTGCGGTGGGTTTGAGATCGCGTTCAGTAAATTTTAAATCTTACCTACAAACAAATTATTTACGAGTAATATTTAAAAAAAAATACCTTTGTTGAAAACATGATAATTCGATTCTGCACTGGATTCTAAACAAACCACTTTCTAGTTTTGCGTTATTTCATTAACACGGTGTATAAACAACTATCAAAATAAAATAAAAATATGTTACAGCCTGTAGAATCCCACTGCAGGGCAAAGGCCTCCTTTGAGGAAAAAAGGTGAGAGGGAGTGAACCATACTCAACCACGCGGACCCAGTGCCTGTTGGTCGAGGCAAGTTAGCGGTCAACTTGCTGTCAGAGAATTATCAAGCCGCCTTAATTGGCCTCTGACCTGGCTTAACGAATAGTTACAACGCCATCAGACGGAACCATCTGAGACCAACTGCTTAACATGCCTTCCGAATCACGAGATGTAATACCATTAAACGGTCACCCATCCAAAGACTGACCGGACCTGACGTTGCTTAACTTCGGTGAACGTTTTCCAATACCGAAGCCACACTACACCAACGAGCGTTATAGTATCATTAGTCACACCATTCACTCACAGATTATACTTTAATATTGTATAATCCCTGAGGTACTCTCCTATCTTGGAGAGAGGATTATCGGTCCTTTCTCTAGTGCGCTAATACCTCTTCTAACATCGTTCTTGAGCACCTTAAGGACCTCTACACACAGATCGAGACACGCTGCGGTTTTATACCAACGCCAACGTAACATCGAATATCAAGGTTTATGCTTTGATATTTTAAGTTACATGACATAATATGATCGAATTTATTTATGAGAGCATTCCAGCTCAATCATTTTACATAGTTTTGTTAGGAGGAGTGGGAAGAAATTATGAATGGAACTTTCAAACAAACCATTTAGTAACAAAAAGAATATCTGAAAACAATTGGAAAAATCAAAATTGTATCTCCCGGAAGGATGAGTTATTCATTAGAATATACAAATGTATTTTTCAAAGCTTTCTAAGTAGACTACAATATTTACTCCGTGTTTGAAGTTGTTGGGCTGTTGCTGACGTGATTTTTTGATTTTGGTATATTTCTAGGCTCAAATTGGCTCTTAAATGATGATGATGTACCGAAAAAAAATCCATTCTTAATTAATCCCGGCTCAAACCGTAAAATGACTGGGCTATCTTCTCGCTGAGAGAAAACACGCCAAGTCGGAAAAATTGTTGTTTTTTAGTTTAGGGGAAAACCAAAAAACCAATGTTAATAAATTTTCAAATAAAACGCGTCGTTTTTTCTGCTCTATGTGAACAACCTTGTAAAACTAAGTGAATCAAGTCAGCGGGAACTCCAATATGGGTGAAGTTACAATTTGGTGTTCAATAATATTGCTGGCTGTGAACGTGTGAAAGTTCAATATTATGTCTTACAATTTACGAATGAAGCGAACTTAGGCTTTGAGCTATTTTAGGAACATTTGTAGTACTTTTGGTGACAATTATATCAGATGCTGTTGCAAACTAGATGGCGTTGCACGAAAATATCGCGCTGTCATTATGTTTCAAAAATGTATCTTAGGTAAGATAAACAGATTAATTAAAAACTTTGTTCTACTCATACAACGGCTACGGAATGAGAGAGTTCGACACGCTCTTGGCCGATTTTTTACTTAGTGAAAGAAAACGTGAGAAAATACAATCGTGCCTAAATTTTGAGGTGTGTGCTAACTGTACATTAAAAGTGACGACGGGCTCACCACTTGTCGTCTGGACAGAGATTGGACACTGCTAGAGAAACATGGATATTCCGAATATCAAATTGGATAGGATCGGAAGGTGTAGATCACACAACACAGAACCTAACCTTAAGAGAAGTTTATTCCGAATGCGTAAATGCGCGCTGCATACAAACGTAATCTGGTGATATTTTCAATACTAACCAATTAAACTCAATGAAATTTTGCAGAAACATTCTAGGAACAAATCTCTATGCTTGTATCGTGTCCGATTTTCGTTAAAATATACAGTTTTAATGCTAGGATTAATTTAAGATTTGTATGAAAATCTTTGAGGCGCTGTACCTTTTAAACTGTACATTTTAAAGAAAATCTGACACGATACGAGCATAGAGAGTTGTTTCTAGATTGTTTCTGCAAAATTTCATTGAGTTTAATCGGTTAGTATTGAAAATTTCACCAGACTTCGTTTGTATGGAGCGTGCCAACAGTAATATACCCTTAACGGCTTATGCAGGTGCAGCCCGGGTGCTATTGATATGTGCGAAATACCATAATATCTTTTCGTACATTTCGTTCATTGCATCATTTATAAGACGTATGTAGATTATGGATGAATATAATTTGATTAGTTTTTATATTTTTACTAACGCTGGTTCTCGAACCACAAGTCCGGCACTTCAAACAACGTTTCAGATTTGACATGATTTAATTATTTTATTTATTTAAAGCTTACCAACTAAATATATCTTACACATTCAATTTAAATCACATCTTCATTTTGTGCATGACATATGTGTAGGGTTGACTTACCACGCATCGTATGAACATCATTATACATTTCGTTAATTTGAATAGTTCATTCTGTTATTAAAAATAGTATTTAAGCTAAAGAATCACTGAAAATGTGAATTTAAAGTTATTTTCCAACGTTTATTTTTACTGTGAGAATAAAAATAAAATATATATTATGTAGTTAAATCCAATGGGTGCGCGCGCCTGGCTGCATTCCCGTGCTCGGCTTCCCTCAAGTTTCCCTTCAAGTGTGAGGTGAGGTAGGGTAACTGAAGTCAGAGGGGGGCGGGGAGTGGCCGTTCTGTATGTAGAACTCTATACTATTACCTATTCTGTGCTCAAGCTAAATAATCTTTACACGATTTCTACTGATTCTCTTTTCGGTGGTGTAGATTATGCTCGAAAGTAACCCAACTGAAAATATGCAGAAAATTACCCTTGCTGCTTTATCTTATCAACATTATTCATAAATCAAAAAGAAAAGAAAATAGACCGTAGGTCTGCAAACAAAGCACATCTCAGTGCTCGCTGACAACTCAAATATAATTAAAAAGAGTATTCCTACTTGAGACGAAGTCTTGATTAAAGACAAAGTTGAGACGTTAGTGGGTAAAGTGTCTTTGTAACCTTGTTGTCTTAGTTAGCACCACTGGCTTTTTGTTTAGAAAATATCGTGAGGAAACCAACACGCTTCAATTTTAACTTGTTTTGAGAATTAACTTTTTTTTTCAATTGCTTCAATTCAAATTTGGGGTCTGGTTTTTAGCGAAAGTGCGAATTTGCCCTGGTGTCGTGAGTTTTCAGGCCAGACGAATGATTACCAAAAGACGCGCATTAAGGGAATATAATTCGGAGAGATTCCATACAAACGAAGTCTGGTGATATTTTCAATACTAAACAATTAACACCAATGCAATTTTTCGGAGCGGAGCCTCGTGGCAGGCAAAAACGCGACGCGTGGACAACACGCGAGACAAATGCTCGGGTCAGAACTTGCAACGTGACTCGCATTAAACTTGACTTATTTACTACGTGATTGACAGCCAGAAACGTCTGAGCGATCTGTCAAAGAGCTGTCATGAGCTATCCAATGATTAGCGCGATACTGAATGTGTAAAAAGTTGTGATTCGCATGCGGTCCAATGACGTTTCAGTGGAGATTTATTTAACGCGATCGGGACATGAGTTTGAATGAGACCTGTTTGCTGCTGTAGCATAGCATTATATTAAATTCTGTCCTGTCTTATTTGTAAACTGTTAATTCTTTATATATCTATCTATCCATCTAATGTTCACAATAATATTAATAATTAAATACTTATTAATATACTACCTAACAATTTCGATGGCTCGAAATCTTTTTGTACAGGGTTATAATTAAATAACAACATTACATATCCTAGGAGTTGCTTAAGACCACAGAAATACCTAAATGAAGCACTATCAAACTGAACAACTTTCACTATGGGACCAACATTAATCTCGCAAAAAAAATCACCTTTTTGACCCAAATGTTTTTTATGGTGTTTATTTTGGTTCCCGCCTCCAAAGCACCGATTTTTATAATTTTTTGTCTGTTTGTCAATGTTTTGACCGTCGTGTCTCAAGAATATACTCTTTTAAATTTAACCTTTAGCGTTACACAAAACATTTCCCTTCGCAATTAAGCAGCTAAAATCCAAACTCTCATATTATTTCGCGTAACCTAATTATTACTTGAGATGGAAAATTAACTGGAGGTCTCAGGGTCACATTCCTGAAATGGCTTGCGGAAGTCAATTTCCGTTGTCTTCCACCGTTTCATACCCCTGCCTTACAAGGGTCCGTTCACACGAACGGATTGTCATTCCCATTCATCATCGTGGTGGGTAATTTCCTAGAGAAGTTATAAGAAAATAATGCATTGTTGTCCTTAGTGACCGTAGCGTATGTACAGAGGTTTATATTGTTACGGATGTACCTAAAGTTGACATTTATTCAAACCGCACGAACCAATCACGATACTCGACGGTTACCCGCCTAAAATGATCTGCTTGTATTTGTCGATTGATTTCGCGCCTTAAGCATGACCGATGCCATATACAGCATATGCTCACGACTATATTCCCCGAGGGGGTAGTCAGAGATATTCTGAAAACTCAGAACATCCACGTTTGACTAGTAGTACCGAAACTCTGTCCAGTGTGACGGGGAGTGAGCCTGTCGCCACTTATAATGGACAGTGGGTACAATACATGCCTCGAAATTGAAGCATGCAGGTTTCCTCACGATGTTTTCCTTCACCGAAAAGCCAGTGGTGTTACAAATCGTACATAAATTCCGAAAAAACTCATTGGCACAAGTCGGCCTGGACGGGAATCGAACCATATCGCCTCCTGCACGGCAGGCAAGGCTACTCGCTACTGGACCACCACGGCTGCCATATATATACGGTTATTAGACGGACCCTAAAAACAAGTGGGGTGATAAAGGATAGTTTACAAGTCATTTTGGATTTATTGTTTAAATTTCTGTTTGATTGTGCTGTGCGCGCCTCACGCCAGAATACTGACCCTATTAGGATGGAATTTTCAGCATTTTGCTAATTACCTTGGCTTTACCAGGCCTCTGTCACTCGGCCGTAGGTACAGGGATAAGCTACTGTTTAGCGCATCGTAAGATTCGTAAGTGATGCGCTTGTTTGACTTCTGCCACTCGGTCCAGACGGCAACGTCGTAAACGTCGCGCGCTGTACGAAGTAATAGCAACGCTATGGCAAGCTTTCACTAGGTACATTTTTGGACGTACTGTCTTGCAGCAAAAGCGTGATAATTTATCGTCTTATAAGGAAGTGATGTATCTGTTAAGAAAGACAGTAACACTAGTAATCTGTGTCTTTACTCTTATTTCAAAACAATCGGCTTTCTCAATCAGATAAAATTTAAGGATATATAGGTATTATATCTTCGGTGAGCTCCTATATAATTTGATTGTTGTTTGACTGTAGTCCGTTGTTAGCAGAAGTTAATAAACGTGTTTCGTTGAAGTTATCCCGAACCTAGTTGGTCCAACAACAACGTTAACATAATAAAATGTTAATTCACTAACAAAGCATAACACAATTTACAATTCCGCCCACTCCGTGTTGAAATTCCAAATATAAAGAGTATACAAGCCGAAACTGAATATATTACCGCTAAACGAAACTCCGGAGCCACAGCCTAAAGTTTTAGATAAGCAACGTGTGGTCGCGCTGATTGCTCTAAAGTTCATCTCAGAAGTTTTCTTAGAATGTGTTCGGGTAGTAATTTAGGGGAGTGTATGTGAATTTATCGTGGTGACAGAGTATTAATCATCGTGTCTCGGATGTCGGTGGCACACTGACGCGCGTCATTGCAGACACGACGGTTTTGGTAAAGTTTATAGTCCTCTTTGTCTAAGGTCTATTATATACAGGCTCTTGTCTGACTCTCTAAAATTAATAAGTATTTTGGTGAGGATCTGCCAAATAAAAAATAATTGTCTATGTTAAAAAGCTACTGTTATTATCCGTATTTATATTCTTCTCACTTCATATAGGGTCCTTCTTAATATGCTGACACTTTTTTAAGGGGGGCGATCAGCGATCAGACCATCAAACTGAACAACTTTCTCTATGGGACCAATGTCGAAATCGCAAAAATAAAATCAGCTGTTCCATACTAAACTGAAATCTTACACGACCCAATGGGACAGTTGATTTCCTTTTCGCGATTTCGACATTGGTCCCATAGAGAAAGTTGTTCAGTTTGATCGTCTGATCATCCTCTTAAAAAACTGTCAGCATATTAAGTTTGACCATGTATAACTTAAATTTGATTCTCTCAATGAAACTTTACTGAAATTGTGCATCCGAATTAATTGGGTTAATCACACCTGAAAACAAACCTGTCAAAACGACTCTCGAACGCGACTGCAAACCAGATTTTACTTATATTATTTGTATATTTTGTTTATTCTTTTTTTATTTATATGGAGGCTTTTAACGCTGAGGTTATATCAGCTCCATCGTGCCTGAACCTAGAGACTCTACAAATCAATGAAAACCTAACACCTCCCAACTAAAATAAAGCTAAACACTGCTACTATAAATAAAAAAATACAACATTTCAGCCTCTCGACGTAGAGGCGGCTACAATGGTGACAAAAGATTTCGTTTCACCATACCTTAAGTCGGTCAATACAAAAGCCCTTCAGTTCTTTCTAACCCTCAAACTATATACAACGTGTTAATGAATAAGCGCAAAACCTCATACACCCCAACTGATTTATAACAAAATAATTAGATTGAAACAATAATTTCATTATTTTGATAGTTAAAATTTAAAGTTATTCGCATTTTAAGTTTTGAGGCGAAAATGATTTGTTATCATTTCAACAATGAATGAAAGCGCTAACGTGCGCATGGATACATTTTAAGAATCTTGTTTTGGTAGTAAGTAGGGTGACTGTGCCCTTTCGGTGGTTTGAGATCGAGTTCAGTAAATTAAAAATTTTTCGAAAAAAATATTTATTATTTTGAATAAAATTACCTATGTTGAAACCATGGTAATTCGATTCTGCTCTCGATTCAAAAGAAACTACTTTCTAGTTTTGCGTTAATTCAATAACACGTTGTATATTGTCATAATAGATCGAACGATTTCTCCGTCAACAAGCCGACGGACTAATCGATCCAACTCCCAACTCCAATAAACATCATTTACCCACTAATGAGGGTACCGGACAAGTTTACCCCTAAAACAGGGAGATAAAGTTCGGATATCTTCTTAAAGTAATATTCTTTTAACAGTAGTCGTTACTTGTTTGAAGATAAGGGGAAATATTGACGTAAATTATTCGATTACGAACCACTTTTCTTAGGCGCAAGTTTTCTCTCAATTGTCTTAGTTCGAGAACTTTATGAAAGTTAGGCAATCAAACTGTCTAACTGGAATAGAGAAGGTTAAGTCAACTAAGACATTGGAAAAAATCCTTTTGCGTTTGTAAATAATATAACTATCAAATGTAGTAAGTAGGTACTGTTGCGAAATAAACTAAAAAGTATAATGTTTAATGAGGTCGCACGCGCAATGCAATGTCACGTTATGCTGACATTAGTGTAACTAGTTTTTAAGTTATTATTGATTTTTGGACACTCAATAAACGACCATCAACTAAATAGCATGTTTATCTCTTAAACATCCACCACCCTACAAGCAACATATTTCATGGCGACCTTGCCTGCCGTACCAGAGGATCTTGAAGAAAGAATAAAATGAAGATAGAAAAAAAAAATAGCAAGACAACCTAGGAAGAAAATGTATTAAAGAAGAAAAAAAAATTAATTCTACACCATGGGAAAATCCTATTCGAAAGAAGAAGTCGTCATCGCACAGAACGCCAATGGAATAGCAAACGCCGACGTAGCTCAACAACGTAACTCTTCTATCAACGCTTCAGAAATATTACTCATAACGCTCGTCGCCCTAACTTCAGCCGCCGCACTATATTACATTATAAAGAAATGCCGAAGCAACGCCGTAAAAACCTTAAGAAGAGAACTCAACGCAATCGTTATTAACGCCACCCAACGCCCAGAATCGCAAAATTAAGAAGTCAGAAGCAGCAGCCATCCAACGTGAGCATCGGAGTCCAGGGAGTAGCCCGGCCCACCCAGCATCGCAGTAACAGCAGCAGGATCAGCCACCAGCTGCCCGTACCAGACACGTGACGCGACAACATGCAACGTGACTCCACGTCGTCATCGTCGATTAATTAATATATGTAAGTCGTAGCAGTTACATTTTAATATTTACGTTAAAATACTAATTTGCTTATTTTTTTTTATTATTATTATTATATTGTGATGTCTGCAAGCAATTTAGCCTCTGTACTAAAAAGTTTACATGACATTAAGACTTATTTGATTAAAATAGGACCAGTTCGTAGGGAAACCTCAGAAAAAGCACAAGAAAAGTTAAAGGAGGCTCAAGTTTTGTACAATAGTGTGCAGTGTATTTTGTCCGATATTCATTCAAAGATAGAAAATGCTGAGATAAGCTCCGACACCCTTATAGACATTAATTACACAGTTAACGAAATTAACACTTTATTTAGCAAAATCTTGACTTTAGTTACGGGAAAAGAATCAAACATGGCACACGATTCTTTTGATTTGAAAACTGCAATTAGTTTGTTGCCTATCATGACAGGCTCTGAACAAGTCACCTTTCAGAATTCAGTTATATAGCAGCATGATTAAAGAAGACTCGAAAAAACAATTAATCGAGTACGTTCTAAAAACAAGGTTATCGGCAAGCGCAAAATTACGCTTGAAAAGTAGCTATGCGGATGTAAACAGTATGATTTTAGACATGCGTAGGTATTTAATTCAGAAAAAATCACCTATCGCACTTTTGTCTCAACTTCAATGTAGTAAACAGGGAAACAGGTCTATTCATAATTACGGAAATGAACTAGAACAGATATTTGTCAATTTGACAATATCACAGGCAGACGGAAATGAGGAAACGTATAAAGTGTTAAAACCATTGAATGAAAAGGTAGCGATTAAGCGATTCGCAGACGGTCTGTCTGACAAACGCCTTAGTACCATCATAGCAGCTCGTCAATTTGATTCACTGCCCGAAGCTATCCAAACCGCAATGGATGAGCAGACGTTGACTCCGAATGAGGATCACGTCATGAAATTAAGACAATCGTATCCAAACACACAGCAGTATACGAATTCAAATAGAAAATTTTACAGGAAACCTGTAAACCAAGGTTATCCAAATAGACAAAATTACAATAAAAATAATGGTAATAACTATTATCGTAATTACACTAATTGGCAAGGAAACCCGAAACCGAGGGTATACTATAACAATGGGCCACCGCGCGGTCATGCAAGCGAAAATGCGCACTCAGCGCCTCGTGGTCCACCGAGAGTCCAATATACACAATATGACTCTAAACCAGAAAACATAAATGATCGAAATGAGTTTTTTCGTTCCAACAGTGAATGAACATTTTATTTTCAATTATAATGTAAATAGCGTAGTGACAATGTCAGTAGGTATAGGTAGTAAAGTAAATGTATTAGTAGACAGTGGCGCGAGTCTATGCGTCTTGAAATACGAGTGGCTTATTAATAGCAAGTATATGAACAAACTACATTGCGATAGTATAACTATTAAGGGCGTAAGCGGGAAGTTAGTTTCGGAAGGTTTTGTTTACTTAGACTTAGAATATAATGACCTCATTTTTAATCAAAAATTTTACGTTTTCAAGAATCTTTCCTGCGCAGCAGATGGTATTTTAGGAGAAAATTTTTTTAAGCAATATAATGCTGTCATTGATTATAAAAATAAGAGTTTGCAGTTATCAAAAGATAACCGAACTATATTCATAAGTATTAATTACAATGACGGGTTTCAACACATGATTCCGCCACGTTGTGAAACAATAAAGTATATTCCTTGTTGTTATTGTGACGACACAGTCATTTTAGCTAAAGAAGTAGAAGAAGGTGTTTTTGTTGCCGGAATGATTTCCAGGCCAGAAAAGGGACGCATTCCCTTGAGAATTCTTAATACGACAGATAACGAAGTTAATGTGAATTTTTCAAACTTAGAAGTCTATTCCATAAATAATTTTGGTGTATGTGAATTTAATGAGAGACAAAACACAGCAGAGCGAGTGAAGACTTTGTTCGATTTGCTTGATTTAAGTTATTTAAACACAGAAGAGAAGATAGGTATTGAAAATATTTGTGCAAAATACGCAGATGTTTTCCATTTACCGGGAGACAAATTATCGGTTACTAACCTAATGGAACATAATATAACATTAAAAGACAACATAACACCAGTTTATGTCAAACCATACAGGGTACCACATTCTATGAAACCAGAGATAAATAAACAAATTCAAGAAATGTTAAATAACGACATTATAGAAGAAGCAGTCTCTGAGTGGTCCAGTCCTGTTTTATTAGTACCAAAGAAAGCTGATAAATCAAACGAGAAAAAATGGAGACTTGTTATTGATTATAGACAGTTAAATAATAAAATACAAGACGACAAATTTCCTTTACCTAATATAACAGAAATTTTAGATTCATTATCAGGAAGCATGTATTTTTCAAAATTAGATTTATCTCAATCATACTACCAGTTAAGTTTAAATGAAAACTCGCGAAAATATACTTCATTCAGTTTAGATAAGATGTATCAACTTTCTTTAGATCAAAATTCACGAAAATGTACTGCGTTTTCGGCGGGAAAACAATATCAAATGAAGAGATGCCCAATGGGACTCAAAACGAGCCCCAGTGTTTTTTCGAGACTCATGACTATTGCTATGGCAGGTTTGAACTATCAGTCCTGTTTTATTTACTTAGATGATTGTGTTGTCATAGGAAAATCTATGGAAAACCACAATAGAAACCTCATGAAAATTTTAAACAGACTAAGAGAGGTTAACCTAAAGTTAAATCCAATGAAGTGTGAATTTTTGAGAAAAGAGATTGTTTACCTAGGCCATAAAATAACATCAGCAGGAATTTACGTAGATGAAGGAAAAATACAGATAGTACAGAATTACCCTACACCAACAAATGCCGATGAAATAAAACGTTTCGTTGCATTTGCAAATTATTATAGAAGGTTTATTCCACGCTTTGCGGATATCGTTTACCCACTAAATGTGTTGTGTAGAAAAGGAATTAAATTTGAATGGACAACAGACTGTGAAAATGCATTCCAAAAACTTAAACAGACTCTTATTAATCCTCCAGTTTTAGAATATCCAGACTTTTCCGATTCAAACATTTTTAAATTACAAACAGACGCATCAAAAGTAGGTTTAGGTGCAATATTATCGAATGGAAACGGAAAAGTAGTAGCTTACGCGAGCCGTAACTTGAAACCAGCAGAATCAAGATATCCGGTGATTGAATTAGAATTGTTAGCCATTGTTTGGGCGGTAAGACATTTTAAACCTTATTTGTATGGCAGAAAATTCAAAATCTACACAGACCACAAACCACTTATTTATTTATTCAGCTTAAGCGATCCTTCAAGTCGTTTAACTAAGTTTCGTTTATATTTGGAAGAATATGATTTTGAGGTAGAGTACGTTCCGGGGCGAAATAATGCAGCTGCAGATGCATTAAGTCGTCTTCCGATGACGTGCAAAGATTTCAAGGAAATGCAAGAAAAAGCTGTTTCCGTGCTAACTAGAGCGCAGAGACGCAATTTACAGGATAGTGATAGTGACTATAACAGACATACACTTGAAACGACCACACCATACAGGTCTGATCACCCTCTGGCTGTGGAAGTGCTCAAAAAACCAGACGATGTTATTGAATTGATTTTTACAGAAAAATACAATGAAAAATGTTTAATGAATGAAAATAATGTATTTATTAATAAACATTACTGCACCTTTGTCCCATCGCACTCAGCGATATTGCTAAACTCCCGATCGTTATCAACCCCACAGGTGCTAGCGAGGGATTTAGAACAATTATGCGTTAAATTAAATATTAAAGAATTGCTAATCATTAAAAACAGGTGCAATGGTAACAATATAAAATGTTTAACAAGAGAAATGAAAAAGTTGCAACATAACTCTCTACGATTTCTTATCACGCGTGATGTTCAAAGAATTATAGATAAAGACGAGAAAACTGTTATCCTAAACGATTTTCATTTGTTGCCCACTAGCGGACATGCAGGGGTAAATAGAATGCTCAGCAACATTAAAAAGTATTATTTCTGGCCAGGCTTAACCAGTGACGTCACGAATTTTGTGAAACGATGTAAGAGTTGTCAATTACATAAATTTACTAATCATAAAATTAAGGAACCTATGGTAATAACCTCCACAGCAAATTCAGCTTTAGAGAAGATCAGCTTAGATTTAATGGGCCCTTTAGAAGTAGATAATTATAATAATAAGTATATTTTAACTATTCAATGTGACTTGACAAAGTTCGTCGAAGCATATCCGTTACAGAAAAAGGATGCTGAAACAGTGTCTAGAACTTTTGCTTATAATTTTTTATTACGATACGGTATTCCTAAGGAAATAATTACTGATAGGGGGACAGAATTTTTATCATCCATTATGACTGAAACATGCAGATTATTAAATATCAAAAAGATGCATTCAACCGCATATCATCATGAAACTCTAGGAGGTCTTGAAAATACACACAAACATTTAGCAGCTTATCTCAGGATTCAGTGCGAAAATAATAAAACAGATTGGAGTGATTGGATTAACTTTTGGTGTTTTTCGTTTAATACAACGGTGCATTGTGAGACAAAATACACTCCATACGAACTTGTGTTTGGAAAAATTTGTAATATACCCAGTAATTTACAGACTCAAACTGATCCCTTGTATAATTTTGGTAATTATCCACTAGAACTTAAGTTTAGATTACAACAAGCGCAAGCTGATGCAAAAAAAAATTTGATCGAATGTAAGCAAAATAGAAAGTTAAGATATGATAGGAACTCTTATCCAATTGTATATCATAGGGGAGATCTTATTTTGTTAAAAAATTACACAGGTACCAAACTCGACCGTTTGTACGAAGGACCATATGTAGTAGTAGAAGATTTGACACCCAATGTAAAGATAATTAAAAATAATAAAGAGTATTTGATCCACAAAAATAATACAAAATTGTTTACAGAAAAGTAATATTAAGACATTCTCCTATGTATTCTTTTATTTTAACAGTATGTATTAGAATTAAGTGTAAAAAAAAAAAAAAAGACTTGTATTACGTGTGCAACCAATTTTTTTTTTACCCTAAGGGAAGAGGGTGTAATGACCCAGTTTTTCCGGGGAGTTGTAGTAAGTAGGTACTGTTGCGAAATAAACTAAAAAGTATAATGTTTAATGAGGTCGCACGCGCAATGCAATGTCACGTTATGCTGACATTAGTGTAACTAGTTTTTAAGTTATTATTGATTTTTGGACACTCAATAAACGACCATCAACTAAATAGCATGTTTATCTCTTAAACATCCACCACCCTACAAGCAACATATTTCACAAATATCTTCTTAGCGTGTGGGCAGCAAGCCCTGGTGTCAGAGTTTTTTCAGACCGCCTTACGGCCTTTGACGTGGTTTTTATGTAACGACTACCACTACCAGAGATAGTAGCCGATACCAACGGCTTAACGTGCCATCCGAAGCACGGAATCATCTTTCTTTTCAGACACTCAGGTGATTTAGCCTGCAAAGTCCTAGCCAACTGGGGAAAAACGCACAAAGTGACATATCAATAGCTGTCCCGTGGGAATCGAACCCACGACCTCCGAGTCAAGAGCTCTTAACCATTAGACCACGGAGGCAGTTGCATCAATTATGAAGCGTGATTTGTGCTCAATGTCCATTAAAACTTACGATAGTCACTACCTGTCACACTGGATATAATTCAGGTGTTACTAAAGATATGTGGATATTCTGATGTCTTTGACTCTCTAGGTATATCTATGACTCTCTAGGAATATCCTAGTCGTGAGCATAGGCAGCTAAAGATATAAACATACCTACATAATGAATAGCCGTTGCCGTGTAGTATCTTTCACCAAAAGCACCAACACAGACTGGTGACGTAAGAGGCGTCTAATCTAGTCAGGCAACGTCAACAACTCTGACGCTGACGCCCAAACCGCGTGGCTGACAGTTAGAATGACTACATCCGACCCTTCTCTGATCTTTACGGTTTCCCGTTTCATCAGACTCATAGAGTTAAGAGGATATAATTCGGAGCGCGCTCCATACAAACGTACTATGGTGATATTTTCAATACTAACCAATTAAACTCAATGAAATTTTTCAGAATCAATCTAAAAACAAATTTCTATGCTTGTATAGAGTCATATTTTCGTTAAAATGTATAGTTTTAAAGTTACAGTGCCTCAAAGATTTCCATACAAATCTTAAATTAATCCTAGCATTGAAACTGTATATTTTAACGAAAATCTGACTCCATACAAGCATAGATATTTGTTTCAAGATTGTTTCAGCAAAATTTCATTGGCTTTCATTGGTTAGTATTGAAAATATCACCATAGTACGTTTTTATGGAGCGCGCTCCGAATTATATCCCCTTAAGGACGAGAGAGTGGATCTGTGATTTACTCGTACATATCACCGCACTCAATGCACTTCAAAATTCTTCCGCCCTCACGCCACGGAAGTTCCTATCTGACGGTAGCTTTCGTTTCGGAGAAGATTATTTGATCGACAGAAACTAATTTCTAAAAACATTACCCTCCTTCTGGAGCAGTAGGGTAACAATATAATTTAACATTAACTGTTTATAATATAGTCTTGTACGTATTGATACCTTGAGATTTTTTTGAAAATTTATTGTCTTGCTACATACTCGTAAGTCAGGAGTTTCATTTTGTCAGGATTACGAGAGATCTTTTGTTATTTACGAGCTCAATTTCTATGCTCCACTTTTTCCTTTGTGAATAAGTATAATATGTGCAAATTCCAACGTTTCTTCCATAAAATTTGGGTCCAAGTCCCCCTTTAGAAGCGAGACCCTAAACAATTTAGATGCCTTACAGAAAACTTTTACTTTACGTCATCATCATACTCCGCTAATGCGTCCAGTTTGTGTAACTTTAAAATTACGACAAAATCCGCGAGGCATTACAAAACAGAATAATAAAACTGTAGAACAAGTTCGCGGGAACAGGCGGTTTACGACGCAGGCTCAGAGAGGACGACACGGAAAGATATTTCAACGAGCCAAATATACAGCGTCCTTCTTAATATGCTGACACTTTTTTAAGGTGTTGATCAGACCATCTAACTGAACAACTTCCTCTATGAGACCAATATCGAAATCGCGACAAAAAATCTGCTGTCCCATATATTTGGCTAGAGTAGGTTTGGAGTTTTGTATGGAACAGCAGATTTTTTTTCGCGATTTCGATGTTGGTGCCATATAGAAAGTTGTTCAGTTTGATGGTCTGATCATCCCCTTAAAAGTGTCAGCATATTAAGAAGGACCCTGTATATTTGGCTCGTTGAAATATCTTTCCGTGTCCCCGTGACCCTATACAACGTGTTAATGAATAAGCGCAAAACCTCATACACCCCAACTGATTCATAACAAAATAATTCGATTGAAACAATATTTTCATTATATTGATAATTGAAATTTAAAGTTATTCGCATTTTAAGTTTTGAGGCAAAAATGATTTGTTATAATTTCAGCAATGAATGAAATCGCCATTGGTAGTAAGTAGGGTGAGGGTGCCCAAGCAGTGGGTTGAGATCGAGTTCAGTAAATTTTAAATTTTACAAACACATTATTTAAAATTATGAAAAAAATAACCTATGTTGAAAAAATGATAATTCGATTCTGCTCTCGATTCTAAACAAACTACTTTCTAGTTATGCATTAATTCATTAACACGTTGTATAAGCACACCATCATAATCATTATCCTAACAATGCTCCCGAATAATGTCCTCCGTTTTCACATGGAAACCCTCCGGTTTCCTCCTTTTGTTCTTCAACTTTCCGCGTATTTCGCATCCATATCTTCCTTTACGATATAAACCCAGTGCTTCTTGGGCTTTACTTCTCTCAGCAGGCAGACCACTCACACGTTGGTTGGATGACAGTCTAAGGATCATGGGTAAAGGTCGCGAAACCCTCATTTACATCCTGTATGAATGTGGCCAACTAATGCCACAACCGATATATTCGCTTGGGTAAACACTCTGTTCATCCGAGTAAAGAATCATTTTTCACTTCTACAAAATGTTACAATTCCTAAAGGAAGTGGGTATTAACAGTGAACTATAAATTATAGTGGCGATCACAAAAGATATACAGGGTGAAATTGATATCATTATTATCCTTTTAAACTAAGAGTCTACCTATAAAACTGAACTAATTTAATGGTTGGAGCAAACCGATCCGAGCTTTTCCATACTAAACTGCAAAGCGTACTCGACAATGTATGAAACAGAAGACTTTTTTCTTGCTCTAATTGGTTTGCTTTCGTAGTAAAAGTTGTTCAGTTTGATGGGTAGAATCTTAGTTTAAAAGGATGCTCGCTGTATAAAAGGTCGAAGCAATGCTAGTCTGCAGGAGACTTTAAAACCGCCGCGACCACGTCAGAGGCCGTAAAGCGGTCTGAAAAAACTCTGACACCAGGGCTTTACCCACACGATAAGAAGACGAAGATAGGTCAGCAATGGATACACGAAGAAAGTCTTCCCGAGTGATGTACTAATGAATCCACGATACGTCTGGTGCACCCTTTGAAATCAGCAAGCATCTAATGCTGGTCACCACAATGTCAACTCAAACTCAATCACATGCCATAAACTCGATAGAAGAAGTGGATAGGATTAGCACAGGACCATGATGAATGGCGCAATTTATAAATAAGTACCTTTACCTAAAATCAATAAAAATTGAACTTTATTATCTTAACACTCCCTAGGGTTTATTGTAGTTGCTCCCCTAAAGCCTCTTAACACGACTCCGGTAGGCTACACTTCGTGGAGCAGTATCGTCTTCAGATGAGCGACGGGGACTCGTAGCTTGAAGGGCTTGAAGTCTGTAGACAACCTGCTCTCCAGTTCCCGTACCCTCACCGGGAGAGGCCCGCCATCCTTAGTATTGTATCCTTAGCAGAAATTTTGCTAATCTCCTCATTCTTGATTCCAGTGCCAAGTTATTGCATAAGAATAGCTCGGGCTCTTCCTCTCCCGTACGTCCCCCCCGCTAAGTCGCCATCGCAGTTGATGGGAACTAATGTTGCAAAGCTTTTAGCCACATACCCCCCTCCACCTGGCTCAACAACCTCTTATTATGTTACTGCCCTAAAGATAAAGTCAAACCAACGCGATGTGTGGTCGCGGCACGATCTCTCATATGTCAGGGAATATACAGTAATTTATCCATATTTTGAAGAAAAAACTAAACTGATGAAATAATAGTATTAAATCGATTTATTGTAATAATTAGGCTTGCACTTGAATGCAGGCTACGACAAAAACAATGCTAAAAGACACACAAATGTAAGCCTGTATTAGATTCTGGTACTTCCATTCTATAGGTAGGTTACAAAGGTGCACTTCCGATGCCAGCGGCCGATGCGGCTAACGCGCGCGTCTGACGCGTGGTTCTGTCATATGCCATATGTCCATCGCATCGGCCGCGCGCGTCTGACGCACGCGTCAGTCGCTGGCATCGGAAGCGGCGCCATGCGTATTCATAGTAACTAGTATAGCCGCATTGGCCGTCGGCCGCGAGCCGCGCGCTTCAGTCGCATCGGCCGCTGGCATCGGAAGCGCACCTTTATGAAAAAACGTATCAACTCTACTTGTACCCTTTTTCATTAGAGGCACAAAATTGTAAAACTGTAATCCATTTCAAATAGCAGCGACATTTTAAGGCTCTTTAGAATTATACAAACAGATATTTGAAACACTATAGTATATAGTAACGTCTAAGATAGGTTGGATAGTATTTCTTTCTGATAAAGAAAATGTATTTGCCAATTAAAATTGGCCAAAAAGCTAAAAAGGAATCGGAAAATCTGTTCGTCCTTATTTGGAATGAAGTATCAAAATCTATGTTACAGTATACAAGATTTTTTTATTTACCTACTCTGTTTCTAAAATTAAGTATTTTTTCCATTCGTGGTTGATATTTTTATTATGCACAACTGCTAATTAAAAACTGCATGTTAACCTTTTATTATATGACTGTAATAAAATATTGGCTTATACGACAGATCAATCACAAAAAATCACATCTTAAGCCGAGTTTACAATTTTTTTAAATCGAATGCCGTTTGCACATGCCAAGTTCCTGAGTTTACAGCTAACAAATACCGCAAAGTAAATTGGAACTAAAGAGTTACAACATTTTTTAATAGGTCGTGCAAGGCCATGCAAATTCCTGCCGTAGTTTCGCTGTACACATAGTCTCTAGATGTTTGCGTAATTCGGTATGTCAAGTTTTTTTTTTTATTTTCATTTTATATTTTTTACGGGTAGAAGAAAATTTTAAGATTTAACTTATTTCATTTTCATTGCGATTCATCGGTTTATCAATATTTAAATTTAATTTTTCAATTATTTTGATCTGTAATCTCTATAATAAGTGCAAAAATGGCGGAGACAAAATAATTAGAACTCCATGGAGAAAAACTGCTGCTTTAATTTAAAAAAATAAAGATGATCGGCCTTCTCTTTCTAACTCTATAATGGACACAGAAACGGCAACATCAAATGTCAAATTCTGACATTGTGAATGTATTTTTTTCTTAATTGATTTTGAGTTTACCAAGGAGTTTGCAGGTTTTTCCAGTGACCGAAAAACGACGTTATTTTATTAAAAATATCTGTAATCTTTTCATTATCAAATCTCTGACATAGAAAATATTATTGTTGAGAAAATTATCTCGCAATGGTTTTCAATTCAGCCCTAAAAAAAAACGTTCAATTTCACCGTTGAGGTTTTAGGTACGTGTAAACCAAGTAGCTTCAATATTTTAACTGCATGATGTACCTATATATTCGGGATTATAGCACGGGCATTCGACTGAAATTACGCCATCAATTAAAAAAAAATGTAAACTTAGCTTAAGGTGAGATTGTTTGTGGCTAGATTGTCGTCTAAGCTAACTATAATGCCAAAAAACTGCACAGATCATAAAATCTTAAACCTGTTACCTACTTATTTAATAGCAAATTTTATGATCCACCCACACCTTTTACGGGCTCTGTGAAATCGCGTTTGTTATAAATATGCACGTATCAACTAATAACTCAAGAGAATACTTTCAACCGTAAAGCAAGACACATTTTATTAAAGATTCAACTATAACTTTGTTACTTTATCCATCGGGCCTTCACTAAATTCAACTACTATATATCAAAGCTAACTGGCTCGTACACAAATCAATAGTAAATCTGTCAAAGTCATAAATCTCACAACAAAATGGAAAGAGAAATTAAAAATAAAGTCGTAGTTATTTCTGGCGGTGCTGTTGGTATCGGATATGAAATCGCAGACAAATTCCTTTCAAAAGGAGCAAAAGTTACCATTCTCTTGGATATTAACGAAAAAAATGGCGTTGATGCAATCAAGACCTTAACCTCTAAATATGGGGAAAACAAAGCTGTCTTCAAACGATGTGACGTCACCACAGATTTAGAAGAAGTCTCAAAGACAATTCTAGATGAGTACAAAACCGTCGATGTTTTAGTAAACAACGCTGGTCTGGTAGACGAGACTTCAGTAAAAAAGACAATCGGCACCAACACAACAGCTCTCATGGAATGGTCTATGAAGTTCTGGGAGCACATGAGGAAGGATAAAGGCGGGAAAGGAGGCACCATCCTCAACATTGCGTCACTGTATGGATTCTTTGTTGACCCATTCTTACCATTTTATAAGGCATCGAAGCACGCTGTTATGGGTTTCAGTAAGACTTTGGGTCACGAGTACTCTTACAACAAGTTTGGAGTTAGAGTGATAGTATTGTGTCCAGGATTCACCGAGACGGCTTTAACTGAACGTTTGAAAGTGCAGGAAAATTTGCTTCTCGAAGAGTTTGTTGAGTACATGAAAACAGTGGAGTTTCTTAAACCAGAAGCTGTTGGCAGAGCTGCGGTGGAGATATTTGAGAAAGCTGATAGTGGAACTGCTTGGGAGAGAATTGGCTCTGAGCCTTTAACTCATTTACCTTAAATACGAAAAGAAGAAATACCTACACATTCTTCTTATGTTGACATTTAATTTTCGATCGATCCGATTTGATTAATGATTCGTCTATGCTAAGATTTATATCACTTTCATAGTTGTTAACCTTTTCGAATCGAAAATATCATCGGAAGTACTAGTATTTATTATGTGGCTCTGTTTAGTATTGTTAGATTTAAGTTTTGGGTAAGTTTTATTTGTTTTCGTGTTTATACTGTTTTATTCTGTTTTCTATATTAATTATTGAAGATTTCTCTTGTTATTAGTAAAAAATGTTATTAAATTGTATTAAGTTTTTAAAACATAACTAACATGAATTATGTTTATTTAGCTTTCCAATATAAAAAGTAACGGTTTAATAGATACAACCCTTACAAAGTAGGACAGACGGACAGACGGACGACCTTTGGGTACAGGACCTTTCGGGACTGTTTTATAGATTCAAGGGAAACAGGTCTCTCGATTTCCCATATTTATTAACTCTATCTCTGATCCTACGGTATGAGATGTTATACCTACTGCGGTGAAGCGGCGACTTATTTGTGTAGAAATTTCCCATACAAAATTTTTCGAATCGAAACAATGCTGTTTATGTTCAAAGCTAATGATAGTAACACATAAAAGGCATTCTCATAAAAGGCACATCATAATATGCATCAAACTCATCTTATTGCACTTGAGCGAGCTCAAAGAGCTATCCTCAAGGTCAGCACCTTTAAACCTTTCCGTTACCCTACAGAGGACCTATTCAAAAGCTGTGGAGTTCTGACTGTAAGGCAATTGTTTATACTGCAAACTGTCTTGAGAAAGCACTCGGAAACGTTTTTCAGTATGGGTGACAGTCAGCAATCCCGTCGCAGTCGTATAATCCATGGGCCTAGATGCAGGACTTCCTTTAGTCACAGGTTCTTTTATTTTCTTGGACACTTCTTATACAACAAATCTAATAGCTTGGCCTCTATCGAATCTAAAAATCGCTTCGCAACCAAAAAAATTCTCCGAGAATGGCTCCAAAGCCTGAACTATCTAGAGACAGAAGCTTTGCTCCACCCTGACTTGTAATTACTTCTATGTGACTACAATGATCGATAGACAAAATTTGGGCACGACTAACACGACTTTGCTCACTTAGTGGTTCTACATAACCGATCCCAAGACTGTGCTGTCGTAGGGCTAACTCGAGCTGTGTTTCCCATAACTGTAACTCCGGCGTTTGGTCAGAATTTACAAACACCTAGTTCACTCACAAGTCAAAAAACAGAAACCCGCACACACATCCCCACACACACACACCCCACCCAAACTCACACCAGCAATCACACTCACTCACACACATACACAACTAACATGTACTGTTAATATCTTAAAATTATTACTTAATTATTATTTTTTTCTTTTTACTTTTTATTTTGTTTCACTTCTTTTATGAAATCACACAGTCTTTTCTGGATAACCTGGTTTGCATTTATCGATTCATGTTTTCTTTCTATTTCTACTCAGAACGTAATCATGTCCGGTGGTGGAGGCCTGGGGTTTGTTGCACAATTCCTAGATTCTAGGTTTTTTAAACAGACTCCAGTCTCCACAAAAATTTGTACACTAATTTTAAGACAAACCTTTGTATTCCTAACTTTGTGGAGATAATAAACTTTATTATTATTATTATTATTATTATTTACAAACAACTTTATACCTTATCACTAAACGAGACAGCCTATAATTTCGAAACAATAACGTCAAAGTAGTCCAAAGAACCATTTTTAACAATCTAAATTAGAATCTAAAAAACGTAAAGGAATAAAATCCAAAGTTGCGGTTTTCGTGCTACCTCACCCCCGTAAAAGGTGTCAGAAAAGTTTGTTAGTAGAATTTCACTCGTAACTCGTCCATATGTTTCTAAGATCCGGGTACACCCCCTGTAAAGGAGTGCGTCTATAACCGGTAGCCACACGGAGTTGACAACAGAGATGGTGACATACTCGTAGTCATTGTTTAAGTCATAGGTCCCATTATATCCACATGACTTCAGTTTCCCTCAGCCCAGAGTATGAGTGCAACTTGTAAAATAACGAGACACTTCATATTTATCCGCAGTTCTGTGCCTTCGTTAGTGGAGGCTCGATTGAAAACTAAATTAAAAAGAATACGAATGATACAATATTTAATGTCATTAATGCAGTTTTGAAAAGCGAAATTATATATTTAAAATATCCTAAACGTAAGTGTTCAAAATCTACGATTAGAGCGAGAGGCAAATTATAATAGAAGTATAACGTCATAACTACGTAATTTAAGGCTGAATAAATGAAATGAAATGAAAATTTTCATACAAATCATTATGACGTGTTATTGCATGAAAGAGATATACGATGATAAAAAAAGTTTTTCGATAGCTTCTTACTTTTTAGGGTTCCGTAGTCAACAAGGAACCCTTATAGTTTCGCCATGTCTGTCCGTCTATCCGTCACATATTTTTACACGCACTTTTTATTTTTAACGCACATTCTGTAAGAATTTCAACTGTCCTAGCTATTGCGGTTCAAAAGTTACATTCCTAAATAGTTAGGACAGACGGACGGACGGACGGACAGCGTAGGCTTATAAATAGTGGTTCGACTTTCATTGTTTCGCCCACACAGTAACAATCAATAATAGATACTTACAAAGCAATGCTGCCTGATCCCATTAAGGGCCTACCGCCCGATTTTACCGTAAAATTGGGCAACTGTGTAACCATTTTATAAATGAACTATTCAATTCAATTCAATTCAATTCAATATAATTTTATTCAATATACAGCTTACAGCACACTTATCAAACGTCAAATCTTTTTTAAAGCTACCACCGCGTCGGAACGTGTTGTCGCTGTAGAGAAGATGCGGCCAGAAACTCTACAACATAACTATGACACCTTTTAAGGAAAAACCAAAACTGAACAATCTAACGTAAATTATAAAAGATTTGGTTTTTCTCAAAATCTATTTTAAATAATAAAACTGTAGAAATAAGAATCGAATATCACCCCTTTTTTTCCAGTTGTATCTATTTTACTCTTACATTGTGTATCGGAAGAAAATGAAAATTTACAATATAAACTTCACAATACAACGTAGAATGATTTGGTTTTTTTTTTTAATTTATCGCATTTTTCAAAGAAAACGGCAAAATTCAGACCGGAGCCACGCGCTCGTTCACATCGATTAGTATGGAATGTCGTGTTTCAAAATACAAATACTTTACCAGTTTTTCGAGTCCATTGTTTATAAGAAGTCGATAATCCTTGACCTAGAAGTTTATTCAATAGGTACTAAACTAATGACAGGTAGATTTTTTTGTAAATGTATATCATTAAATATCAGTTAGTAAAGAAATTAATGTTTGTTCTGAATGTACCAATTACAACCTAAGCATAAAGAATGTAATTATTAATAAAATATACAGTAACCACATCCCAACTTTCTATAAAATACCTACATAATCTCACCAAGGTTCACGATTGTAGGTAATACCATTTTTACGATAGAGCAAAAACACAAAACGTTTAAAAATTCGTAACTTAAATAGAGTCCGCCCTTAATTTTTTTTTTTTTTTTATTATTGTTCTGTAAAAATTTCAACCAGGAACGGACAGCGTAGGCTTATGAATAGGGTCTCATTGGCACACTTTGGGTAAGGAAACCTAAATATTCTACGTACCTAACTGCTTTTCTAAATAAGAAGTCGTAGTAGTTGAAATTGGCAGTTATAAATCATCATCATCATCATTATCATTATTATGTCTTACTATACAGGGTCCAATTTAAAATGCTGACTGTTTAAAAGGACGAAGGGCGATCAAATTGAACACCTTTTTATTTTCTCTATGGGACCAATATAGAAATCGCGAAAAAAATCAGCTGTCGCATACATTTGGGTCGAATTGCAGTTTTGTGTGGAATAGATGAAACAATTTTCGCGATTTCAACTTTGGTCCCAAGGAGAAACTTGTTTATTTTAATGCCCTTACAAAACCGACAGCATATTAAAAAGGACCTAACATAATTTTAAAACCTTAGATTTACTACCTACTTTATTTGGAGAAAACCTGCAAATCATTCAAGTCATTATCTATAGAGAAAATGTTTATTTATGATACAATGACTACATTGATCTTGCTTGGAAGGTCAATTAATAATCTTGTTTGTATATTTAGTTATAATCAAGATCATCAAGTTTATCTGGAGAATTATTATTCTACGCGCTAAAGATGACAGGGAATAGTAAATTAAGAGAAGTTTATTCCGAATGCGTAAATGCGCGCTGCATACAAACGAAGTCTGGTCATATTATCAATACTAACCAATTAAACTCAATGAAATGTTGCAGACACAATCTAGAAACAAATCTCTATGCTTGTATTGTGTCAGATTTTCCTTAAAATTTACAGTTTTAAAGTTATAGTGCGTCAAAGATTTCCATACAAATCTTAAATTAATCCTAGCATTGAAACTGTACATTTTAAGGGAAATCTGACACGATACTGCAAAATTCCATTGAGTTTCATTAGTTAGTATTGAAAATATCACCAGACTTCGTTTGTATGGAGCGCGCCAACAGTAATATACCCTTAATAAATATAGGGCGCTTCGTAGGGCTCTTCATAATAATTATGCTGACGGCTTTTAAGGGGATGATCAGACCATCATACCAAACAACTTTCTCTAAAGGACCAAGGTCAAAAAGCAGCAGAGCAGATGTTCCATATAAAACTGCTATCCTACTCGACCAAAATAAATGAGACGGCAGATTTTTTAGCGATTTCGTTGCTGTTTGATAGTCTGATCATCCTCTTAAAAACCTTCAGCATATTTTGTTGGATCAGTATATTTTGGACATTGTCACACAGATTATCTAGTCCCATTGAAAGTACCAGAATCAGGCCCGGACTTGTTATTATGATGACTAGATAACGATATAGAATACAAATATAGATACAAACATCCATGACTCAGCTTATGCTCACGACTATATTCCCCGAGGGGGTAGTCTGAGATATTCTGAAACCACGTTTCACCAGTAGTACCGAAACTCTGTCCAGTGTGACGGGGACATCCATGAATCAGGTACAAATAATAATATTCATCATACAAATATTTGCCCCTTACGGAATTCGAACCCTCGGATCAGCAGGAAAGTTCACTAGCAATTTTACCAAGCTATCGGGCTGTCGAAGTATCGTAACAAAGTGTTGCAAGATAAAAAGGGCCAAAGTGTGACGACCGCCGAAGTAGGTACTCGTTTATTTATGATGGTGATTGTAATTATAAACTTGTAGACGAATGTATTTTACACATAGCTATATCTCATGTTTTTATTATTTAACCTTAAGAAAAGAGAAAGACGTAAAACAGATGGACAGATTGTGTAAAAGATGACATTATGTGTAAGAAAAGAGTGAGCACTAGGATAAAGGAATATAAGGAAAAGAATAATAATAGAATCATTTACGTATTTGAGCACTACACTCTTTAATTCACTACTGTTTTTATTTTCATGTAAATAAGAATGGTTTTCAAAGATAATGTTCTGATTGTCATAATTAGTATTTACTCTAAATTCCAGTTTGTAAGGATTACAATGCGAAGCTATAACATATTAAGGAACTTGAACAATTGGTTTACCACCTTCAATCAACCACGCAGTACCACTATCAGCACATTCAAATACTTCTACAGCAGCGACCCCGACGACACCCACCTGCTGCCAAGCCTGCCCTTTTAAAAACACGAACAAATCCATCTGCCACTGATTATCCGGCCAAGTCTTTGGATTAGAAGTCAACTTTGTCTCCGTGAATCCTGGACAAATAGCCACAACCCTCACACCAGTTCTATCAAAGTTGTACTTATGTCCCAATGATTTTGTGAAGCCCATGACGGCGAATTTTGAAGCTTGATATGTCGGAAGATACTGGTCGATTCTGAAGCCGTATATAGAGGCTAAGTTTATGATAGTTCCGCCGTTTCCTCCTTTATCCTTTCGCATATGTTCCCAGAACTTCATCGAGAATTCTATTAACGCTGTAACGTTGATACCTATGGTTTTCTTTGCTGATGTATCGTCTAGTACACCAGCGTTATTCACAAGCACATCCACAGTTTTATACGTATCGAATATCTTCTTGGAAACCGGTTCTAAATCAGTAGTCACGTCGCATTTATAGAAACAAGCTTTATTTGCTCCATATTTTGTTGTCAGTGTTTTTACGGCTTCTGTGCCTTGCTTCTCGTCTAGGTCCAGCAGTATAACATGTTTGGCTCCTTTTCCCAAATATCTGAAAGCTATTTCATAGCCGATTCCAACAGCTCCTCCCGTGATAACTACAGTTTTGTTCTTAATGTCTTTAGCCATGGTGTGTGGTCTTTGACAGAGAATCAGCGAATGAGTAATTTTAGTAGGGACAAAATGTATATAAATAATAGCAAAGGTCAAATATCTTAGCAGTTAGCGCGTAAGTATTGATAAAATTTATTACTTGTTTACTAGGATTTCAACATTTAGTGGCATAATATTACGTTGGTGGTCTGCGATGTTGTGATTACATAAATCATTATTGCAATTTAAGGAATTAAAGTGTACTGTGCAGCATAATATTTTATTTTTGACCTAGTCCAAACACAAAGTCAAAATTGTTTATTCAAAATAATATCACATAGATAATTTCTGACGTCATGTTTTTGAATCATGCGTTGGAATGTGTTCGGTTGTAGAGAAGATGCGACCGAAAACTCTACAACACACTTCTTTTAAACAAAACGAAATATACAAAGTACAATTACTAAAATCCAATATTAAATTCAATAGTGTAAAATTGTCAACACCAGACATTTTGGTCATTCAAATAATCGAGTTTATAGTAACCTTTTTTACAGAGGACTTGATTCACATAGGACTTAAACTTTCCTTCCTTATTCTGTCCTTCGAGTACTATTAGTTTTTTGTGTAGCCTTTTTACTTATTTAATCTGAAATCTTTTCAGCTATTATTAGTCAGTTTGTTCATTTATTTGTAATTTGGGTTCTGTTGTCTACATTAGTTCACTGTCATATTGGTTCAATTTCGAGGCGTTTCAAAATTTCAAAATTCAAAATTCAAAATTCAATATAATTTATTCAATATAGGAGCTTACAGCACACTTATCAAACGTCAAATCTTTTTTTAAAGCTACCACCGCGTCGGAACGTGTTGTCGCTGTAGAGAAGATGCGGCCAGAAACTCTACAACATAACACGACTTAATAACTATTACAAAATAAATTCTTAAGCTAAAGTTATGTATACAATAATACATAGTCTAGTTTCATCGTCTCCACTTCATATAAAATGCAACCGTCTTACTACACCCGTCAGAATTAGGGCACTTTGATGACTAGTGAAAGTGGATGATCTGTGGTTTCAGAATATCTCAGACTACCCCCTCGGGGAACATAGTCGTGAGCATATGTGTATATGCAAAAATAGGACCTTATCACCTCGGCGATTTCGAGGCTTGGGGTGACTAGAATGATAAATGTAGTGGGTTCTATTCCAATCGTGAACTAAATTATCATTACTCTCGCGAAGGATCTGGGCAAACGTTTACGGGATGCGGGTAACGTTCCTCATGCTGGGTCATACCTGGCCCATATCATAAGCGAAACAACGCGGAAGCCGTGGTGGTCCAGTGGCGAGTAACCTTGCCTGCCATGCAGGAGGCGATGGTTCGATCCCCGTCCAGGCCGACTCGTACCAATGAGTTTTTCGGAATTTATGTGCGATTTGTAACACCACTGGCTTTTCGGTGAAGGAAAACATCGTGAGGAAACCTGCATGCTTCAATTTCGAGGCATGTATTGTACCCACTGTCCATTATAAGTGGCGACGGGCTCACCCCCCGTCACACTGGACAGAGTTTCGGTACTACTGGTGAAACGTGGATGTTCTGAGGTTTCAGAATATCTCTGACTACCCCCTTGGGGAATATAGTCGTGGGCATATGCATGCAACAACGCGAAAACGCGGCCAGCATTATTGGCACCTTCGGGCCAGGTATGACCAGGGGCGAGCTTTTCAATTAAGAGAAGTTTATTCCGGATGCGTAAATGCGCGCTGCATACAAACGAAGTCTGGTGATATTTTCAATACTAACCATCTCTATGCTTGTATCGTGTCCGATTTCCGTTAGAATATACAGTTTAAATGCTAGGATTCATTTTAGATTTGTATGCAAATCTTTGAGGCACTATAACTTTAAATCTGTACATTTTAAGGAAAATCTAGCACGATACAAGCATAGATATTTGTTTCTAGATTGTTTCTGCAACATTTAATTGAGTTTAATTGGTTAGTATTGAAGATATCAGCAGACTTCGTTTGTGTGGAGCGCGCCAAGAGTAATATACCCTTAAGGACCTTAGCCCTGTCGGTAGAATTAGTAGTGGCTCTGTTTAGATTAATTTAAGTTTAGGGTAAGTTTCATGCTTTTACAATTTTCTTCTATTAGTTTGAATAAAGGTTTTCATTATTTGTATTGAACTAGAATTTAATATCAATTTAAAAGATAAGATAAATGAATTCTTTTAAAATTTGTATTCATTTAATACATCATATTTTACGAAGTTATAATAATAAAAAGAAAGCCGTGGTGGTCCAGTGGCGAATAACCTTGCCTGCCTTCTAAATCTGTGTTTATTCGAGGATCATGCAAAAACTAGTAAACCGATTTTGATGAATCTTTTTATGTTTAATAGCTTATGATTAGACTGAAAAACTAATATACTCGTATATGTTATCTAGCTACAACAACGGGAGCTGGTGCGGACAAAATCTAGTTTCATCATTAAATGGAATCATTTATTATAGGAACCCACAAACACTGAACCGTGTGTGGTTGTAAGAGTTTCCTAAGGCGCTTAAAATTTAATATTATCTCCTGCTGTTTCCTACGTTTGACATTCAGTAACAAACTAGAAACTTCATAAGTACACACTTTGCATAAGTGAACATGGCGCTTTAAACTTATAATTGAAACAAGTTTTTAAGCATAGTAAGACCGCTAGAATAAATTAAATCCATCAAACAAGTATCTGACATACATTTATAATCGTAATCCTTTTCTATACTTCATTCCAAATAAGGACGACGAGATTTTCCGATTCCTATTTAGCGTTCTGGCTAGTTCTGATTACCAAATGTAATTAATTTATTGGATACATATCACTTGGTCTACAGTGGTTTTGTGGCCCTAGATATGAAAATGATTTTGGGTTCATTTATGCACACAATTCTTGAAACTATCAATGATTTTGTTAGATTTGCTCTGATTTTTTTTTAAATCTTTATTTTCATTTTACATTACATTGTTTAACAAACCGATAATTGTTCAAAATATAAGATATGCAAAAATCATGAAAATACGAGCACATTGAGAACTTTCATGAATGTATTCGTAATCTGGGCACTTGAAAAAGTAAAAATTGGCGATGATAACATGGGTTAAGAAAAAAAAATTTTTTTTTTGAGATGTGACTATCTGACATATCTTGGACGTTGCTAAAGCTGTTCTAAGAATAGGGGAGAGGAAGTGTTTCAAATCTCTGTTTCTGTAATACAAAATAGCCTTATAATTTCTCTGCTATTTTGAATGGAGTATAGGTGTGTAGAAGCTTTGCTACAACGACAAAAGAATATTTTTCAAGCGTGCTAATTGTACCAATGCGTTGAGCATATGATGTTATTTAGGTACGCTGCTACGCTGGATATTTGAAATTTTATGTTTGTAGTAATTTAGGGTAGACAGTTGCATTACTTTAATCGGTGATTGCACCCATGATATTGAACAACTTTCCCTAAGAAACTTATAGGAAATTTTCAAAACAAAATGTTGGACTCCCATACTAAATCCAATCAGCTGATCGAACGTTTGTGTGAAACAGCGAATTTTTGATAGGGAAAGTTGTTTTTAGTATCATCAATTACCCCTTAAAGTAATGCAAGTGTTTACCCTAACACCCTGTATTCCATATTATTGTAGTGCCTATAGGTATGTAGGGTTTCAGGAAGAAAAAACGTCATTATCATCAGCCTATAGGCGTCCCACTGCAGGGCACAGGCCTACCACCATGGGCGTCAGTCCACCACGCGAGCCCGAAGCGAATTTGTACACTTTACATACGTTTCGAAATTTCTTCTTCAGCATTATGCAGGTTTCCTCACGATTTTTTTCTTCACCGTTTGGGAGCAGTCGATATTACAGTACATAAGTTAGAAAACTCATTGGTATGTGGTATGTCGACCGGATGGATTTGATCCCGGACCCCCATGATTGAGTGTCCTTACCTCACTCCGCAACACGCCACTGACTCTCTCTGGAATATATCAATTGCTAATAGATAGCTTAACTTTTGCCTCAAAAACATAACTAAAGAAAATGTTAGTCGCATGGCCTATGTCACTCACAGAAAAGGAGACTCACTGAGACACTATCTAAAGACATCCAACTCACAGCACAACCAAACAAATATAACTAAGCCAAGCCCTAAGCCCTAATATGCACGAAAAATCCGCCAAAGGCCGCCAAAATCTTAAAACCAACAGCCAACATTCTGTGTAGCGGATAAACTTCATTAGCAAGTCAACGCGGCGTTCATTACGCGACGGTGCGGAGCCTGGATTAAAAGATAGACAAAAGGTGAAAAATTACGCAACGCATCGGCGCAGATTACGCCGGGATTACCTCCGTGTCATTTATCAACTTCATCGGGACAAGTCTGAGGCTGAGCTCGCTGGTTTAATCTACAAGCAAGAGCGGTAGGAATATGTACCTAACTATTGCAATCAAAACCGAATACAAACGCTTCGGCAATATCTGTGGCCAACTACTTAGCGGTACCTGGAGTCGAAAAACGGCTTTAGAAAGCTATCAATGTGATATTATTTTGAATAAAAAATTTCGAGTTTGAGTTTAGCAGTGTATAATGCCAAATAATCATTGTGTCGACAGGAGAGACAATATCAAGCAATCAGATGACGCAGAAAGCTCGGTTTTACACGCGCTGACTTCCCTGACAGCTGGTTTACTTAATAGTAAGTTTAGTAACGTGCCTACATCAATCTGCACTATGTCCTCGTGGTCCTCTTCTTTTCACTCTTATTCGGGAGGACAGGCACTTGATTTATTATGAAAGTGGGATTTAAAAGGCTAACCAAACATTTTTATTTAAATACAGGCTGCTCTCCAGGAATCATACCTAACCTTAAGCTTCGCATCTTGCTTATCCATCTATACTAATATCATAAATGCGAAATTGTCTCTGTCTAGGTGTCTATCTGTTACGTAATCGATACAGGTTGAATATATTATAGGCAGCTGAGGAACGACATAGGCATAAACATTTCACGCAGACGGGTTCGCTATTCACAGCTATTTTTTTTAAATAATTAAGCATTCGATTCTTCTGACTTACACCACACTAAAGGAAAGCTTTCTGAGAACGAGAGCTGAGGGGGAGATACCTAATACTGCGAAGGCATCTTCGACAAATAAAAAACTATTTTTAATTTATTACTCCCTTTTTGTTACCGACGACCGACGTCGAAGGAGAAAAGTACGGCCTTTATCTGATCTTTGGTGTAAAGAATACTCAATTTTATGCCGAAAGATCTTGAATTCATTATTAGATTTCAGGTCTCCAATTTACTTGGTACTCAGAAAGTAACAAGTCTGTTGAGTACTAACTTAATTTCGTTACTTGTTTCTGTTTTGATTATACGGACACCGCTTGCAGGAATCAACTAACTTTTATTTGTTACTAGTTCATCTAAGCAACTTTGTCTGTGGAATCGATTTATCCTGCCCCGTTTAATCCCATGAGGATTCTGGGATAATCGTGTTATGGACGTTATGCGGAAAGTTAAGAGACATAGGTATTCTATATGTTCTGCACAGAAGAGTCATAATGATCATCTCAGCCGAAAGACGTCCCTCAAAGATCGGCACAAAGACCTGAGCTGCCCTCACCAATGGGAAAGAAGACTATGGCGGCATAAGGAAAGCAAGAGAAAAGAAAATATGTGATGATTGTGTGAAAACTGACCAGTGTAATAAAGGATGAACTGAAATGGGGAAGACTACTGTCTTAGAATATGGTTATGTAGTACTAGATACTCTTTCTTATACTGTGATATGGTTCTCACCTGAGAATGGGACAAGGGAAGAGGATGCTGAATATTGGATGAGTGGTACCATAAATTGGAGAAAGACAAAATAAAAAGACTTCAGTTAATTAACATGTATCATTTATTGTCATAGACTTAGGTCATAGGAGGAAATATAATACGAGTAGTAAGTATTTAATTATAAGAGAAATATAAATCACAAACCTTTGCCCGTGACTTTATTTGTACCGGCTCCCGTCATCGTAGCGAGATAAAATTATAAACACCAGTAAGCCTACCATGAGTTTTCACTGTACTTTACTACTGTAGTTACGACACCAATTTTGTATTGAATTTCGTACAGCGCTCCTAGTAGTTACGTTGAGAACTAATTTCTGCCATACAAAATTTAACCTTATTTTTAATATCTTCAGTGTACAATAATACAGGTTTATAATAGTGTAGAAGATTATGGCTTCGAAATCTAATCTCTGGATTGAAGCCTTACCCAATGTCCGCCTTTGATTCGAAGATTGAACGATGATGAATCCAATACGACTGGGATTGTGGTCTTGGCTGCTGGAGATATGATCATACTCTGCACTAGCTGGTACGCCATCACCTTCACCTCGCAGAGAGCGAACCTGGACCCTGGAAGAAGCACGATGTATGATGAGAAAGAATATGAGTAGTCTTGTAAGTATAGAGTAGAATGACAACGCAGTTGGTGCAATAATTGCGCAAAATTGCCAAACCCCGTTAAATAACTACGTTCATATTTATGAAATAGACCCAGGTTGAGATCACGCTAATCAGAAAATGAAACCGGTCATGTGCGAATCGGGCTCGCGCACCGAAGGTTCTGTTCTTCACCACCACACAACATATTAACTTACAAAAAAGTTTTGTTTTCTCCAGAACCTTTATTTAGAGACCGACTCACACTTGGCCGGTTTGTAGGATTCCGTAGTCAAACAAGGAACCCTTATACTTTCGTCCATTCTGTCTGTCTGTTTGTCTATCTGTCTGTCTGTATGCCCCGCCTAAATAACTCGCAAATTTTTGCACTTATTGAATTTGAATCGAAATTTGGTTTAAATAAGTCGTAAATAGGTCTTGTCCAATTGAACAATATGAATTATGTCTGTTCTGTCTCGAGATATCTGCGCTCAAAGTCAAAATAGATCCCGGAGACTTATTAGCATATCTGCCATAAAAACCCACATTCTGTGAAAATATCACCTGTCTAGCTATTACGGTTCAAAAGTTACAGCCCTAAATAGGTAGGACAAATAGACAGACGGACGGACGAACGGACAGCGTAGACTTATGAATAGGGTCTCGTTTTCCCCCGTTGTGTACGGAACCCTAAAAATATATAAGTAACACGTCTTTTTACCTATGCAGTTTCTAGGCCCAAGTCCGAAAGGTATGTAGGAGAAAGGTTTGATGTTGTGCTTGTTTTCTTCAGAGAAACGTTCAGGGTCAAACTTTAGAGGGTT